>CM019152.1:61347930-61536475 GCA_009733165.1 Naja naja | reverse complement strand
CCGGCATGCCCACCAAGCACCTCTCGGACAGCGTCTGCGCCGTCTGCGGGCAGCAGATCTTTGTGGACGTGAACGAGGAAGGGATCATCGAGAACACCTACCGGCTCTCCTGCAACCACGTGTATCCTTCCGGGGGGGGGAGGGAGGGGGGAGGAGCTTCTGGGGGCTGTGCCTGGGTTTGTACATGCTCCCCCACACACACACAAAGAGGCATCCCCACGGCCACGCAGTCTGGATTCAGGCACTTGGCCACCGGCTCACCCTTACGACGGTCGCAGCATCCCTGGAGGGGGGGGGAGTCCAGCAACCCCCTCTGGTGACCTTCCGACCAATGTGGGAAGCCGGATTTGACTTGACAGCCGGCTGACTAACTTATGGCGGTGATTCGCTTAATCGGTGGCAGTAAGGTCATAAAATGGGTCGAAGCTCACTGAACCCAACTGCCTTGCTTAGCAGCGGAAAGTTTGAACGCTGCAACGGCCGTAAGTGTGTGAAAAACCAGCCCCACATCACCTTTTTTCAGTGCCGTTGACTCTTTGGTCACTAAATGAGCAGTTATAAGTAGAGGACTGCCTGCAAATCTGCTGACCAGCCCCTCAGAGGCTCAGAGGTCACTCTGGGTCCCCCCAAGCACCCCTCCAAGGCTCCCCAAGGGGATCCCCCCGAGTCCAGCCGATCTCCTGCCCCACAGCGCCTGGCCAAGCGTGGCCCCCAGAGGGCCTGGCAAGAAAGGCCCATGGGGGGAGGGCTCCTCCGTGGGGAAGGCGTGTCTGTGGTCACCATGACAGTGTCCCCTCCCCTCCTGTCGCGTGACCCACGCATGGGGAGGAGTCAGCCCACCCCCCGTGCTGAGTCTGGTGGGAAACTTCCCCTCCGCCCCCTGGGGGACCGTCAGGGGAAGCCACGGGACCGTGACTCAGGCCCCCTCCCCCCTCGGGCTTTCCTGGGAAGGGGGAGGGGAGGGAGCTCCTTTGGGCCAAAGGGCGGGTGACTCACCCCAGGGGAACCAGGCGGAGGAACCAGAAGGAAAAGAGCCCCGTCCCCAAGGGAGGAGCCGAGGGGCCCAGAGTCCTCCAGATATGGCCACCATCCAGCCCAGACTTTCCATGGCTGAGCTTTGCCCCACTTTAGGACCTTCCTGGCCATTGTTGTTAAGGGAATCCCTGAACTTCTTAAAGGAGGAAGGCAGTCACTAAGTGAACCCAGCTTCCCCATTGAACTTGGCTGGCCAGAAGGTTGCTGGAGGGGAAAGCTGCCACTGTCACAAGTCCGGGCCAATTGCCAAGCGCCTGGATTTGGATCATGTGACCATGGCCGCTAAGCGGACCGTTGTTATGACGAGTACTCCCCGTTAGGCTGGGCCTCCCTGGTTTGGGGCTGAGCTGCCTGGAGAGGATGGGGCTCGGGGTCTCCCAGCCTGACCCCCCAGGGGTGCAGCCAAGCGACGGGGCTGGGGGTGGGGGGGCTGCTGGTCCCTCTGCCCGGGGGTCACCTCCACGCCCTGGAAGCCCCACCTGCGCTGCCCAGGTGCAGGGCAGGGAGGGGCAGGTGGGCGCCTGGCCTCAGGGTGGGGAAGGGCAGACGCACCTGGATTCCTTGGGAGCCCCTGAAGGGGGGGGAGGGCAGGGCCTGTTCTCCCCCCCAGGCCCCGGGGTTGCCCTCCTTCCTCCCCACGGGGGTTTTGTCACGGCTGCAGAGCCCAGCCCGGTGATTCATGGGCCTGTGGCAGAGCAGTCACGGCCCATGGAGACGTGGCAGCCGGTACAGCTCACTTCCAGGGCGCCTGCTCTTCAGCCCCCCTCCTCTTCCTCTTCCTCGTGGGGGGTCAAATCTATAAGACACCCCCACACACACACACACACGGGGAGATCCTGAGCTGGGGGGGGGAGTTTGGGCCTGGCTAGAACCGGTCGTCCCGGTCAGGATGCCTCGGCAGAGATGCCCCCCCGGGGGGGGGGAAGGACGTTGGGTTTGGCCCAAGCCCACTTCATCCTTCACGATGGGGGTCCTTGGGGGTCTCTGGGCTTCGTTGTTTTCCTTGCAGACGTTTCATGACCCAACTAGGGAACGTCATCAGTGCCAGAAGGGAGGGGGCTCTGCAGGGAGGAGGAGAGGAGAAGAGGAGGAGAAGGACTGTGGGGTCCTTCCTGCAGACGTTTCGTGACCCAACTAGGGAACGTCATCCAGTGCTGTCATCCTTACTGTTAGCACTGATGATGTTCCTTGGTTGGGTCTTGAAACGTCTGCAAGAATAAAGGTCAGAGAGCCCCAAGGACCCCACAGTCGTCCTCCTCCTCAGCCCCACTCCCGTCTACCACTGATGGTGTTCCCTAGCTGGGTGCTGAGAGGTCTGCAAGGAAGGAACCCAGCTGGGAGAGCGCCAGGGACCCCCAGTTTCAACCCGGGGCTCCAGGTCTTCTTTCCTGCCGACTTCTGGGTTCCGCCCACCCCCGTTGGCTCCTTGACCGTCCGTCTGCCCAGCTTCCACGAGTTCTGCATCCGGGGCTGGTGCATTGTGGGGAAGAAGCAGACATGTCCGTACTGCAAGGAGAAAGTGGACCTCAAGCGGATGTTCAGCAACCCGTATCCTTCCTCTCTCACCACTCGACCCCCCCCCCAGAGGGCTGGACTACATGATCTCCGTGCCCCTCCCAGCCCTAGTTCTCTCTCTCTTGCTGGCTTTGAGTCTGGCAGCTCAGCAGGCACCATCCCCCCCATAGTCTCCCCCACACACAACTGTCCACATTCAAACAGTTTCCAGGCGGGCTGAGCCTCCCGTTTTCCCGTGGCTGTCCTGCCTCTGCAGCCCAGGGTGGACAAATGACCACGGAGGAAGGGTGCTTGCTCTGACCCTCATGTGGGGCCTTGAATCCAGAGGGGGGGGATGCTGGCCTGCTGACCCCCACTAGCCTTGTGGCTTCCCTTAACTCAGACCTGGGCATTTCACCCCACCCCACCCCAGGGCCCCCTCTGGCCCCTTGGCTGGCTCCGTCCCTCCCATGGGGGCTGCTCTTTGAAGCCGGCTGCTCCCCCCACCACTTACATATTTGCACCCCTGCCTGCCCCTGCACCTCCAGCCCTCCAGGACAGTCCCAGTTTCTTCTGTGGCCCCTTGGGAAAATTAATTGCCCGCCCCATCTAAGGGGGGGGTGACTCAATGGCTTAAACCAGGGGTCTTCAACTCCCAGGGCCACAGCCCAACACCGGGCCTTGAGCCATTCAGAAGCAGGCCGCAGAAGTGGCAGCTGAGCATGCACACAACCCCACCTGCACAAGCAGTGGCCAAGCGTATGTGTGCACTCCATTTGCATGAGTGGCAGGTGCGTGCATGCCCACCACTCATACAGAACTATCCCCTCTGCTCCACTGCCCCTGCAAAGTCTGGAAAGGTTGGGGAACCCAGCCTTAAAGGACACCGGAGAAGGAAGGTCTGTACTTCGGCAGTTCAAGTCCTGCCACTGTGTGATGGGGTGAGTTCCCGCCACTGGCCTCGGCTCCTGCCAGCCTAGCAGTTCGAAAGCATCTTTCATGCAAGTAGACAAATGGGTACCCCTTTGGTGCAAGTAGATAAATAGGTACCCCTTCGGTGAGAGGATAACATGTTTTGCCGCACGCTCCGTGCTGTGCCGTGGTTGTGCTGACCACGTGACCACGGAAGCGTCTCCAGACAGCGCCGGCTCAACGGTCTTGAAATGGAGCCGAGCAGTCAGCCACAAGGAGCAAGTGAAACCCGCAGGGACTCCTCGGCCCTTTATTTTTACTCCGCCTTAACTCCGGCTTGCAGCTGGGAGAGGCCGCACGTGATGTACGGGCAGCTGCTGGACTGGCTGCGCTACCTGGTGGCCTGGCAGCCGGTCATCATTGGACTGGTGCAAGGGATTAACTATGTCCTGGGGCTGGAGTAGCCCCCCCTCCCCGGTTCCTGCCCCAGAGCCAGGATGCCCCTGGGGAGCCGGGCTCCCGAGCCGCCTGGCCGAGGACGCCTGGGGGGCCCCAGGAGGAGCGTCCTCGGCCGCTCGACCTCTCAGGACCGTGGCCTCCGGCCGAGCGCTGCTGCGCCACAACCCCAGACGGACTCTGCACACGAGGAGCCCCGCCGAGGCCGGCTTCTGCTGCTTCCTCCTCCTCCTCCTCCTCCTCTTCCTCCCTTTTGTAGCCAGAAAGAAAAGAAAATTCTGTTAACCAGCCTGAAGAAACTCCTTTTTACTCCTGACGCAAAAGGAAATGGATCTTTTCCCAGCCAGCTCCGGAATCGCCCCTTTGGTGCCAGGCCTGGTGGGGCCCCCCCCCGTGCCCCCTCCTCTCGGCCGCTCCTGGCAGAGGTGGAGCTGGAGAGCCCCCATGGGGCAGAGGGGCTCCTGCCCCATCATCCCCGGCCTTTGAGGCTGGGGGCCTCGTCCTCTCTCAGAACCCCGAGCCTGGATCCCCTCTGTTTTCTCCTGCCCTCGTGGGGCCTTCAGCAGGAGGGGCCCCATCCTGAGGTTTTTTTGGGGGGCTCTGCCTTCTGCACTCGCCTCTCTGGACGCCTCTTGCGAGTTGAACCTGGGACTTTCCTTGCCTGCCCATGAAGGGCGGTAGAGATGAAAACCATGGGCAGCTGCTGTCTTTCTCTCCCCTAAAGAAGCCAACCGGCCAGATGGAGCCAGCCCCGGGCCGCCTTCACCCCAACCTCACTGAGAGGTCCATCCAAGGATTGCTGGGTGGCCTCCCGTCCTCCCCAGCCTAGTGATTCTGAGGGCCTGGTGTGGCAGCGTTTGGTTTTGCGAAGGGCGGTGTTGATGCAGGGAAGGAGGGTGAAGCCAGGGGCTGCTTTGGCGCCTTTCAACCCCAGGAGAAGGGTGGAAAGGGGGGGGCAGGTGGCCCTTGACCCAGGGAGAGAGACGCTCCCCTCGCCTGGGGACCCCTGCCCAGCCCTCCTCGCACCTGGGCCTGCCTCAGGGAGGTGGGCCTTGCCTAGACTCCCTCCTAGCCCAGAGGTGGGGGGGCTCCCAGGCCCCTTGCCAGGGGAGGACCTTCCCCTGTGGAGGACAGTCCCCAGGATCCCCAGAAGGTTGCTCCCCACCTCCTCCTACCCAGCTGCCGAAACACAGGGTGCCTCCACAGGGCATGGGGGGAGGGGGCTGAGTTGTGGGGCGCATCTCTGGCTCGCCATCCACAGGGCAAGGCTGTGGCTCTGCCACTCTGTGGGCCTCGCTTTGGGGGGCATCAGCCTGTAGGGGGGTGATTTGCAGCCAGTCGCAGCCTCTCCCCAATCCCAATGAAACGTGGGGTGATGGCCTCCAATAGGTCCCCGGGAAAGGGGTGCCCAGATGCAGAGCTCTCTCCAGCATTGGTTGGCATCCTCCAGATGTGCCCAGTACACAAACACACACACACACACGGTGTCTGGTGTAATGTCAAAGGCAGGCTGGCCCACCTGTGCAACCCACTGCCAACGGGGAACTCTCTTGTGGACAAATCCCTAAAAACCTCAGAGCGCAGATGGATTTCTCTCTCCCCCCCCCCTTTGAAACAACGTGTAATAAATTCTGCTAAATTGCTTTTTTCCTGTTGTTTTTGCAACGGCCTGGGGCCAGGATCATCTCTGGCTTTGTTGTTATTCCATTTCTCAAGCCCCCCCAATGCAGCCAAGGGTTAGGAAACCGAAGGCGAGAAAGAGAGGCGGGAGAGAAGTGGTCTTTGGGGTGTCAGAGTGCAAATCCATTTGGGAGGATTTACAGAAGAAATGTTTGGGGTCTTTATAGGTCTCGGTTGGAGGGAGGAGGTTATGGGGGTTTTGGACGGGGATTTTTGCAAAGAGTCTGGATTTAAACGTGTTTATTTCAGTAAACAGGGCGGGAGGCGGAGTTGGTTTTTGATTTTTGTTTTGTTTTCCCAAATTTTGTCCTCTTGCACTTTACTAATTTATTTGGTTCTTTTTGTTAGTTTTTATTGTTTTTATTTTTTGTTTTAAATATGGTTTTACATTGTGTAAGCCGCCTCGAGTCGGCGTGGGGGAATAGGCGGCAATATAAATTAAATAAATGAATAAAATAAATAGATTTTTAATCAAATGTTTCTCACTGTCAGCCGCTTTAAGACGCCACTCTGGGAGTTGAAGTCCAGGTGACTTAAAGTGGCTGACGCTGAGAAACACTCCGTTTCATCCATGTTGGCAGACTTTGCGGAGAGATTTCCTGTTTTGCCGGCTCCCAAAGCCAAGTTCAGTTGAACTTAGATTCCCCTTTGTTGGAGGCGGTCGCGACCCCAGCCTTCAGTGCTGATCGTTTCCGTGACTCAGAATAGCCCCCCCCCTCTTCCATAAGCAGAAGGGATGCCGGCCAATTGGGGGGAACCCCGGGGGCTGCGGGAGAACTAAAGGCTGAAGGAAACACATGCAAGCTATTGGGGTGCTTAGTGAATAGCCCCCTTGGGTGGGTGGGGGACCCAGAGGTGAGCATGGGGGGGGGAGAAGGAGGGGAGACCCGAAGGATGGAGAGTTGGGTGGGGCCAACTGTGATTGCCAGGTCTCCTTTTGCCAAAAAAATAAAAATAAACACATGAAAATTAAAATTGCCTTTGCATTTCAACAATCCTCTTTAGAGCCCCAGCCTCATCCTTCTGCCTGAACTGTATGGAAACAGACTCACTCTTTCCTTCCTTCCTTCCTTCCTTCCTTTCTTTTCTTCTTTCTTTTCTTTTTTTCTTTCTCTTTTCTTTCTTTTCTCGACTTACAACAGTTCATTTAGCGACCAAAGTTACAACAGCGCTGAAACAGTGACTTTCAAGCATTTTTCACACACTGGTTGCAGCCTCCCCAGGGTCACAAAAGCAAAATTCAGATGCTTGGCAATTGGCTCATACTTCTGACGGTTGCAGTGTCCCGTGGTCACATGATTCCCTTTTGCGACCACCTTGCAAGCAAGGTGAATGGGGAAGCCAGATTCACTTAACAACCAGGTGACTAACTTAACAACAGCAGTGATTCCCTTAACAACTGTGGCAAGGAAGGTCGTAAAATGAGGCAAAGCTCACTTGAGCAACTGCCTTGCTTTGCAATGGACATTTTGGGCTCTTGTAAGGCAAGGACTGTATCTTGCAGAGATGTGTTTGTTTTCAGTTTTTGTGCTTCAATTTCTCTGAAGAGAAAACTTGTGGAACAGGATTAGCTACATTTTATAGGGTGATCTTATCACTTGCTGCATTTTAAAAATTGAGTGTGATTAACTCACTGATTCCCAGTGGAAGAATTTGGGGCTTTGGATGGAATCCCTGGAAGCCGCTCTCTGTTCTCCAGTTATGGGGAAAAAAGGAGGAAATTTAGTCCATTTTTTGGCACTTTATCCTGAAGTTGTTACTACTGCAGGTAGTCCCCAAATCAGGAGCACAGTTTTGGCCCCTAAGCTATGTGATTGCTAAGAGTCGTCACTTAGCCGGACTCAAAATGTTCTCACCATTTTACCATGGTAGTTAAACAAGTCAGCTGGTCACTAAGTGAATCCAGGCTTTTGCAACTGACGTTCTCCTGAACTGGTTGTGAATGTTGCAAACCGCAATCAGATCACCGCAAGATACGGCGGCCGGTTGTAAATTTGCAACACTGGCGTTAAATTGCAAGGCAGTTGCCAAGGGCCTGAACTACCATCATGTGACCAGGTGGGTGATGCAACGGTCGTAAGTGCGAGGACCAATCATAACTCCCTCTTTCCGAAGCCATTGTAGCTTTTCAACTGTTGTTAAATGGCCACGACTCCAGGATCCCCGTACAAACAAACTTCCTAGCCAACCACTGGTGGCTTCCCCTCTTCAGCCTTAAAACCTCCCTGTAAGGTAGGCCGGAATCCAGGTGTGGCTCTTCTAGGAGGATCTAAGCCAACATTTGGTCTCCCAGAAGGCGCCTGCTCCTGCTTCGAGTCCTGACATCTCCATTCTGGTGCCAGCAATGGGGTTGGGACTGGCTGGGAGTTATAGTCCTGGAGTGATGACCCAAAGGGGCGTGGCACAAAAATAAGAAAAGTCACCCAAGTAGATAAATTCCCTTTAATACTTCCAGCTTGGCTCACAGTTATCCTCGGCGGGAGATCAAACTCTTCCAAAAACAATCTACAAAGGGAAGAAATGCAGTCCGAACCCAAGGTACAGATAAAATTTAAAAAAAGCAACACAAATCACGCTGAAGTAATTAACATGACAAGCCAGGATAATAAATTGCAGATTTGCAACACACAGTTGGGAGGACGCCAAACCCAGATAAGCCTCAACCAAGATACTGCACACTTTGCTTCCAGCAACTTCGCCATGCACAGTTTGCCCTTTCAGCCCATGAAGGGGATCAGGGCCCTTTCCTCCCCCATAACCACACAACTCACATTGCTCCCTTCTCCATTCCTCCCTGCGTGCCCTAGGATGAAGAGGGGGTGGGCCTGGGTCTTCCTCTGAATGACCAGCCGGACTTGCCCTTCCCCCGTTTTCTCCACAGCCACCAGAGCCACCTCCTACTCCCTGTCAGCTGTTCCACCTCTCCCTTGGAGTCAGTCTCCACCAGGGGCATGACACCCAGAAGGCGCCTGCCTCTCTGCCTGTTTGCACACGATGAGAACTGCCTCATTCCCCTCCACTGGGCCATTTCAGGAAAAGCCCATTCATTCACTAATTCAGAGGAGCCGGGCTGTCCCTCAACTTCCCGATGTGCCTGGCGCCTTCCTCTGCTGAAAATGCCCCAGAGCTAACCACTAGGCCTCCTGAAAGCAGAGACCATGCCTCGTTTTCTGATACGGTTGGGAGTGTCTGCTGTGCCCCCCACCTGTCTTCTCGGCTTCCGAAGGAGGAGCTGCTTGCTCGGAAGAGATGGGGGCTCTGGGCAGGCAGGGAGGCCTTCTCCTAGGAAGTGGGGAAGGGGCTCCCCAGCCTCTGGGCTTCTGAAGGGGTGGGAGCAGGATGCCCAGCAGGATCTGGACCAACTGGTGGTGGCAAGGAGTTTATAGGCACCTGCCTTTGTGTCCATGCGCCCACGGAGGGAGGGAGCTGCATGCAATCAACTCAGGGTGTATATAGGCATACATAAATTGGATGGGTGGAGGGAGGAATTGTTGAATGGAGGGATGGGTAGATGGATACATGGATAGATGGATGAATTGCTGGAGGGATGTAATGATGGATGGATGGATGGATGGATGGATGGATGATGGAGAACTGATGGAGGGAGAGATGGGTGGAGGGATGAACTGATGATGGAGGGATGGATGAACTGATGGAGGGAGAGATGGGTGGATGGATGGAGGGATGGATGAAATGATGGATGAATTGATGGATGGATGAACTGATGGAGGGAGGGAGGGATGAACTGATGATGGATGGATGAACTGAATGGATGGATAAACTGATGGATGGAGGGATGGATGGATGAACTGATAATGGGTGGGTGGGTGGGGATGGATGAACTGATGGAGGAAGGGGGGATGAACTGACCTCCAGGGTTTTTTAAATTATTTAATTTTAATTGGGTTTTAAAGATTGGGCTTGTCAATTTAATTCTTTTTTAAATATTTATTGTTTGTATCATTGTGTTTTAGTTGTGAGCCGCCCCGAGTCCTCGCTGAGAGGGGGTGGCATACAAGTCCAATTATAAATAAATAAATAAATAAATAAATAAATAAATAAATAAATAAATAAACTGATGATGGGTGGATGGATGAACTGATGGAGGGAGAGATGGGTGGATGGATGGAGGGATGGAGGGATGAAATGATGGATGAATTGATGATGGATGGATGAACTGATGGATGGAGGGATGGATGAGCTGATGGAGGGAGGGAGGGATGAACTGGTGATGGAGGGATGGATGGAAAGGATGGATGAAATGATGGAGGGAGGGAGGGAGGGATGAACTGATAATGGGTGGGTGGGTGGATGAACTGATGGGTGGATGTTCTCCTCAGCCTATAAGCTCCCTAATGAAGCAATAAAGAGGCCACCTCGGCTCCATGTCAGCCTCCCCAAGAGCCGCTTCCCCAACAGCCCAGAGGAAATAAGGAGACGCTTCATCCAGGCGGCTGCTTCGGTTCTGACTGAATGGTGGGGAATAGAAGGATTTATGCTCCTTGCAGCCCTCCGGTTGTTAGCACTCCCTTGGGCAGTCATTGAGGCCCCTTGGGGGTTTGTTGGTGCCCTCAGGGTCACCTGAATTGGAGTGCAAATGGGTGTGGAGCCTTCTTGGAGCTGCTGAAAGAAGGGAAAAGTTAGAAGTGAAGAAGCTTCTGGATGAGAAGTGAAGTGTTTTCAAGGAAGAAAAAAAACCCAGGAAAATCCAGTTGCCTTTTGGAACAATGGGACAATGATGACCCGTCCTGGATGATGATTGAGAAACTCCTTAGACATCTACCAGGAAAAGGTTTTGTGGGAAAACGTCAAGGGAAGGGAAGGGCTGTTTGCGACGCAGGACTGATGGACGATGATCGAGATACTCGCTGGAAGTGCGTTCAGAGCCCTCAAAGCACTATTTATTTTTAAAGTTTGCGGTTTGAACTTTAAAAGGACGAATTGGGCGGACTGTTTTGGGTAGAGTGGATGTGTCACCACTCTAGAAAATAACTCCAGGGGGCGGAACATGTGAAGATGACTTCTCCAAAACAGAGTGAATGACATCACACACACAACCCTGCGATGAGCTGTTGTGAAACTGAAAGCGCCTGGGCTGCCTCGCTCAGCCAAGTGCAGAGAATCCCCAGCCGAGAAGGAAGAGTCAGGGGTCCTGGCTGCGCAAGCTCCACTCAAGACCCTCCCTTGCCGGATCACCCCCAGGCTGCTCCAAAGTGGCCAACCACAGGCTCCCAGTTGCCAGAGCATGGATGGTCTCTCTCTTCCGCTGGTGCGCCTCAGAAAATATAACGTAGGCATGGATTCCTCTAGGAAAGAGAAGTCAGAATGAGTGAGTTGGAAGGGACCTCAAAGGTCTTCTAGTCCAACCCTCTGCCCAGGCATATGGTTATCCAATCTCTTCTTTAAAAACTCCAGTGATGGAGCACCCACAACTTCTGGTGGCAAGCAGTGGATTTTATTTCATTTTTATTTATTGATTTGATTTGTCAATCGCTTACAAGATGATAGGTATAAGTATAAACAGGAGTAAGAATACAGGAAATAGGTACGAATAAATGGGGACAATAGAACAGGGATGGGAGGCACCATGGTGCCCTTATGCACGCCCCTTACAGACCTCTTAGGAATGGGGTGAGGTCAATAGTGGATAGTTTGAGGTTAAAGGAGTGGCGGTTAGAGGATGTAACAACATAGTCAGGTAGGCCATTCCAGGCATTGACCACTGTGGCTGGTCGTACTTTCTGCAACCGAGTTTGGAACGGTTAACATTGAGTTTGTATCTGTTGTGTGCTCTTGTATTGTTGCGGTTGAAGCTAAAGTAGTCATTGACTGGTAGGGCATTGTAGCAGATAATTTTGTGTTCTACGCTTAAGTCCAACCGTAAGTGGCGTAGTTCAAGATTGTCCAAGCCCAAAATCTCAAGCCTGATGGTGTAGGGTATTCTGTTGTGAGCAGAGGAGTGTAGTCCTCTTTTAGTGAAATACTTCTGGACTCGCTCAATTGTATTAATGTCCGCTATACAGTGTGGATTCCAGACAGATGAGCTGTATTCAAGTATTGGTCTAGCAAAAGTTGTGTATGCCCTAGTTAGCAATTCAATATTTCCAGAGGAGAAGCTTCGTAAGATTAGATTTACAACTCTTAATGCCTTTTTGGCAATGCTGTTACAGTGAGCTCTGGTGCTTAAGTCATTAGATATGAGTACTCCTAGGTCCTTCACAGAGTGAGGGTCATCAGCGAGGTCATATCTGCCTAGTTTATATTTGGTGTACTGATTTTTTTTACCAATGTGTAGGACAGAGCATTTGCTGGTCGAGATTTGGAGTTGCCAAATGTTTGACCATTCAGACACATAATCAAGGTCACTTTGAAGAACAGTAGCATTGTCGGTGGTGTTGAATAGTTTTATATCATCCGCAAAGAGGACGCAGTTGCTTATAAGGTGATCGCAAAGGTCATTTATATAGAGTATAAAGAGTGTGGGTCCTAGAACACTGCCTTGGGGGACACTGCTATTAACTGGGCAGGGTTTAATATAGCGCTCCCTATTTTTACTATTTGTTGCCTGTTTGACAGGAATGCAGTAATCCACTTATGAAGGGATCCGGAAATGCCATAAGAATTTAGTTTTAACAGTAGTTTGTCATGTACCACTGAATCAAAGGCTTTGCAGAAGTCTATGTAAATTGCATCTATTGCTTTACCCTGTTCGAGTAGAGTAGTCCATATGTTTTTGCAGTGTAGGAGTTGTAGGTTGCAGGACAATTTTTTCCTGAAACCAAATTGTTTTTTGGAGAGTAGGTTGTTTGACTCTAAGTGGAAGGTGATGAATTGGTTAATGATTGATTCCATGACTTTGCACATGACACAACACAGTGAGATTGGTCTGTAGTTTTCAACCAGGCTGGGGTCACCTTTTTTGAAGATAGGGATGACCGTAGCTAAGGACCATAGGTTCAGTAAGGAGCTGGTTCTGAATAATATCTCATATATAACGCTTAGGGGTTCTGCTATGATAGAGGAGAGCTTTTTTAAGAAGTATGCACATAATCCATCAGGGCCAATAGATAGGGATGGTTTTAGATTATGTAGTGCCTTTTCTACGTTATCTTCTGTAAAGTCAATATGTAGTAGATCATTGCAGTTAGTTGTGGTACGACTAGGAAATGCGGGGCATGAGCCATTGCTGTTAACAAAGACTGAGCTGAAGAATGTGTTGAAGAGGTTGGCCTTAACAGCTTCGTCGCTGCAGTCTTTCCCATTTGGTCCCTTTAGAGGTGGGATGGTTTTTGAGTCTTGAAGTTTGGTGTTTACAAAATTGTAATTCTTCACTGTTAGGAAGTTTCTCCTTTCATTCCAGGTTTCTTCTCTCCTTGCTGAGTTTTCATCTGTTGCTTCTTGTCCTGCCTTTGGGTGCTTTGGAGAATACAGGTGAAGTCGAAAAATTAGAATATCGTGCAAAAGTTCATTTATTTCCGTAATGCAACTGAAAAGATGAAACTCATATGTGAAATAGACTCATTACATGCAAAGCAAGATAGTTCAAGTCGTGATTTGTCATAAATGAGATGATTGTGGCTTACAGTTCATGTGAACCCCAAATCCGCAATCTCAGAAAATTAGAATATTGTGAAAAAGTGCAATATTCTAGGCTCCAAGTGTCCCACTCTAATCAGCTACTTAAGCCATAACACTTGCAAAGGGTTCCTGAGCCTTAAATGGTCTCTCAGTCTGGTTCAGTAGGAATCACAATCATGGGAAAGACTGCTGACCTGACAGTTGTGCAGAAAACCATCATTGACACCCTCCATAAGGAGGGAAAGCCTCAAAAGAAGTTGGATGTTCCCCAAGTGCTGTATCAAAGCACTTTAATAGAAAGTTATGTGGAAGGGAAAATATGGAAGAAAAAGGTGCACAAGCAGCAGGAATGACCGCAGCCTGGAGAGGATTGTCAGGAAAAGGCCATTCAAAAGTGTTGGGGACTTTCACAAGGAGTGGACTGAGGCTGGGGTCAGTGCATCAAGAGCCACCACACACAGACGGATCCTGGACATGGGCTTCAAATGTCGTATTCCTCTTGTCAAGCCGCTCCTGAACAACAAACAACGTCAGAAGCGTCTTACCTGGGCTAAAGAAAAACAGACCTGGTCTGTTGCTCAGTGGTCCAAAGTCCTCTTTCTGATGAGAGCAACTTTTGCATCTCATTTGGAAACCAAGGACCCAGAGTCTGGAGGAAGAATGGAGAGGCACACACTGCAAGATGCTTGAAGTCCAGTGTGAAGTTTCCACAGTCTGTGTTGATTTGGGGAGCCATGTCATCTGCTGGTGTTGGTCCACTGTGCTTCATTAAGTCCAGGGTCAACGCAGCCATCTACCAGGAGATTTTGGAGCACTTCATGCTTCCTTCCACAGACGAGCTTTATGGGGATGCTGACTTCATTTGGCACTTGCACCACTGCCAAAAGCACCAAAACCTGGTTCAATGACCATGGGATTACTGTGCTTGATTGGCCAGCAAACTCGCCTGACCTGAACCCCATAGAGAATTATGGGGCATTGCCAAGAGAAAGATGAGAGACATGAGACCGAACAATGCAGAAGAGCTGAAGGCCACTATTGAAGCATCCTGGTCTTCCATAACACCTCAGCAGTGCCACAGGCTGATAGCTTCCATGCCACGCCGCATTGAGGCAGTAATTGCTGCAAAAGGGGCCCAAACCAAGTACTGAGTACATATGCATGCTTATACTTTTCAGAGGTCCAATATTGTTCTATGTACAATCCTTGTTTTATTGATTGCATGTGATATTCTAATTTTCTGAGATTGTGGATTTGGGGTTTTCATGAGCTGTAAGCCATAATCATCACAATTATGACAAATCACGGCTTGAAGTATCTTGCTTTGCATGTAATGAGTCTATCTCATGTATTAGTTTCACCTTTTAAGTTGCATTACTGAAATAAATGAACTTTTGCACGATATTCTAATTTTTCGAGTTTCACCTGTAGCTTAACCTCCTCT
The DNA here is from genome assembly GCA_009733165.1 of Naja naja. Taxonomy (NCBI): domain Eukaryota; kingdom Metazoa; phylum Chordata; class Lepidosauria; order Squamata; family Elapidae; genus Naja; species Naja naja. Next base: position 61,521,876 of record CM019152.1, on the reverse strand, counting down.
TCTTTGGGGCAGCCGCTCAGATACTGGCAGACTGCTACCTTCTTTTCCTTAAATTAGATGTACCCAATTCCCACTGGGCTTATTTATAGATGTTGTTTATTTATATCTGCTGTTTAATGGTCGGTGAGCCTGAGTGGCAGCCTTCCAGAAATTCTCATGCATTTTTGGTCTTAGTTTGGCCTAGGATGCTCTCAGTTCCCCAGTGGAAAGTATGGTTGAGTCTGTCCATGCGTTGGGCAATCAAGGAGTTTTCATTATGTCTTCTAACTGTTAGTTGGTGTTCATAAACGCTACTAGCACTGAGGCTCCCAAATTAGATCATGAAACGTCTGCAAGAAAACCACTGTGATGACCCAAAGGGGTGTGGCACAAAAGCAACAAAGCCACAAAAGTAGATAAAGTCCCTTTAATTCCTCCAACTTGGCCCCCAATGTCCAGTCATCATCGGCTGGAGAAAAAACTCTCCCAAGAGCAGTTTTTAAAGGGAAGAAATTCAGTCTACATTTAAATTATAAATAAAAACCAACACAAACCACTTGCTGCAGCAATGAACGAGACAGGGCAGGAGAAGGAATTGCAGACTTCAAAAGATAATGAAACACACACAGTTGGGAGGACATCGGAACCCAGATAGGACTTGATAAACAAAGATAATGCACGCTCTGCTTCCAGCAAGGTACTGTGCACAAACGCCCTTTTTAAATCCTGTTTTCCCAACTGCAGCTAACGAAGGGAATCAGGGCCCTTTCCTCTCCCGTAAGCCACATTGCTCCCTTATCCGTTCCTCCCTGCATGCCCTAGGATGAAGAGGGGGTGGGCCTGGGTCTTCCTCTGAAGGCCCAGCCAGACTGTGCCCTTTCCCAGTTTCCTCCACAGCCACCGGAGCCCCACTCCCACTCCCTGTCAGCTGCTCGATCTCCCCCTCAGAATCAGATTCCAACAGAGGCATGACAACCACCAAGCTCAGAGAGCACCCCACAGTTCTCCTCCTTTCTGGCCACGGTTGTAAGTGAATCACTGCGGTTATTAAGTGAGTAACATGGTGGTAAAGTGAATCTGGCTTCCCCATTGACTTCGTTTGTCCGAATGACCCCCAGGGACACTGTCAGAAGTACATGCCAGTTGCCAAGCCTCTGAATTTTGATCACATGACCATGGGGGTGCTGCAATGGTTGTAAGTGTGAAAAACAGTGCCTGCGTAACTTCAAACCGCCACTCTTCTCACGGATGCTTGAATTGGGGTCTTGCGCATTCAATGGGCAATTGGGTCCCTTTCAACTCTATGATTCAGCGATACCCAGAATCCATTGGTTCTTAGAACAGAGCGAGATGTACCCAGATTATCCATTTTCTTCTCAGATTTTTCTTTTCAACTTAAGAAACAGCTTATTTAAGAAGAAGTGAGTAAGCAAAACGTCTTCCGTCTGATCTGCGTGGAAATAATTGAGTCAAGAGGAAGAACGATTTGCACCTTTCCCCTTGCTATGCTAATATGAGGCATTCTCAGAATTAGTGACACATAATAAATGTGCCCATTGGGCTTTTGATGTTAAAGTGAGAATTCCTTTTAAAAGAGGGCTAAGTCAACAGAAAAAGACACCAGCAATCAGAGCAAGAGTGCCTCAGAAAAAATAGTGGGTTTATTTGACCTTTGCAGCACATGTTACTGTCACAAAATTCTGCTGACCTGACCTCAGGATCACGGTTTCCATGAGCTCAACCTCACAATTGTTATTTCTTGTAAGCCGCCCCGAGTCGTGTGAGAGTGAGGTGAGCAGCATATACATTTAATAAAAGTAATAAATAAATATTTGGAGCTCTCTGAGCTGGGTGCTTGTTTTGCAGACGATTGTTGGCCCAACTAAGTAAACTCATCAATGCTATCATTATCATCATTAGTGCTGATCATGTTCTCTAGTTGGGTCATAAAACATTTGCAAGAAAACCACCAAACTCAGAGAGCACCTAAGGACAAATAAATCAAGACCCTGAGACCCTCGAAAGAGGGCAGAGAAGAGCAACAAAGATGATGAGGGGACTGGAGGCTAAAACACATAAAGAACGGTTGCAGGAACTGGGCCTGGCTGGTCTAGGGAAGAGAAGGACCAGGGGAGGCAGGAGAGCATCTTCCAATATCTCAGGGGCTGAAATAGCCCCAAAGAAGAGGGGGCTCAGCCCATTCTCCAAGGTAGCACAAGAAGCAACGGATGGAAACTGATCAAGGAGTAGAAGCAACCTAGAATTAAGGAGAAACTTCCTAACAATGGGGACAATTAACCAGTGGAACTACTTGCCTCAAGAAATTGTGGGTGCTCCATCACTGGAGGTTTTCAAGAACAGGCACTTGTCCAGGATGTAATAAGGTCTCCTGCATCGGGCAAGGGTTGGACAAGATGACCTCAAAGGTCCCTTCCAGCTCTAGGAGTCTATGATTCTATGAAATGAATAGATTTCTCCTGCCGTGTTTTTCCCAGGGTGACTCAGTCCTGCCTCCTGCCCGGTCTTGAGCCATTTCTGAAACCAAAAGGAGAAGACTTGCCTTTTCTTGAAAAGAGAAGTCCAGTCGCTTTTGGAAAACACAGAGTAACTGGTTCCTGGAAAGAAAAGGACGCCTTCGGTTGAAGCCACTGACGCATCAGCAGGAAAACAGATCCATCTACTGAAATCCAGAGAAAACCCCCTTGCCCAGCCTTCTCTACCTGAAGAGCTGCGCTGCCAATATCTGCTGGTGCTGTCTTGACTGCCACCTGGTGGTCATCTGGAGTTTGGCAGCCTGGAGATGCCGTTTCTACCAGAAATCATCCTAACTGGGGTCCACCAGAAGGACGAAATGACACCCTTTACCTGCCCAAACCAAACCAAACCAAACCATGTATATACCATTCGAAGTCACAGCATGTTCTGGTTCGCCGGGAGCAGGTGTGGACGGCTGAGGAGAGCGAGGACTCAGATGAGGGGCCAGGACCATTAGGGAGTGGAGTGCTGCCTTCAGGGATTGGGGGGGCTGGCAGCAGCGATGAGGAGGTTCCCGAGGAGCCTGTGCCAAGTGCGCGTGCGCACAGGGCTGCTCATAGGAAAGAACAGCTACAACAGCACGGGCGACTCGGGAGTAAGGCTGCAAGGTAATGGCCCCTCCCCCAAGAAGATAAAAGCTAGCTGTGAAACAAGCCTTCTTTGCAGAAGGCAAAGACGTTTTGAAACTCAGCCTTGTGGACATTCCAGTATCCTGAGTTTGTATTTGAAGATTCTTGTATTGCAAATTATTTCTTGTCTGTTATCTTTTGGCAAGTCTCGCACAGTTTGGCAAGGCTTGTGCTTATCACAGCTAATTATTTTGCAGAAGCATTACAAGGTTTCTGTTCCTTTTGGATTGTGTTTGATTTGTTGGAAAAGGGCGTGGGTCAGAACCCAGCAGCACTGGGGGAAAAATGACTTACAGCCAATCCTCACACTTCTGACGGCTGCAGCATCCCCACGGTCACATGGTCCAAATTTAGTTGCTTGGCAATTGACATGTATTTGAGGACACTTCCAGCATCCGGGTGTGTGTGTGTGTCATGTGATCTCCCTTTGGGACCCTTCCCAGCTGGTTCCCAACATGTCAAGTCAAGGGAAGAAGCTGGAGTTGTTTAATGACCATGTGGTTCACTTAACAACCATGGCAGGAAGGATCACAAAACCAGGCCTGATTCACTTAACAACTCTCCTGCTTAGCAATGGGACTTTGGGGCTTCTTGTGGTTGCAAGTGGAGGACTGCCTGTAATTCAGCCTCTGGGTTCAGCCCCTCACCCTCGGAAATGGCCCTGCTCCCAGAACAATAACCTCCTCTTTCTTTTGCCCTGGGGGGATGATTTGCACCCACAGCCTGGCGGGGAGGGCCCATCCAAGAGACCTTGGCAACGAAGGGGAAGGCCCAGGAGTTCCTGCAAAAACAGGGACTCATCTCAGAAGAATCAGGATCAGAATTAAGCTGGGAGGGACCTTCATCTAGTCCAACCCCCTTCTTGAGCAGGAGACCCTATCCCATTTCAGACAAATGGCTGTCCAGTCTCTTCTTAAAAACCTCCCAGCAATGGAGCATCCGTAACTGTCTTGTGGCAAGCAGTTCCGCTGGTTAACTGTCCTCCCTGTCAGGAAGTTTCTCCTTAGTTCCAGGTTGCTTCTACTCCTTGGTGAGTTTCCCTCCGTTGCTTCTTTTCCTGCCTCCTGGGGCTTTGGAGAGTAATTTGAGCCCTTCCTCTTCTTTGGGGCAGCCCCTCAGATGCTGGAAGGCTGCTCCAGTCCTGTCCCCCTGGTCCTTCTTTGCTCTAGACAGGCCATGCCCAATTCCCGCAACCGGTTCCTTGTCTGCCTCCAGGCCTCTAATCATCTGAGTTGCTCTTCTCTACACTTTTCCCCACAAAATCTCAGCTTTTTTTTTCCTGTAACGTAACGACCAAACCTGGAGGAGGTGAGAGGAGGAAAAGGAAGCCTCTTGGAGCCCTTCCGCCTTAATTTCTCCAGGTGCCAATCCAGCTGGCAGACTTTACCCCCTCCGGTTCCTGGCAACGGGCGCCTTTCCCGAAAACCCAGCCGGGCCATAGTCCCCCTCACCTTGCAGCCCTTGGTGTTTCCCACCTGGCAGGAGGCCCAAAGGCCAGGAATTCAGTCCCTTCCATCCGAACCGTGAGTCACCGCCCGCCCACCCACTCCTCCAGGGCTGCTTTCCGGTCAGGCTCAGTGAGCTGCGATGGTGCCTGATGTGATCTGAATCAGACCGGAGTGTAATTGCACAGAGCGGACTTCCGTGTACTGGGGCATTGTGTTCTGTGTTGGGGCACTGAGAGGACGAGGGGAAGGCCCTGAGCATGGCCTCAAAGAGGGCTAGAAACCCACCCAGGGGCAGCCCTTGAGTCGGGGTGGGTGCGGGTGGGGGCTGGCATTTGGGCTGCTGGGTCAAATGTTCACCCAGACCCCTTTGGTTCATTGTCCTCCCCGTTAGGCAGTTTCTCCTGAGTTCCAGCTTGCTTCTCTCCTTGATGAGTTTCCACCTGTTGCTTCTTGTCCGGCCTTCGGGGGCTTTGGAGAATAGGTGGACCCCCCCTCCTCCTCTCTGGGGCAGCCCCTCAAATACTGGAAGAGCAGATCTCATGTCTCCCCTGGTCCTTCTCTTCACTAGACAGGCCAAACCCAATTCCTGCAACTGTTCTTCGTGTGTTTTATCTCCCAGTCCCCTAATTCAGGGGTCTCCAACCTTGGCCGCTTCAAGACGTGTGGACATCAACTCCCAGAATTCCCCAGCCAGCCATGAATGATAGAGTTGGAAGGGACCAGAAGGGTCATCTAAGTCAGGGGTCTCCAACCTTGGCTGCTTTAAGACGTGTGGACTTCAACTCCCAGAATTCCTCAGCCAGCCAGGAATGTTAGACTTTGAAGAGACCAGAAGGGTCACCTAGTCTCTAATCATCCTGGTTGCTCTTCTCTGCCCTCCTTCCAGAGCCTCAACCTCTTGTTTTTATTCATGCTGAGCAGAGCTGGAGACAGGATTCAGGGATATCCGAGGAGCCATTTCCCCCCAATGGGATTGACCCACTCTACTTGGGCTGGCACAAGGGCCTCGTCCAGGTCCCACCAGCCAAGAAACTGCAGCTGGTGGGGTTCAGGGCTTTTTCTGCCAGAGCCCCGACCTCTGGCACGTCTTGCCCCACCGCCTGAGGTGAAGTCCTCTTTCGGCCTTTGGGAAACACCTTAAAGGCTGCCTCAACCGAGGCTGGAGACCCCTGGCTAAGAGAAGGCTGTCAAATAACTGTGAAGCAGTATATAAATCTAAGGACCATTGCTATTTTGCTTGGCAACCCTCAGAATACAGAATGCCAGAGTGGGAAGGGACCTTGTAGGTCATCTAGTCCAACCCCCTCCCCCCATGCAGGACACCCTACCCCATTTCTCACAGGGGCCAGGCCAGTCTCTTCTTGAAGGCTTCCAGACCTGGCCTTGATTCTTCCGCAGCCCCTTTGTAGAAGAACCGAACGGAGTCGGGGGTCTTTCTCTCCCCCGAAGCTCCAGGCTGGGGCAGGGCTGGCATGCGGTACTGTTCCGACCTCAGCCGGTGGGCGGCTGAGTCAGCCTACAACCCGCCTATAAAAGCGCCGCTCTGCCTCCCGCCACATCAACCAGCCCTGCCCCGAAGGAGGAAGGAAGGACGAGCCATGCCCCCTTCAGCGCCAGGTAAGCCCCGCCGGGCGCCTCTCACCTGCTCCCTCCCGCTTCTGTGGGACGGGGACGGCGGGCCCTTCCCCCCCCCCCCACGCAGAAGGGAGCCCTTCTGGCAGCGCCCACCTGAGCCAGGTACGCTGCTTCGGCTCCGTCTGGTCGCTCTTTGGAGCGCAGAAGCCGCCGACTGCGGGCTCAGCCCGGGACGCCAGGCAGCCTTGCAAGGGGGCTGCTCCGGGGGCGGCTGGGCTGGAGGGGATCGGGAGCCTCCCGCGTCCCTTCTGCGGCTCCGGAGCCGAGCCAGCTGGGTCGTCTACGGGAAAGAGCCCGGGAAAACCCCTCCCGCGGCAGGTCCGCATCGGCATCCGGCCGGGGAGCCTGCCGGGCGTGCAAGGGCGACGCGCGGGACTAGATGATCTTTAGGGCAGAGGAGCAAAACGCCCTGAACGGCCAGCTCTGGCCGGGCGGTCCCGAAAGGAGAGGGAGGGGCGGCAGCCCAGCCTTGGACCCCTTGCGCGTTTGGGGTAGGATTCCGGCCAAATTGTAGGGATGAAGAGCCGCCTTGAGTCGCCAGTGAGAACAATCAAGCCACGGCACAGCTTGCACCATCTGTCAGAACTGGTGTAGGATCTCCTGCTTGGGCAGGGGGTTGGACTCGATTACCTACAAGGTCCCTCCCAACTCTGATTATCCGTTATCTGCCACTTGCGGATCGGCGGCAATATAAATTACCTAAAATAAATAAATAAAATAAATAAGTGGGAGGGAGGGAGGGAGGGATGAGGTGAGTAGGTGGGCTGTTTATATATTGAATTTAATTACTACCTTCTTCTTAAATTATTATGCAATCTATTTTGGGAAAACTTTGAAAACATCTGAAAGGGTGGATCCTCTGTTCTCTCTTGAGCTGGGTTGTTTGCATGCAGACACTTCATTACCTGACTAGGTAACATCATCAGGATCATGGTGTGTGTGTGTGTGTGTGTGTGTGTGCTCTGCTCCCTGTTTATATACCAGTGATTTGCCCTATCAGTTGTGGTGGGAGTGTGTGGGTTTTCTCCTTGATTAGGATATTATTTTCCGCTTGATTGTTTGTCTGGTGTTAATCCCGGCTTACCTGGGTGTGAGATGCTGGAGACCAGGCGTCTCCAAACGTGGCAGCTTTCAGACTTGTGGACAACTCCCAGAATTCCTCCTCCAGTCATGTTAGCTCAGGAATCCTGGGAGTTAAAGTCCACCAGTCTTAAACTTGCCAAGTTTGAAGGCCCTTGCTGTAGACAATCTGTTCTACTCTCTTTGTTTCCTTCTTGGCTTTTTATTGTCTCTCTTGCAAAAGAGAACGGACCTCCAGTGCAGCTTGGCTGGGGATTTTATTATTTTTAATTCATTGTTTTAGTACACTTATACAGCTGTCCAACTCTAAATGGATATGTGAAGCAGAGGTGGGGAACCAGGACCCCTTTGTGACTCTTTGTGGACTTCAATTCTGGTTTTTCTTGCCTAAAACTTTACATTTTTCACCACTGGATGTAATTGTCAAGGAGGTCCCGTTTCATCCCCCCCTCCCTTCCTGGGTTCAAGGCAGCAGCTGGGAAGGGGCGCCTTGCTCCACTTCCCAAAGAAGCCAGGGCCCCCACTGATCTCCCCCCTCTTCTCTTTCCAGATGCCCGGCCCCTCGCTGGCTGCCTGCTGTTGGTTCTGCTTAGTGTGTCCCCCTCCATCCAAGGTAGGGGCCATGGGGTGGCACTGCACTGTGATGTTGGGATTGGTCGCACAGCCAGATGTTCAGACTGCATCTGGCCTCTTTTTAGCACCCATCCAAGTTCTCCCCAAGGACTACCTGCAATAGGCAGGTGTGGGTGTTTGAGGGTGGCAGGAGGTCAGCTCTTCCGAGTGAAGCTGCCTTCTGCAATTGACTGATGGCGATTCTGTCAATGCCGATGATGGTGTTATGAATGGTTCTGTTAGATCAGAGCAAGAACTACTGCCCACACCGTCATGAATGCAGAACCCTGATCTTTATCAGGGCAAGAAGCTCAGCTGGGCAGCCCCACAGCCCAGAGAGCGGGGCAAGAGAGGGACTGGGGGAGGGGTCGGAGGAGAGAGGGCAAGACCGATCTCAGATGGAAATAGAGGGAGGGGGAGGGGGTGGTTATATAACAGTAGGTGCAGAGTGCAAATCCTCCATCAGCCCAGCCCCTCCAGGCTTCTGCTGACAGGAAGCCCCATTTTGTTTTATTATTTTATTTTACTATTTATTTCATTATTTATTATTTTATTTGTATTATTTTAATCATCTTATTATTTTTATCATCTTATTTTATATTTTATTATTTTATATATTATTGTATTGTATGTTATTATTTTATATTTTATTTTTTATTTTACTATTTATTTTATTATTTATTATTTTATGTTTATTATTTTTATTATCTTATCATTTTATATTGTTATATTATTATTTTATATATTATTGTATTGTATTATTTTATATTTTATTTTATATTTTATATTTTATTTTATTATTTATTTATTATTTTTATTATCTGATTTTATCTGATTTTATTTTATATATTATTGTATTGTATTATTTTATATTTTATTTTATATTTTATTTTATTTATTATTTTTATTATCTTATTTTATCTTATCTTATTTTATATATTATTGTATTGTATTCATTATATTTTATGTTTTATTTTATTATTTTATTATTTTATATATTATTGTATTATCTTATTATTTTATTTTATATATGTATAATTTTAGTTTATTTTATGATTAAATTGATTGACCGCCCGTTGCAGCCCTCATACATGGAGATGCCTGGAGCCCCCCCCGCTCCTCTTCCTCCAAAAACCCCGGGAATGGGAACCAGGGCTGGGTGTGCAGCTGTTGCCCCCACCCCCGCCCCCCACCCAACCCTCTCTCTTTTCAGCTCCAGCGGCAATGGAGGAGAAGGAGACACAAATCACCTCCATCCTGCAGCCCCGGGTCTCCATTGGTAGGTCCCACCAGGTATCTGGGGGGGGGGAGGGATGAGTTACAGTCTGAACAAGTTCCAGGCAGCCCTTGACGTACAACCGTCCATTTAGTGACCCTTTGAAGTTATCATAATGGCATTGAAAAAAGTGACTTAGGACTCCCCATGGTTCACGGGATCAAAACTCAGACACTTGCCAGCTGACTCGCAGTTATGACGGTTGCATTGCCTTGGGGGGTCACGTGATCTCCTTTTGCAGCCTTCTGACGAGCGGAGCCAGATTCACTTAACAACCAGGTTACTAACTTATCAACTGCGGTGCTTCACTTAATGCCTGTGGCAAGAAAGGTCACAAAATGGGGCAAAACTGGCTTTTAACAAATGTCTCACTTAACAACAGTGCTCAATGGTGGTCCTAAGTCAAGGACTACCTGTGCAGGGAGATCCATGGGAAGCCGCTTAGTGGTGTGGTTGGGAGAACGTCCATGGGAGGGATTGGGGGGGGCAGGAAATCCGTGCCCCCTTCTCCTTATAGGGCAGGGGTCTCCAAACCTGCAACTTTAAGACTTGTGGACTTCAACTCCCAGAATTCCTTCTCCAGTCATGTTAGCTCAGGAATTCTGGGAGTTGAAATCCACAAGTCTTAAAGCTGTTAAGGTTGGAGACTCTTGGAACAGACAGACAGACAGATGATGATAGATAGATGGTAGATAGATAGATAGATAGATAGATAGATAGATAGATAGATAGATAGATAGATAGATGGATAGATAGATATAGAATGGATAGAAGATAGAGATAGATAGTTCAATAGATAGATCAATAAATGAGATAGAGCAAGGGCCTTCAAAATTGGCACCTTTAAGACTTGTGGACTTCAACTCCCAGAATTCCTCCTCCAGTCATGTTAACTCAGGAATTCTGGGAGTTGAAGTCCACAAGTCTTAAAGTTGCCACCTTGGACTCTGAACAGACAGACAGACAAGATGATAGATAGATAGATAGATAGATAGATAGATAGATAGATAGATGATAGATAGATAGATAGATGATAGCAGATAGATAGATAGATAGATAGATAGATAGATAGATAGATAGATAGATAGATAGATAGGGACAGAATGGATAGAAGATAGAGATAGATAGATCAATAGATAGATAGATGAGATAGACCAGGGGTCTTCAAACTTGACAGCTTCAAGGCTTGTGGACTTCAACTCCCAGAATTCCTCCTCCAGTCATGTTAGCTCAGGAATTCTGGGAGTTGAAGTCCACAAGTCTTAAAGGTGCCAATTTTGAAGACTCTTGGAATAGACAGACAGACAGACAAGATGATAGATAGATAGATAGATAGATAGATGATAGTAGATAGATAGATAGATAGATAGATAGATAGATAGATAGATAGATAGATAGGGACAGAATGGATAGAAGATAGAGATAGATAGATCAATAGATAGATGAGATAGACCAGGGGCCTTCAAACTTGATAGCTTCAAGACTTGTGGACTTCAACTCCCACAATTCCTCCTCCAGTCATGTTAGCTCAGGAATTCTGGGAGTTGAAGCCCACAAGTCTTAAACTTGCCACGTTTGAAGACCTTTGCTTTCCAGGGAGGAGGCCAAGGGGGCACCTGCCATTCCTCCGCAGGGAACAATATTTCGCTTTTCCTTGTGGCTCTCAGGGCAGAAGATCCAGGTGTCCTGTATGGGCAAAACCATCTACCCAGAGAGCGCCATCATGTACTGGCTGGCGAATGGCACTTTTGTAGACCAGCTGTACCCAACCGGAACTGTGAAGGAGGAAGCCACCGTGTGAGTAGAGGGGATGCCACGCTTTTCCCAAGCAGGACGGGCAGGATTTGTCCCGGGTTAAACTTCGACTTAGGGAAAAGGAACAAGGTGTTCGTACCGCTTTATAAAGCCTTGGTAAGGCCACACCTGGAATAGGGTGTCCAGGTTTGGTCACCACGCTACAAAAAGGATGTTGAGGCGTTGGAAAAAGTTCAGAGAAGAGCAACTAAGGTGATTAAAGGCCTGAATGGTTGTAGGAATTGGGTAGGTCTAGTTTAATGAAAGGGACTTGGGGGGGGGCATGATAGCCCTCTTCCAATATCTGAGGGGCTGCCCCAAAGAAGAGGAAGGGGTCAACCTCTTCTGCAAAGCCCCTGAAGGCAGGACAAGAAGCAACGGGTGGAGACTCAGCAAGGAGAGAAGAAGCAACCTGGAACTCAGGAGAAACTTCCTAACAGGGAGGACAATGAACCAGGAAAACATCTGGCCTCCTGAAGTTGTAGGTGCTCCAACCCTGGAGGTTTTTCAGAGGAGATTGGTCACCCACTTGTCTGGAATGTTATAGGATCTCCTGCTTGAGCAGCGGCTTGGACTAGAAGACCTCCAAGGGCCCTTCCAACCCTGATTCCGAAATCCAGAACCGTGGTGGGAAGAGAAAGCGGGCATGGGGAAGATCTGGGCCTAGCACTTCTGGAGGGAGCCAAGGACCAGGCAAGGGGCTGGTGGCTAGTTGGGACCCAGGGAAGAAGCCACTCTGGCCAAGAGGTCCAGTGCCCAGGAGAGTTTGTGCTGGCTCTCTCCTCCTCCTCCTCCTCCTCCTCCTCCTCCTCCTCCTCCTCCTCCTCCTCCTCCTCCTCCTCCTCCTCCTCCTCTTCTTCCTCCTCCTCCTCCTCCAGCTTCTCTTCTGCTCCTTGTCCACAGGGAGAAAGGCAACTTGCTGACCCGGGAGCTGATCTTCTTCCAGTTGACGGCGCAGGACCTCCACACCAGATTCGACTGCTTCATCACTGACCCCTCTGGCGTATTTCAGAAGACCATCCAGTGGGTCTTGTCAAAGACGAAAAGGAGAAAATGTTCAGCTGCCCAAGGTTAGTGAGAGGATCCCAAGGTGAGAAACATCAACCGAGCACCTTTCATGGCTCACCTGGGCGGCAGGTGGGATCTGAAGGTTGAGGATCCCATAGGGAATCTGATTTGGGCCAATCCATCAGCCCAACACATGGGCCCAAAAAAGCAGACAATGCTGGACACCAGTACAAGGGCTCTGAAGGCCCAGATTCCCTGACCTGGATGGTGGGACCCCATCTTGCTCTTTCCATTAAATGAGTCTCTAAGAGGAGCCCTCTGGATCTTCACCAGGGGCCGATGCTTCCCTCCGAGAAGGTGGCATGTGAGAACCAGGCTGCCCAGGACTGGAGAGCACAAAGGAACCCAACATCTGGCGATGACCCCTGTGTCATAGCACATTTATAGAACGTCTCCCCCATTTCTATTTTATTTAAGCCACTCCTGCCCCCTTGCATGCATTCCAGCGTCCGCTAAAACATTTGTAGCTCAGGGTTGGCCCGTGGGGTCCTCGGTGCTGAGCTGGGTGGCTTTCTTGCAGACGTTTCATGACCCAGCTAGGTGACATCATCAGTGCTAGAAGGGAGTGGAGGTTTGCAGAGAGGAGGAGGAAGAGGAAGAGGACTGTGGGGTCCTCGGTGCTCTCTGAGCTGGGTGGCTTTCTTGCAGACGTCTCATGACCCAGCTAGGTGACATCATCAGTGCTACAAGGAAGTGGGGTTTGCAGGGAGGAGGAGGAAGAGGACTGTGGGGTCCTTGGTGCTCTCTGAGCTGGGTTGAGTTCCTGCAGATGTTTCATGACCCAACTAGGGAATGGTATCAGTGCTAGAAGGGAGTGGGGTTTGTGGACTGGAAGGGGAGGACGGACGACTGTGGGGTCCTTCGTGCTGAGCTTGTCATTTTGTAGACATTTCATTACCAGACCAGATGGGAATGGGGTTTGCAGAAATGTGGAGGAGCACGACAACTGTGGTGTCCTTGATGCTCCCTGAGCCTGGCTGTTTTGTGCAGACATTTCATGACCCAACTATGGAGCCGCGTCAGTGCTAGGAGGGAAGGGAGTTTGCTGTGTTTATACACAAGTGGCTTGCCCCGGCAGTGTCGCCGGGCCCACCTGTGCCGAGAGACCACCAAGGACCACATTCCAGCATCCCTTTTCAGAGTTTGACCACCACGCCTTTTCTCCCCAAGGCACGATGCAAGAGCTCAGGCCGGGCATCTTGAACTGGGATTCAAGAGAGCAAAAACTATTTTGCAGGATCGCTGCTCTCTCAGGCCCTCTTCTCCTGCAGTCAGGCTGGGAACTCGGGCTGGTGACTCGAACCCGGGCCCTCTCTCCCGCGAAGGAGCTTCCCTGCCCCTTCCCCCAAAGGAGAAGCATGCAGGGCAGCTACCTGCCCCACAAGCCCTGCCTGCCTGCCCCCCCCTGCTTTGACAGACAAGCATCCCTCGGCTCTGGGCTGCTTTTGGAGCTCCATGTGGACATCCCTCTCTCTTGGTTGCCCCGTCCTCTGCTGAAGTCCACCACCATGTCGTTTCTCTTTCCATCAGGACGCAACTGGACACGTCTTCATGGCCGAGAAGCAGCAAGCCCAGGAATAAGATAATAAGCAGCTGCAATCAAGTAGACTGCACCATTGATGGCACCAATTCCACCCACCCACCCATTTTTAAGAGGATAAAGGTCAAGGAGTGGACACAGCATGGGTGCTGCATGGATCCAGCATGGATTCGGTTTTGCATCTGTCTGATCTTTCCTCCAAGCATCCAGAAACTGAGGAATCTGCTGAACTAAATCCTCATTTGCTTATTAGACCAGGGGGGTCTCCAAATTGGGCGACTTTAAGACTTGTGGACTTCAACTTGAGTTCTGGGAGTTGAAGTCCACAAGTCTTAAAGTCACCCTATTTGGAGACCCCCTGGCTTAGAATATTGGGGGATAACGCTCATCTAAAAAAAAGGTGAGCAAAAATTATTTTAAACAGAGGATCCTCACGCTCAGTGCAGAATTCCTGGGCACCACACCGAAGGCTCCCACAACCCATTCCCAAAACCTCCGATTTGTGCATTTGTACGAGTGTATTTTGCAACAACTGTGGACGACGTGTAAATGTAACCAGGCTGAGAAGACCTCAGCCCCGTTGTCATCGACTCTCTTAATCCTGGGTTTTTGTAGTGTTTATTTTTATTCTTTTTTAAATTTGCAGAGTTTGGATATTATTTTTAATGATTTTTCTACTTGACTTGTTGGAATGCATAAGTCGCCCAAAGATGCCTTTATGTGGGTAGACGGCGGCATAAAGTTTTTTTTTAATTAATAAGTAAACGGCCAGGATGAAGGTGCAGCTGAGCTGGGAGGACCAGATTCCTAGAAACCCTGCAGAAGATTCAAACCTTGAGATGTCTGTCTTGGCTTGTAGTGAAACATGATTTAATCCTGCTGCCCAAAGGATCTGGACTTGCACCCCATTTTTAACACAAAGGAAGAAAAGTTACGGAGACCTGAAGAGCCCAGGTTGTAAAGGGAGGAAGATCTCCATCTGTTTCTGTAAAAATGTTTCCTCCCCAACTGATAAAAACTTAAAATTCCCCGGCTGCGTTCGCCCCACCGATTAAAAACCAGAATTCTAAGTGCCACCATGTTGTTGTTTTTCCTTGCTAGAGAAGAATTCCATGCTAGGAATTGTTTTCCCCAAAATTGGGAATCAGCTGCAATTTCTTAGCAACTTTTAGCATTTTCTGGAGCAAAGGGATTTTCTGCAGCCCTTCCCCAGGCCCTGTGTTCATACCCACGCATCAGGAAGTCCTTGACTTACAACAGTTCACTTAGTGGCCATTCAGAATTACAACGGCACTGAAAAAAAGTGGCTTAGGACCGTTTTTCACACTTACGACTGTTGCAGCTTCCCCCCCACCAGCCACATGATCGAAATTCAGACCCCTGCCACTGACTCATATTTACAACGGTCGCAGTGATCCCTTTTGTGACCTTCTGACAAGCAAGCGGGGGAGCCAAAGTCGCTTAAAAAACTAGTTTAATAACGGAAGCGACTCATTGAATAACTGTGGCAAGACAGGTCGTAAAATAGGGCAAAATTCACTTAGCAAAGGTCTCCCTTAGCAGCAGAAAATGTTGGGCTCAATTGTGGTCGTAAGTCAAGGACTCTGGCTGGGTCTGAGAAGAGGTTGCAGGGAGGGCAGTTCTGCAGTGTGGGGCAGGGGGCTTTCCCTGCTGCTTTACTCCGGGGAGAAACCCCTCTGCCCATCCATGTTCCTCTGGGCTCCTTCCTGGGGGGGGGTCTCTGGGGTGTCTCTGCCCCCCTGGGCCCCCCGTGGGGCTTGAAGAAATCTTTACAGGTGGTCCTTGACATTTGGCTGTCAGAAAGCCTGCCTGTTGCGGTTAAGAGTCGTAAAACAAGTCATGTCATGGACATAATTTTACGGCAGAAGTCTCCCAACTTGGTCACTTTAAGACTTGTGGACTTCAACTCCCAGAAATCCCCAGCCATAATTGCTTCCTGTTTCTCTCTCTCCATCATGGCTGGCTGGGGGATTCTGGGAGTTGAAGTCCACCAGTCTTAAAGTGGCCAGGTTTGGAGACCCTTGGGTTAGAGTGAATATGAGGAGGAGGAAATGTGTGTTTTGGTTCTTCTAACAACGTTGAGATCATCTTGGTGGGACCCTTACAATGGGAAGGCCCACTTCCCCCACATCCAGAGAGCAACAGGAAGCAGATATGGCTGGGGGATTCTGGGAGTTGAAGTCCACAAAGCTTAACAATTGCAGAAACACTGGTTTAAAGAGCAAAAGTGTGAAGTGTGGTGTGTTTTGGTTGTTGCAATGCAGGGATGCCCAAACGTGGCCACTTTTAAGACTTGTGGACTTCAATTCTCCAGCCATAATTGCTTCCTGTTTCTTGATCATAGCTGGCTGGAGAATTCTGGGAGTTGAAGTCCACACGTCTTAAAAGTGGCCACGTTTGGGGAGCTCTGTTTTACAGGGTTCTTTTGAAGAGTGGTCACAAGTGTGAATCCGGCGTTCGCCATGACTGCTGTTTGGCCCAAGACTCAAATCAAATCCTGGTTTTTAGAAAAACTGTCATAAATCTGCGCCAAATGACTGCGGGATGCTGCAAGCCATTCTGACAAGGATGGGGGGAGGGGGAACTGTAGGAACTTTGAATTCGGTCGCAAGTCCCACTTTTCAGGCAGGTCACAAGTTGAGGACTACCCATGTACCCTTCCACAGTAGGTGCATTAAAAGGCTTTCCCCAGAATTCTCCTGCAGGAAAAGGCATTTTTGTAAGCTGCTGTAAGTCCACTGACTTCTGGAGCTCATCTTGAGCTGGCCCTCTCAGCGCTGGTGAGAAATGCGGTCCCTTTGGCATGCAGAAGTCAAAGGGAGACCCCCGGGGGTCTCTTGGCAGGCCTTAGAGGAGGTCAGCCACTGAGAAGTGGCCCCTTCACCAAGGCCACCACCAAGAAGGCCTTAAAGCAAGACTGGCTTTCTGAATATTCTTAATTTCTTTCTTAACATTCTTAAATAAGCTTTGTTAATATCTCTTAATTCCTTAAATAATGTAGTTGAGGTTCCTGGGTGCATTTCTGAGGCTGTAAATCAGGATCAACCAACCAGCGGAACAGAAGTTGCCTTCAGAAGTTGTGGGAGCTTCATCCCTGGAGGCTTTCAAGAAGAGACTGGACTCCCATCTGTCAGAAATGGTGTAGGGTCTCCTGCTTGGGCAGGGGGCTGGACTAGATGCCCTACAAGGTCCCCTGCCGGCTGCTATTGTGTTGTTATTCTGTTATTCAAAAGTTGTGGGAGCTACTGGTGGCTTTCAAGAAGAGACTGGACTGCCATCTGTCGGAAATACTTGGGTGGGGGGTTGGACTAGATGACCTCCCAGGTCCCTTCCAGCTGTTATCCTGTTATTCAAAAGTTGTGGGAGCTTCATCCCTGGAGGCTTTTCAGAGGACACTGGACTGCCCTCTTGTCAGAAATGGCATAGGGTCTCCTGCTTGGGTGGGGGGTTGGACTAGATGACCTACAAGGTCCCTTCCGACTCTGTTAATCTGTTGAAAATTTAAGATCTGAGCTCCCAGAATTCCCCAGCCGCCTATGCTGACTAGGGAATTCTGGGAATTGAAGTCAAATTGCCCAAGTTGGACACCCTGTGGTAAAGGAAGAATCCCCACCCCACTGCTTGGTCTTGATTTATCAGTTCTTGTTTGCTTATGACTAATGATTGTAACTATGATTTATGACGTGTGACCTGTTACTTGCTGTACGCCGTGAGCTTCTGCACCGGAGACCAATCCCTTGCGTATCCAGCCACACTTGGCCAATAAAGAATTCTAATTCCTCTTTCTGGTCCTGTTTTGATTTCCTCTGTTCTGTATCATTCTACTCTAAATTCTGCCCAATTGGAGGAGCCTCTCTGGGTCCTAGATGGGCTCAAATGCCTTTTTTGCTGCAGCTTTGATTTCACCTGCAGGAGATTCTGCTCCTTTTATACGAGACCCCCGAGAGGTTCTTGAGAGGGTCGTCAGAATGCGGCACTCTGCACAAGGGCAGGAGAACATGCTCCTTGGCCAGTCCATGGCTGCAGCCCCCTGCCCGGCCTTACGTTACAGGTCAGCCCTGGCCAGTCCCCCCAAGACGATTATGAGGCTGCAAGCCCCCCCCCCAATAGTCCTGACGGGGGGCTGACCTCGAAGCCACACGCTGAGCCCGCTTGGGAGAAAAATACCATTTATTTACAAGTAGAAACAGTATTTAAAATGACACATTTCCTGCTAAGGTCTCTACAAAGACAAGTAGTAGAGGGTTGCAAGCGGGGCAAGACCCCCAGGTGGTGGCCCCCCTCCCTCCGTCAGGGTCTCCCCCTCACCGTCCAGTTGGGGGTCTCTGGTTGAGAGCAGAGGGCTGGGACTGTCCCCCAGACCCAGCCGGCCCTGGGCAGCCCCACGGCTTCTGGGCACTGCTCGGCTGTGACCCAGGCCTGGCGCAGAAGCGCCCCACCCCCTCCACCCTGTGCCACCCAGGGCCCCCCTCCTCACCCTGACCGCCTACCTGCTCCAGGTGAGTTTCTGGCACCCCCCCTGACCTGGAAACCTCCCCGGCCCCCACCCAGGCTCTACGGATTGCGGCACGGAAGCAAGGGCGCTAAGTGAAGCCGTGTGACAGAAAGAGAGGCGTGTGCCCAAGCTGTCCCTCCCCCCCCTCCCGAAAGGAACGGCAGAGCCCCCCACCCCCACAAGCCTCTGCCAGGGCACCATCTCTGGTGCCCCGAGAAGGCCCAAGGGGGAGGAAGCAGGAGCCCAGGGGAGCGGCCCACCTCCCCTCTGGCCTCACGGCTGAGCCTCCCCACGAGGACCAGGAACCGAGAAGGCTGCGGGGAGGGGGGGGCATTGGCAGGAGACACACCCCCCCAGGAAAAAAAAAAGGCCTTGGGATGGCAGCCACATGGGAAGAAAGGAGGGGAAGGGAAGGGGAAGGGGGAAGGGGGAGGAAGAACTGGCCGAGAATCCTCAGGAAAAGAAGAAAAAGAGAACCTTTCAGATCAAAGAACAAAGAAAAACTCTGCCTGGGCTTGGAGGACCTGCAGGAGAAGAGACAGGGCAGTTGGGGCTGGCAGGGGAGGGCAGGGAGAGGGGCGAAGCGGGAGGAGGAATCCTCCTGCTCAAATCCCCCCCAAACCCCCACCCCAAAAAAGGACCCCGTTGGGAGCAGCACAAAGGCCTGGGAAGATGGCCGAGGGCAGGAGAGCAGCTGGTGCCAGCAAATCAGCCAACCTGTGTCAGGAGAGGGTGAGATACTCCCACACACACACCTGTGTGCACAACACACACATACACCCCCCCCTCCAGTGCTTCCATCCAGAAACCAGCCCGCTACCACGTGGGGGGAGGTGGGTGGGAAAGCAGAGAGAGGATCCCCCCCCCCGTGTGACTCTCTCCCCCCCAAGACCCAGGCAGGAAAGGCATGCATGGAGCAGTGGCCCTGGGGTGTGGCTGCCCCCGAGACCTGCGGAAGCAAAGGATGCTCAGAAGGACCTGGTTTGGGGGGGGGGAGGGAGGGCTCCATGCCACAGGCCTGGCTTGGGCAGCTGAGGGTAGCAGCAATAGCAGTGGAACAAAGAAGCTAACCTGGTTTGGGAATCGGGGTTTGTGGATCCCCTTGGCGGTGGGCTAAGGGCTGGCTGCCCCCCAGCCCCACCAAGGTCCTTCTCCACACCAACAGAGATGCCCCCCCCCCATTATCTTTCAGGGCAGGTAGTCCTCGACTTACGCCTGTAAATAGGGTTATTTAAGCAGCTCATCATGCGAACAATTTGAATTTATGGCATTATCCTTCGGAGGCCACGAAGCAAAGCCATGGCTCGCCAGAAACGGTCAATACGTTCTGGTTGATGGCCAGAACAAAACAAAGCAAACGTGATAAATCACAGCCACAGGACCGCAGGATGTTGAAAATGGTCCTGCCTGCGGACTGGCTGTGGAGTGTGTGAAATACAGCAATAGCCATAGCATATTTATATGCCGCTTTACAGTGCTCCACAGCCCTCCTTAAGCGGGTTACAGAGTCCGCCTCTTGGTCCCCAACAATCTGGGTCCTCGTTTGACCCGCCTCGGAAGGACGCAAGGCTGAGGCGGCCTTGAGATGGTCAGGATCGAACTGCTGGCAGGCAGCAGCAGGAATAGCCTGCAGTACCGCTCTCTGACTACTGCGCCACCATGGGGCATAATATGGTCACATGGTTTGTTGGCATCGTAACTTCCCTGGGTCCTAAGTGCCTCCAGGGAGTCTGCCATGACTTTGAGCGGTTGGTAAGTGAACTGTCACAAGGCGAGGACGACCTGTGTGAGGATGTCTCACCCACACCCACATGGGGCTCGGGAGAACCTCCAGCAGGAAGGTCCTTTCCGCTCAGATCTGGGATCCGGACCCTGGGGAGGAGAGGGGGACCAGAGGGGGGGGGCTGCCACAAGGGCAAGGGCAGCAGGTGTGGCCACCTGGGGCTCCCTCCCTCCCTCCCCCTTACCTTGCCCTTCGAAGACGTAGCGTTCCTTGGGGACCTCCGGCTGCCGCTCCGAGGGGAGTTTTTGGGGGTCACCTTGCGATTGGCCCCACGGCGCAAGAGGCTGTTCCCCAGTTTCTTCGGGGTGTTCAGGATGCTGAAGGCCAGAGACTGACGCCTCTCCGACTGGGGGGCGGAAGACAAATGGGTTTCAGGTTGGAGGAGGAAGAGGAGGAGGAAGAGGAGGGGGGAGGAGGGGGATGGAGTTAATGCTCTTTGCACACATGGCTGGCTGGGGAATTCTGGGAGTTGAAGTCCACAGTCTTAAAGTTACCAAGTCTTTTGGGGGGCTGCTCTAAGTAGCCCGGGGTCCCCTGGTTGATCCACCCCCCGTGGCCCCTCCTCCTCCTCCTCCCCCTCCCCCTGCGAGCCCCCCGGGGGCCTCACCTGCTTGTCTGCTGCCTGGGCTTTGCTCTTCCTGTCCCCCACGGGGCGTCCCTGCTTGCGATCCTCGTTCCTCCCCTTGGGGGTCTGGGGCCGGGGGAAGCAGGTGGAGGATCTCTTGGCCTGCGAAAGGAACCGAAAGGGGGGGGAGGGGATTTCCACAGCTTCAGCCAGGGAGACAGGCCTCCCGCTCCCTGGACAGCTAAGGACAGAAGTACAGAGGTATATAGGGACCTCAGAGGCCATCTAGTCCAACCCCCGGTCCATTCTGGGCAAATGACCCTCCAGTCTCTTCTTAAAAGCCTCCAATGATGATGGAGCCCCCACAACTTCCAGTGGCAGGCAGTTCCACTGGCTAATGGTCCTCCCTGTTGGGAAGTTCCTCCTTTAATTCCAGGTTGCTTCTACTCCTTGGCTGAGTTTCCATCTTTGTTGCTTCTTCTCCTGCCTTGAGCTGCTTTGGAGAATAGCTTGACTGCTCCATCTTTGGGGCAGCCCCTCAGATACTGGGAGGCTGCCATCATGTCCTCCCCCCCCCCCGGCCCTTTGCTGGCTGGGGAATTCTGGGAGTTGAAGTCCGCCAGGCTTCACGGGGCCCAGGTTGGAGGCCCAGGCCCCCCACTCACCTCGGGGGTCCCCGGCCCTGTCTGGGGCTCGTCCGAAAGGCGCTTCCGCTGCTGCCGCGTGGCCACCCCTCCCAGCGCCCAGGCGGCGCTCAGCGTGTTGCGGCGGGTGCTGGGGCCCTCGAGAATCTGGGAGGGCAGCATGGTGGCCCGCCGGAGGGTCTCCTTGGGGTCTCCGGTCATCACCTCTTCATCCGTGATGGTGGTCAGGAGCGGACAGGGCTTTTGTGGGGGGGGGAGAGAGAAGACACTCAGCCATTCGAGAGCAGTCCCCGGCCCCACAGGAGAGCCGGCTGCCAATCACGGCCACTACGGGGAGCCCTTGACTCACAACAGTTCGTTTAGTGACCGTGCAAAGTTACAATGGCACTGAAGGAAAGTGACTTGTGATCGTTTTTCACACTTATGACACAGGGTCATGTGATCAAAACTCAGGCACTTGGCCGCTGGCTCACATTTCTCAGAGTATATTCATGAACTGGAATAGAGCATAGCAACTAAGTCAGCCAATGAGGACTATTTGGAAACTGAAACTTGAAGTAGCCTAGGCGTGGCTCTGTATTAAGCTCTGAGTGTATCTGTTGAAGATGAAACAGCGTCTCTCCTCTGCTGTGTGTCTTGCTTGCCTGCTGAACTAAAGTGAAACTGATGTCTGCTTCTGAGCTCCTGAGTGGCTGCTCTGCTCTGAACCTGTAACATGTCTCTCTTCTGTTTGAGTTGGCTCCATGTTGGAGAAATCTACAACTGGTATTGTAAAATTTTACTTTATGTGTTTATAAAGAAGTTAAATGACGCCCCAGCCATCTGCGTTTACTTTTCTGGCACTGAATTTACGCTGTGATACTCTGAACAGTATTTATGACGGTTGCAGTGTCCTGAGGTCATGTGATTCCCCTTTGGTGGCAAGCCAAGCCAGTGGGGAAGCCAGGTAGTCAGATTTGACAGATAATCAGAGTTGGAAGGGGCCTTGGAGGTCGTCTAGTCCAACCCCAGGCCCAAGCAGGAGACCCTACACCATTTCTGACGGATGGGAGTTCACTCACTCCATCTCTCCAGGGATGAAGCTCCCACAACTTCTGAGGGGAAGCTAATCCACTGGTTTATTTTCCTCACTGTCAGGAAGTGCCTCCTTATTTCCAGGTTGAATCTGTCTCCTCCGGTTGTTCACAGCCAGATTCACTTAACACCTGCAGTGATTCGTTTAACAAATAGGGCAATGAAGGTTGTACACCGGGGCAAAGCTCCCTCAACACAGGTCTCACTTAGCAACAGAAGCTCTGGGCTCAACTGTGCTCGTAAGTTGAGGGCTACTGCAAACAGATGCCTGGGGGTGTGTGAGGTGGGGGTGGTGGATTGACATACTGCTCACTTCTGCAAGGACGTAATAACAAAATAAAAGCTGGTGGTGAAACTGCTTGGGGCTTTTCCTATGGGAGGAACCCCCCCACCCCTTCGGTCCAGATCCGAATCAAGGGGCCGCCTGGAGAGACTAAAGCCCCTGATCAGCAGGCCACCTCGTGCAGGTGGAGAACTGACCCCCGCAGAGGGTCCTGGGCCCAGTGGAAGGAAACCGGGAGAGGCCAGGTGGCCACTCACCCGGGACTCCAGAGGGTAGCAGGTCTTCAGGTGAGGCGGGCAGATGCGGTTGCGCTGCTGGAGCTCCGCGATGCGGTTCCAGCCGTCCAGCTGCTCCGGCTCATCGTCACAGGAGGCTGCGTAGAAGCTGCTGCGGGCTGCAGAGGGGAGGGGAGGGGAGGGCAGAGGAGGGAGGGCAGGCAGGGTGTGGGTGGGCGGTTTTGCCAAGGGGCTCCAAATCCCCCCAAGGCAGGGGTCTCCAACCTGGGCCACTTTTAAGACTTGTGGACTTCAGCTCCCAGAGTTCCTCAGCCAGCAATCAGACCCCTGACTTAGAGGACCCTTCTGGTCTCTCCCAACTCTATCATTCATGGCTGGCTAGGGAATTCTGGGGGCTGAAGTCCATGAGTCTTAAAGCAGCCCAGGTTGGAGACCCCTGCCCCAAGGGGTGGAAGAAGATCCCGCTCAGAGAGGGAGGAGCTGGGTTTGCAAGTCTGGTGGCTCACTAGGGCAGCTTTCTGCAACTGTGGGTCTACGTGTGTCTTTCTCTGTGTGTATCTATGTCTCCCTGACAGCTGCAGCAGGAAGTCACATCCCCAGAGCGGCCTTTCTCAACTATCCCCTTTAGGATGCGGGGGCTTCAACTCCCAGAATTCACCAGGGCTGAATTCCCAGGACTCTGAATTCAGCAGGGCAAGCTGGGGAATTCTGGGAGTTGAAGTCCACACATCCTAAAGCAACCAAGGTTGTAAAAATACGGATTTAGCTGCCTCTGATGGGGGATTTGGATCAAGCAGGGCTGTCTCCAAGCGTGGCCACTTGGAAGGCTTGTGGACTCTAACTCCCAGAATTCCCCAGCCATCGTGGCTGCTTGGGAGTTGAAGACCGCAAGCCTTAGAGTTGCCAAAGGTCGGGAGACCCCCGGGATAAGGCCAGGGGGAATCGGGGCTTCGGTCTTGGCCAAGAGCAGCGTTTCGGATGGGGGGGCAGAGAAGCCCATCTCTCACAGCACCATGAAGATCAGCTCCCCCCCTCTCTATCCCTAACGGGGCAGGGTCCCCACCCCGAGCCCGCCGCTCTCACCGGTGTTGGCACCCCCGTCTTGGGAGTGTCTCAGAGAACTGCGGGTGGCCGGTCGGTAGCCAGGCAGGCTCTTCAGCGCGGCGTGGCCGGAGGCGCCATCGGGTGAAGAGGCGGCCAGCCTGGTGAGGGACTCCTGGGGGGGCAGGCTGGCCAGCGAGCGGGTGGAGGAGGAGGAAGCCGCCGCCGAACGCAGGCGGGTCTTGACCGACTCCTGGCCGCTCTCCCCCGAGCTGGAGGACCGCAGGCTGACGAAGGACTCGTTGGTGCTCTCCAGGGGCTCCAGCTTGGGGTGCTTCTGCGAGACAACCCAAACGGGGTGAGGTCACACCCCCAAGCGGGCAGAGGCAGGGGGGCCCACCGCTGCGCCACACAGCCGCCGGCTCCAGCGGCAGAGTCTCCTGTGGGCGAGGGTAGGACGGGGAAGGGTCCCTCTCTCCCTGGCTCCCCCCTTACTTTGATCATGGTAATGTTGATCAGCTGTGTGGTGCGCCGGCGACCCGACAGCGCCTTCCGCCCGGAGTCCAAGGTGATGTTGCCGATGGAGTCGATGCTGTTCTCCAGCTTGGACCGCGAGCGGGTGGGGATGGGGGTGAAGTAGAGGCTCTCCAGGGACTCCCGCTTGGACGACTCCACGGGCCCCGATTCGGACAGGGAACGGCGGCTCTTCCTGCTGGGGAGGGGCAGAGAGGCGAGAGGTCAGGGCCGGGCAGAAGCTCCCACGCCCAGCCTGGGGCATCTCAGCTGCTGTGGTTAAGGCTAAGGTTGCATACGGGTCGCCTCTCCCGCAGGAGCTGCCTCGGCTGCCGATCTGCTTCCGGGTCCAATTCCAGGTCTTAAGATGGTTTCGGGCCAGGAAGGACCCTCTTTTCCCAGTGACACCCACCTGATCCACCAGAGCAGGGAGGCAGGGGATGTTACAAGAACCCCCCCTCTTCAAGGGGGCCCACCTAGTTCTAGTGGGACCATGAAGGGCCTTCTCCATAGTGGCTCCCTCCCTGTGGAACATCATCCCTGCAGGGAATAAGGCTGGCCCCCTCTTCAGCCTTTTTCTAGATGGTCTGAAGACATGATTCTGCCAATGGGCGTGGAGGCCTCATTGGGATACGGAGCCCATCAAGAGGCTGTGTGATTGTCATCACGAGGGGGAGGGTAGTTATTTGGGTATGTGTTGGGGTCCTTACTTCTGTAAGCCGCCCACTGTGGGCAGCTTTATATATGTTCTTAATAAATAAATGTCTTTCATGCCCTGCCATAATCTCCCATTCAGCCTGAAGACCCCAAAAGTACCAACAGAAGAGAACATTTGTCGCTCAGGGTTGAACTGAGGGGTCCTGGGTGCTCTCTGAGCTGGGGGTGGGTGGGTTTGCAGACATTTTATGGACAAACTAGGTGACCTCATCAGTGTTAGGAGGAGTGAAGTCCACAGGTCTTAAAGTGGCCTAGGTTGGAGACCCCTGCTCCAGAGCCAGGGGAAGCGGCCACGGTGCCACTGAAGGCTGGTACCTGGTGGAGTTCAGGGGCTGCCCTTCGTCGCTGGTGTTCAACTCCAGGCTGTCGGTGCTGATGTCCGCCGAGCCCTGCCGGAAGGTCTCCCGGCCCTTGAGGGTCTCCAGGGCCGCCTGCACCTTGCCCTGCTCCCGAAGCTGCCGGTCCGAGAAGTCCAGCTGTGGGGGGGTTGGGGCAGAATTAGAAGGAGAAGCAGCCAGGCCCAAGAAGGGGAATTGGGTTGTTTCTCTGGCTCAGGTAATATCGGTGGCTATAGGCATAATGCTGTATTTATTTATTCTGTCATGTTCATGCAGTGTATATTGGACGTGGAGACCCTGAGAGCTGAATGCAACCAAATTGTATTTTAAGGTATGCCGATTAGTCTGCAAAGTGACGGTGAGGTTATTATTCATCCCTCTTCCACGGAGAGGCTGGCAGGTCAACAAAAGCCCATCTGGGGCATCTTCATTCAATACTCCTGCCGAAGGTAAATCCTCAACTTACAACCAGGTGAAATTGCAACGGCCCTGAAAAAAGTGACTTTCGACCGGTCTTTGCACAACTGTTGCAGCCTCTCTCTGGTCCCATGATCACAATTTGGGCATCTGGGCATCGGCTCACATTTATGACGGTTGCAGCATCCCGGGAGGTTCAGGGACCAACTTTTGCAACCTTCTGACCAGCGAAGCCAAGGGGGGAGGAAGCCAGATTCACTTAACAACCGGATGACTAACTTAACACCTGAAGTGACTCCCTTAACAACTGTGGCAAGAAAGGTCCTAAAATGGGGCAAAACTCATTTAACAACTGCCTCACTTAGCAACAGAAATTTCAGGCTCAATTGTGGTCAAGGGCTACCTGCACATGGATGCAAAGTTTGAAATGTGACTCGAAAGAAATGTTGAATAAAACGATGCATTCCTCGGTATTTCACCCCTGGCCAATGCCCAACTCCCCCCCACCTGTCCCTGCCTACCTGCGCCTGCAGGACCCGGACTTGGCTGGTGACGTTCTTCAGGCTGAGCTCCGACTCGGTGGCCTGCAGTGCCGTGTGCTGCAACTCCTTGGCCAGGCGCTCCGACTCGGCCTTCAGCTCAGCGTTCTCCTTCTCCAGGTGCTCCAGGCCCTTCAGCTTCTGCAGCAGCTCCTGGTTCTGCTGTTTCTTGGCGTCGTAGTGCGTCCTCGCCTTCTCCATCTGCGGGCGCAGAAAAGAGGGACTGTCAGCCTGGACCTCCGAGTGGAAACGATCCTTAGCTCCGTTCGTTGAGACAGGCATCGTTTACTGGAAGTCAAGTGGACCGCAGCGGTGCAAAGCTGGAACTGAAAATCGCGCGCCCAAATGTTCCCCCGAGTCTAACTTTTCCTTTCCTCAGGGGCCTCCCCTTGCTGCCCCACACCTTCCATGTCCAACCAAATTCAAAAAACGTGTTTTGCAGTCGTTTCAGGTCTAGGTTGGGATGCAGCTGCGCTCCGATCCCAGCCGGCTGGCCTTGAAGCTGCACCTCAGGGAGGTACGGTGAACGTTCCGCTTGAATCCTGCCCCCTCCCGTCCAATCCACACACACACATCCACACCCATAGAGGTCAATGGAGATTCTTCCTCATCCAGCTCACGTTTGTCTGGTTTTTCTCTGAAGACCTTTTGCTTCTCATCCCCGAAGCTTCCTCAGGTTTGCAAGGAGTATCAATCCTTCCCTTCCCCACCATCCATTCAGAGCTGCAGAAGTTTCTGGGGTGAGAAACGTCTTCAGAGAAAAACCGGGAAGTCCAGGTGCCTCTTGGAAAAAGCACCTTTAGGAACCCACCCTCCCCAGAGTCGATGGCAGACTGGCACCGAGTGAGAGTGAAGCGCAAGAGCCTCCATTGAGGGGTCCCCTCCTGCAAGTCCCTCCCTCCCCCTGGCATGGGGGGGGAGGGGAGGAGGACGCCAGGGTCCTACCTGAGTCTTGTAATGCTCGATGGCCTGTTCCTTCTGCACCAGCTGAGCCTGGAGATCTGCTGTCTTCTCCTTCAGCTGCTTCATCTCCGAACGGAGCCCCTCCTCACGCACCTACGGAGAGGGAGGCACACCTCACTGACTCAAGAGAGGGGAGCATCCCCTTCCTTCCGAGCCCGCTCGGGTCGCCCTGCGGCAATCTGCCCCAGGCCCCTTCTGACATTCCTCCCACTCCAGGATTTAAGGCTTTAACCTTGGTGGTGCAGGCTATTAAACGCCTAGCACTTAAGCTCCAGCTGCCTGCAATTATTGCAGGCTCGAATCCCACCAGGCTCAAGGTTGACTCAGCCTTCCATCCTCTCGGGGCAGGTAAATTGAGGACCCAAGATTGTTGGGGGCAATAAGCTGACTTTGTAAAAATGCCGCTTAGTAATAAGCAGGCATATACAATGGAAGGAAGGCTATTGCTGAGCACACTGGGTTGCGCTCCAAACATTGTAAGCTGCCCTGAGTCTTCGGAGAAGGGCGGCATATAAATGTAATTAAAACAAAAAAACTGGCAGGACACAGAGGTGTCCCACTAAAGAAGAATATTTTATTTATTTTATTTATTTATTTGACTTGTATGCCGCCCCTCTCCCGAACGGACTCGGGGCAGCTCACAATTAAAACCAACACAATAAATAATTACCTAAAATAGAATTAAACCCGACAAGCCAAATTACTAAAACCAATTATAAAACAAACCCCTTCCCCCCAAGAGGAGTCAGCACAGCGCAGCCTGCTCAAATAGCCAAGTTTTCAGGTCATGGCGGAAGGTGCGGAGGTCAGGGGCCAGGCGGAGTCCCATAGTTGATTCCATAGGGCGGGAGCCACCACAGAGTAGGCCCTCCCCCGCGTCACCGCCAAGCAACATTGAGTTGCAGACGGCACACCGAGGAGCCCCTGCCTGTGCGCTCGTACAGGGCGGTTGGTATTCGATGCCGGCAGTAGACGTTACCAATAAAGGAGAATATTTCTAGCTCCGGGTTGAACTGAGGGCTCCTTGGTGCTCTGAGCTTGCCTGCTTTCTTGCAGACGTTTCCTTACGTGACTAGGTAATGGCATCAGTGCTAGAAGGGGATAGGATTTGTGGGGGGGAAGGGGGGGTCTTTGGTGCTCTCTGAACTTGGTGGTTTTCTTGCAGACATTTCATTACCCAACTAGGTAACAGTAGGAGTGTGGTTTGCTGTCAGTTTATATTCTGGTGCCTTGCCTGCCTGTGTGTATGTGGGGAGGGGGCAGCCTTAGGGATTCTTTGGTTGGGCTATTCACTGACGACTCTTTGGCAGTTTCTTGATGGGCATATTGCTTATTTGATGGTTGGTCTGATGCTAACCAAGAGCTTTCGGCTGTCGTGTTTTTCACTAGTGAAGGCAAATATACTTTGCATTGCACCGCCCAAAGGCTAGCATGTGAGGACAAATTACGTACTGTAAAGATCACTTGGGAGGTAGGAGATGCTCCCAATGTAGTTTCCCTGATCCCATGCGCGGATTGCCCCTGTGATTATGGAGGGCAGACGGGGAGGAAGCTAACCACCAGATGGCAAGAGCACAAGCGAGTGGTCAGACGAGGAGACCTGAGCTCATTGGTAGCCTCACATTGCAGTGAACAAGGACGTACATCCAATTTCACATCTACCACAATTGTTGGCCGAGCAGGGACAAAAAGAGCCAGGGAAACGATTGAAGCCTGGGAAAAAGGAGTGCGGATTTACTGCCGGCTTATCAGGTATTTAGGAGCTGAGGGCTTGGAAGAAGCCCAAGGGAACAAAAGCCCAACACACCAATCAGCCAATAGGAAGGCGTCGCATAAATACTGTGCCCAAATAAATAATAAATAACCCAAATAAATAGCCCAAAGCATATATTCTAGGCGAGAGAAGGTCCCGAGGACGAGAACTTTCCTCCACAAATCCGAAAGCTCAGAAGACTAATCCTGTGGTGCCGGTGATCGACCCAGGTAGGATCTTGTCATGTTTTTTATTTGCACTTGGGTTCTGATGCTATTTATGCTAGTGAACATCTTGGGCTTGCAAGCCACCCCATCCTGGCGATGGGTGGGTAGAACTAAGCATGAAATAAAACTGTGCAAGCTACGTGGACTAATTTGAGCAGGAACTTTTCTCTTGGGGGGTCTGAGGAGGAGGCCAGGTGGAGGTGCGCAAGCATTCCTGTGCTGGACACCCACCTTGGCTTTCTGCTGATGGGTCTGGACGGCCTTCTCTTGCTGGGCCAGCTTCTTTTTCAGCTCCTCCACCTGGAGGAGGGAGAGGAGAAGTCATTCCAAGTCTCCCCGCCCCCCCAGTGGTGGGATTCAATTTTTTTTCAATACTCTGTGGGCGTGGCTTGGTGGGCGTGGCTTGGTAGGTGTGGCAGGGGAAGGATATTGCAAAATCCCCCTTCCCTCCCCACCCCACTAACCTGCTTTCCAGCTCCCTTCTCC
This sequence comes from Naja naja, assembly GCA_009733165.1. Lineage (NCBI taxonomy): Eukaryota > Metazoa > Chordata > Lepidosauria > Squamata > Elapidae > Naja > Naja naja. Next base: position 61,492,185 of record CM019152.1, on the reverse strand, counting down.
CGTGCACGGCAACCAAAGAAGACCCAGCCGATCAGCTGGGACTCGATGGGAGGCGGAGAATAGATGGGGTTGGCGGGGCCAGTCAGAGGTGGGATTGGCCGGTTCTCTGAACTACTCAGAATTTCTGCTACTGGTTCTCCAGAACTGGTCAGAACCGGCTGAACCCCACCTCTGCTCCCCCCCACTTCCTGCCTGGGCCCCTTGAGTTCTCCCTCTGAAACTCGGCTGTCTGCTAGCCAGCTGGTTAAGGTGGTGGCAGCACCCATCTTCCCCAGCCCCTTGCATGGTGGGACTGGAGGTCAAATCCCTCTGGAGGGTTGGGGTGGACTCTCCCATTGACCATTTCCATCCCAGGATCAGGACTGGGGGAAGGACCCAGAAATCTGGGGTGGGGGAGAAGGCAGACCCCTCCCCAAGGGGAAGCTTTGGGGTGGGGAGCGGGAGATGACCTCCACGGCTGCCCAAGGAAGAAACCCACTAGGATTCCTGGAAAGAGGCAAGGATCTATCTGGGGTCGCTGCGCCAGGGACCCAAAGACCTGGACCACCTCATGCGCAGCAGCAGATGCAGGACTGGAGCGGCTGGGAGGAGAACTGAGCAGATTCGGGAGTCCTCACTGGTGGCCCCTGCCTTATTCCTGAAACCTTATCCCAGGGAAGGGAGGTTTTGCCCAAGGGGCACACAGAGACAACTGGGCAACAACCTAGCTGGGGATTTATACAGGTAGTCCTCCACTTACAACAGTTCATTTAGTGGCCGTTTGAAATTGCAACGGCACTGAAGAATTGGCTTATGACCGTTTTCCACACTTGGGACTGCTGCAGCATCCCCCTCTGGTCACGTGATCAAAATTCGGACACTTTGCAATTGGTCCACACTTATGACGGTTGCAGTGTCCTGGGGTCATATGACTTTCTGACAACCAAAGCCAATGGGGAAGCCAGATTCACTTAACAACCGCAGTGGGTCCACTTAACAACTGTGGCAAGCAAGGTCTAAAATGGGCCCAACCCCACTTGACGAGTGTTTCGCTTAGTGACAGAAATCTGGAGCTCAATTGTGGTCGTAAGTCGAGGGGCGTACCTGTGCAGCCGCCTTCTACCAAGCAGCCCCCCCCCCTTCAGGTGTGCCCTCCACTGCCCAGAGTTCAGAAGGGGAGATGCCGGCTCCACCGCGGAGGGAGGAATCGAGGCAGCAGCAGCTCCGGCTGCGCAGCCACCAGGGAAGCACTTGGCATCCTGGGCACGTTACCTGCTTGGTTTGTTCCTGCTGATGCTTCTCCAGCTTCTCTGCCTGCAAGTTGGGGAGAAGGAAAGGCTGCAGAGGCCGGGGCATCACAACTCAAGGCCCCCTGAGAGGCTGTGGCAGTGCTGGGTGGGGGTGTGGGGGTGTGTTTGTGTGTGTGTTGTGTGAGCTCAACTCCTCCCCACCTCTCCCTTCCTAAACCCACCCAAAGACGGCAGAAATAAGAGGCTGCCCAGCCTGCCTCTTCGGGCCACATGGCCCCAGGTAACCCCAAGCGATTCGGTCACCATCGTTCCATTTAACGACCCAGCGGAGGCACCTCCCGGGCACGAGCCAAGCCTGGGAGTCCTCGGCTCTACACGCCCCTCCCTCTCCTCAGAAAACGTGACCCTCCACCCCACCCCAAGGCGAGGATGACCAATCGTCACTAACTGCGAGGTCCTGGCTGCTCTCTGAGCTGGCTGGTCTTCTTGCAGACCTTTCACTAGGGAACATCGTCAGTGCCAGAAAGGGGGGGGGGTTGTGGAGTGGGGGAGGAAGAGGAGGACTGTGGGGTCCTGGGGGCCCTCTGAGCTTCCTCCCTGTCTTGCAGACCCTTCGTCACCTAACTATGGAACGTCATTGGCGCTAGAAGGGAGGAGGGGGGGCGATTGGCTCTTTGGTTCTGTGCAGAAGTTTGTCCTCCCAGCACTGGTGGGATTGTGGGATGTGCCTTGTTCCTGCTTTCTGCTCAATTGTTTCTCTGGTGTTAATCCCTGCTTACCTGGGTGTAGGCTGCAGGGCAAGCCACTGCATATAAACACAGGGAAGCCCCACACTCCCTCACACTGACGATGTTCCCTAGCTGGGTCATGAAATGCCTGCAAGCAAACACCAGGGACCCCACAGCTCAGCCCTGAGCTCCAAAGCTTCTACTGGTCATCCCTAAGAACATCCCACCTCGAGAAGATGCCTGGGGGCGGTGGGGTGTTCTTGGAGCAAAGGCTCACCTGAGCTGCCAGCTGATGCTTGGTGTCCTCGCAGGTGCTGGCCATGGCCTCCAGCTTCTTCTGGGCCTCCTCAGCCTCCCGCTTGCTCCCGGCCAGCAGCTTCTCGGCATGCAGCCGGGCAGCCTCCAGCTCCAGAGCGTGCTTCTGCTTGGCCTGGGCCAGCTCCAGGCCCAGGCTCTGCCGCCCTTGGGAGGCCTTCTCCGCCAGCTCCCTCTTCTCCTCGGCCAGCTGGCTGTGGGCCTGCTGCAGGGCGGCCAGGCGCTCCACCTGCCCGCTGTTCTCCGCTTGCAGCTGCTGCAGGAGCTGCTCCTGCTGGAGGAGCCTCTCCTTGGTGGAGGCGGCCTCCAACAGCTCCTCTTTGGTCCTGCTCAGCTCTGCCTGCAGCTGCCCCACCTCTCCCCGGTGCTGCTGCTCCCCTGCCTGCTGCCTGGAGCCTGAGGCTGCTTGAGGGGCATCAGCTCCGCAACCAGAGCCTGAGCCCCGGCCAGCTCCTGCTGCCGCCCTGCGAGGAGCTGCTCCTTCTGGAAGGCCTTCTCCTGCCAGGCCTTGAGCTCTTGGCCGAGGGCCTCCTCCCTCTTGGAGAGCCCGCTCAGCTCCTTCTGCAGGGCCTCCACGGACAGGCGCAGCTTCTCGGCCTGCTCCTGGGAGCTCTGGGCTTCTGCCTTCATCGCCGAGCACCTCTCTGCCGCCCGGGAGCCTGTGGCCATCTCGGACTGCAGGAGCCGCAGCCGCTCCTCCAACTTCTTGCTCTTCTCCGACTCGGCCATGAACCCGCGCCGGAGGTCCTTGCTCTCCGCGTCCTTCTCCAGCAGCTGCCGGTGTAGGATGGCCCGGTCCTGCTCCAGGCTGTTGATGTGGTCGGCCTTTCTCTCCGCCTCCTGGCGGCAGCGGATCCTGCTCCCTCCAGCTCTCCTCTGACCTCTCCTTCTCCTGGGCCGAGGCCTGCAAGGCGGCCAGCTCTTCCTCGGCTCTGGACACGGCCTTCTGGCTCCGCACCAGCTCCTCTTCCGTCTGCAGGAGCTCCTGCTTCAGCCTCTCCACTGGCCTTGGAGGCGTCCAGCAGCTTCGCCAGCTCGGAGGTCTTCTGCCTCTGCTGGCCGGCTTCCCGCTTCCAGGCCTCGGCCTCGCTGTGCTGCTGCTCCTTGGAGGCGGCCGTCAGCTTCTCCAGCCTGGCGATGGTGCTTTGCTGCTCCTTGCTCTGCTTCTCCAGCCTGCCCACCTGGCCCTGGAGGCCTTTGCCCTCCTTCAGCTGCTCCTCGTAGGCCTCGCGGGTGGAGGCCGCCTCCTTCTCCCAGTGGCGCTTCTGCTCCTCCAGGCCTTTGAGGGAGGCGTCCCTGGAGCGCAGCAGGGCTTTCAGGCCGCTCACCTCGGCCTCCCGGGTCCTGGCCACTTCCAGGAAGCCCTGCAGCTCACCCTCCATCTTGGCTTCCCGCTCCTTCAGCGCCTCGGCCGAGGCCAGCTCTGCTTTCAGCTTGCTCACCGTCTTCTGCAGGTCCCTCAGCTCCTCGCAGCGGGAGACGTTCTTCAGGCGCAGCTCCTCCAGCTCCCTCTCCTTCTCGCCCGCCAAGTCCTGGGCCCTGGCCACCTCCTCCTGGAGGCTGGAGACCTCCGCCCGGTGCTCGTTGGTGAGGTTCTGCAGCTGCGCCTCCAGGGCCACCTTCTGGGCCTTCTCCGTGGCCAGCTCGGCCCGGGCTCGCCCCTCCTCCTCCGCCAGCCGCTTGGCTTCCTCCTGGTGCCGAGCCAGCTGGCCTTCCTGCTGCTGCACAGCCTCCTGCAGCTGGGCCTTCAGCTTCTTCACCTGGGCAGAGGCCTGCTCCACCTCCTGCTCCTTCTCCTTCAGAGCGGACCGGAGGCTGGACAGGCTGGACTCGGCCGTGGTCAGCTCTTCGCTGCTTTGCTGCCCCAACTGCTTCACTCTGACTTCCAGCTCCTCTCTCTTGAGCCGCTCCGCAGCCAGCCTCCGGACGGTGTCGGCCAGCTCCTGCGCGGCCTCGTGCCCCTCCTTTTTGGCCTGAGCCGATTCCTGGCCCGTGGCAGCCACCTTGTTCTCCAAGGCGGCCACTTTGGCTCGGAGCTCCTCTTCCGAGCTCGTCTTCTCCCTGACTTGGGAAACGGACTCAGACAACTTGGCCTGCACGGCCGCCAGAGCTTCCTGGTGCTGGGCGCTGAGACCGGTCAGCTGGGCTTCCAGCTCCGCCAGCTTCTTCTGGCTGCTTTGCTCCTGACCCACCCCGCTGGCCGCTTGCTCCGGCCCGCTCCGTTCGGCCCGCTCCCTTTTGGCCACGGGCAGCTCAGCCAGCTGACGCTGAAGCTCTTCTAGCTTCCTGCTGGACTCCTCTTCCAGCCGCTGCATCTGCCCTTCCAAGGCCTGCCTCCTGGCCTTCTCCTCCACCAGGCCTTCCTCCGCCTGTACCTTGTGCCTGGTCAGCTCCTTGACCTGCTCGTCCAGCTCGGCGATCTGCCGGAGGTTGCTCTCCAGGGACTCCGCCGCCCTCCGCTTCTCGTCCTCCAGGATGCCCTCGGTGTTGCGGACGGACTCCTCGAGGAGCATCAGCCGCTCCTGGAGCCGGGTGTGTTCCCTGGCCAGCTTCTCCTTCTCGGCCAGCTTCTGCTGGGCTTCCCGCAGCTGGTTTCTCAAGGCCGGGACGGCTGCCGCCTGGGCCTCGCTCTGCTGGCCCTGGGCAGTGAGGGCCAAGAGCCTGGCCTCCAGCGCCTGGATCTTCTGGCTGGCCTCCATCTTCTCCTGGTGCAGCTCCACAGCGGAGGAGGTCCGGGCGTGCTCCAGGGACTGCAGCCGCTCGGCCAGGGAGGAGACCTCGGCCTCCTTCTCCTGGAGCTGCCTGACGGCCAGCTCCTTCTCCTGGGCGATGCGGTTGTACTCTTCCTGGCTGGCGGCTTCGATCTGGGAGACCTTCTGGTTGCTCTGCTTCAGGGAGCTGCTCAGCTGCTCCACCTGGTGGCTCAGGTCCTCGAGGGCTGCCCGGGACCTCTGCTCCTTCTTCTCCCAGTCTTCGGCCAGCTGGCTCCTCTGGCTCCGCTCAGCCTCCACCTGCTGGTGCAGCGCCAGCAGCTCCTCGTCCCTCTGGTGGAGGAAGCCCGTCAGCTTGGCGATCTCCGCCGTGAGGCTGTTGGCTTGGGCGACCAGGCACTCCTCCTGGGCCCGGCAGTCCTGCTGCAGCTTCTCCTTGGCGCGGGAGATTTCGGAGCTGGAGTTCTGCAGCTCCGTCAGGAGGCCCGTCAGCTGGGCCTTCTCCGCCTCGAAGCTCCTCCTTTCGGCCTGGAGGTTGGTCTCCAGCAGGCGCTTCTCCTCCTCCAGGCGCAGGGCGGTGGCTTGCAGTTCGGCCTGCTGGCTGCGGAGGCTGGCCACTTGCTGATTCAGGCCCTCCAGCTGCGGGAGGAGGAAGCAGGGGGACAGCGGTTATCCCAGGGAGTCTCACCTGCGGGGGCCCGTCTCTCGCGCTCTCTGATCTACAGGCTGGGCTCCCCACCCACACCTCTGCGCTAACCTGGTCACAGCACCTCCCGACATTAGCAGGGAACACCCACCGGAGCAGGATGGAGATCAGAACACCAAGCACTATTTCCTAGTAGCCACGTTTGGATGGGTAGACTTCAATTCCCAGAATTCCCCAGGCAGCCTCGTTAATTGGGGTGTTCCGGGAGTTAAAGACCATGCAACTGAAAGTGACTGTTGGAAGGGAGGGAAGAAGTAAATGGGAGGAAGGGAGGGAAGGAAAGGAGGAGAAAATAGGAGGGAGGAAATGGGGGAGGGAGGGAGAAAATAGGAGGGAGAAGGAAAATGGGGAGAAGGGGAAGGGAGGCAGGGAGGGAGGGAGGGAGGGAGGGAGGGAAGGAAGGAAGGAAGGAAGGAAGGAAGGAAGGAAGAGGAAGGAAAGAGCTGAATGACTTTGGGCCTGTCTTTCTCTTTCAGCTCAACCCACCTCGCAGGGTTGTTGTGGGCAAAATAGGAGCCGAAAGGCATACTAGATATATTCACTGCTTGGAGTTACTTCTATAAAAATTAATAATAAAGGCGGGATACCAATAAATGACAGATTAGTTGAAGGTAAAAGGCAACTAGGGTTAGTTCATCTTCCAGAGATGGATCCGAGGGGGCATCCCGGGACCACCACCTGCTCTCCTGGCTGGGGCCGGTCCCGCGGCTGCTGGGCTCTCTCACCTTCAAGACGTCGCCCAGGACCTCTCCTTTCACCGGCAGGGAGCTGGCCTCCTTGGTCAGCTTGTCCAGCTGGTCCTCCAGCAGGGAGATCTTCCCCTGCAGAATCTCCACTTTCTCTTCCAGGCACCGCTGGAGAATCCGAGATGGAGACAAACAATGAGAGCCCACCTGCCCCTCTGCTCTTCGCCCCCCCCCTCCCAAAAAGCCCCTGATGCCCAGGTCGTCCAGGGCAGGAGAAGAAACCCAGCCAACACGGGCCCCATGTGTCCCAGCCCCTTCCCACTCTCCCTTCAGTGGGCAGCCTCCAGATCAGCTTGGCACTCTGGCCTGCCTTCTGGGAGCTGGTAATGTGTGTGTGTGTGTGTGTGTGTGTGTGTGTGTGTACATTCTCAAAACTATCAGAAAGGAAACTTAAGAGGGGAATTGTTTATTCTGCCCAGAGTCCTTCCGTCTGTCTGTCCTTCCTTCCTACTGTCCTCCCCACCTCCCACCCTCCCGAGCTGCCTAGAATTTGTATCATCTATGTATGTATCCATCCATCCCTCCATCCCTCCACTATCATCTCTCTCTCTCTCTCTATCTGTGTGTATGTATCCCTCCCTCACTCCCTCTAGCTAGCAAGCGATCTCTATCTAGCTCTCTATCCATCTCTGTATCTCTTCTCAACTATTTATCTAATCAATCAATCAATCTATCTATCTATCATCTTTATCTATCTCTCCTATCTAGCTATCTCTCCTATCTAGCTATCTCTCCTATCTATCTCTCCTATCTATCTATCTATCTATCTATCTATCTATCTATCTATCATCTTTATCTCTCTCCTATCTATCTCTCCTATCTATCTCTCCTATCTATCTATCTATCTATCTATCTATCTATCTATCTATCTCTCCTATCTATCTATCTATCTATCTATCTATCTATCATCTTTATCTATCTCTCATATCTATCTCTCCTATCTATCTCATCTATCTATCTATCTATCTATCTATCTATCTATCTATCTATCATCTCTCACATTTATATAGCTGTGCATCTATCAGCCAATCCTGGATGCCTCCTGATCACACTTAAATGAGATGGGTGATATAAATCAGGGGTCCCCAGCCCAAGTCCAAGGCAGGCCAGCAACCAGGCCGGGCAAACAAGCCAAGCCCCACCCATGGGATGCAGGCAGCCTGGGAAACCTCGCCCCCTCCGGTCCGCGAAAAAAAACCCTCTCCTTTCTGCGTGTGTGCCCACGAGCCCACTTCGCTTCAGAAACCAGCGGCTGCGTCTCCAGGACCAGCCTGCCCTGGTCCCGAGGAGAAGCCAGCCGGGTCGCCTGGGGGCCAGAACAGGGGGTCTATTGCCCCCCACCCGGGGCCCCGTTCCCCTCCTGCTGACCTTCTCGCTCAGGGTCCTGTGGAGATCTGTTTCCAGGCGACTCCTCCGCTCCTCCCATTCCTTCAGGGACTTGTCCTGCCCTTCGCACATTTCGTTCATGGCTTCCTGAATCTCCGTCAGGGTGCGGGTGAACTCTCGGAGCTGAGAGAGGAGATGTCAACTCATAAAACATCCCTATGGCCTGTTTTAGTAGTTGCCATAAAAGGGGGGGGGCAGGGAGGAAGGAAATCTGGAAAGCAGTTGAAAGCAAGAGTACATTCCAACTCTTTATCTTTAAAAGATTGTTAACTAAACCACCAGAGCTTTTGCCCCCGGATATTCAATTGGAGAACATGATTGATGACACCCAGTCCATGAACATGCTCAGTTGGAGAATCTGGTTTATGACACACTTGGGGGGGAGGGGGGAAACAGGGTCACAGGGGACTGGAAATGACATAGGCCAGAGTTGGCTTCATACAGGGCAGGGCCAGGATGTCGCCTCTAATGAATCCTTGGGAGTTTTTTGAAGTTTGGCTCAAGAATCATGATTTAATTAGGGCGATTGCTGGAATCCTGACAGGAGACGGGTGAAGCTTGGACTCCCTGCCCCTTTTCCCTTTGGCCAAAGGGTGCCAGGTCTTCTGCCTGGAGGATACGGAATGCCAAGCGTCCCCCCCACCCCAATGGGGAGCCCCATGGCTCTAAGCCAGGTCTCCAAATTTGACCACTTTAAGATTTGTGGACTTCAACTCTCAGAATTCTCCAGCCAGCAGAGCTGGGAGTTGAAGTCCACAAGTCTTAAAGTGGTCAAGATTGGAGACCCCTGCTCTAGGGCCTCATCCTTTCTCCCCTCCCCCCTCCAAAAAAATTCTAAAATCCAAACTCTGCCACCCTCGTACCCGGAAATTGAGTTCCCCGTTCTCCTCGGTGAGCTGGTTGATCTTTCGGTCCATCTGCCCCTTCTCCATCTTCAGATCCTGGCACTGCTTCAGCGTCTCGTGCAGGCGGAGGAGGAGGCTGCCAGGGAAGGGGAGCAGAAGGAGCGTCAGAAGGAAGGAGGCGGGCAGCAGGATCGGGCTCTGGAGCATTCAGAGAGCCAGCTAGGGGCAGAGGAGGGGCTCTTGCCACATGTATTCGTTTATTCATTGGCTTATCTATTTATTCACTCGTTTGTGCCTTTGTTCCTTCTCTCCCCAAATTTATTCATTTAATTACTTGCTTCCTTATTTATTTGCTTGCTCATTCATTCATTCACTCCAAGAACTGGCTGCAGGTGCTCTCCTCAAGTTTATTTATTCATTTACTTTATTTATTCCAAGAGCTGGCTGCAAGGGCTCTCCCCAAATTCATTCATTCATTCATTCATTCATTCATTCATTCATTCAAAGAGCCAGTTGCAAGGGCTCTCCCCAAATTTCTTCCTTTGCTTATTTGCTCATTATGAAATATACTCACAACCAACAATTCTGGGCAACACATCATAAAAACAATAAAAAAGCATGAACATCATTGATTATAAAATAACAGAACAGATAAAATCATTAACACGAGATGGAAACGGAGGTGGACACATGGCGGGGGGGGAAGAGGTGGGATTTGGTATTGGTGATTTGTCAACCATCACACTCGGATAATGCCTCTAGTCTTGGTCACCACGATGTAAAAAAGAGGTTGAGACTCTAGAAAAAGTGCAGAGAAGAAACAGCCAAGAATATTAGGGGACTGGAGGCTAAAACATATGAAGGACGGTTGCAGGAACTGGGCCTGGCTAGTCTAGTGAAAGGAAGGACCAGGGCAGTGATGGCTAAAGTTTTTGGCAGCAAGTGCCCAAAGCCTGCGCACATCCCCACAATGCAATATGCGCACTTCCCCCATGCATGTGCCTCCCTGTCATGTGTGGCAGAGACCCAAAGGCCAGCTGGCTGGAGGAATGTGCGCACGCACATGGGCAGCAGAGCTGAGCTGGGCGATAGTTCGCATGCCCACAGAGGGGGCTCTGCGTGCCACTTGTGGCACATGTGCCATAGGTTCGCCATCAAGGGACTAGGGGGAACGTGATAACAGTGTTCCAGTATCTGAGGGGCTGCCCCGAAGAAGAGGGTCTCAAGTTATTCTCCAGAATACCAGAAGGCAGGACAAGCAGCAATGGGTGGAAAGTAATCCAGGAGAGAAGCAACGTGGAACTGAGGAGAAATTTCCTGACAGGGAGGACAGTTATCCAGTGGAACCGAAGTTGCCTCCAGAGGTTTTGGGGGCTCCATCATTTTTAAGAAAAGACCGGAGAGCCACTTGTCTCACAAATGAAGGCAAATATACGCGTCCCAGGACAATATTGCAGGATCCAACCTGGCTCTGGGCTCTTCTGCCTGAGCAGGGGGTTGGACTAGAAGACCTCCAGGGTCCCCCCCAGCTCTGTTATTCTGCTACCTCCAGGCTCCCCAAGGCTTTTGAAGCCTCTCACAACAAGCCGGGACGGACCTTTCATACTTGTCCTGGAGCTCCTCCATCTCCTTGGGCTCCAGCTGATCCGCAGCCGCCTGCCGTTCCTGCAGGAGGGTGAGGCGGTCGATGCGCTGCTTCATCACCAGGATTCGCGTATCTACGCAAAGAGCACAAAACCCTCCTCAGAACCCCCGAGAGGTGGTGACCCAGGCGGCTGCCCTGCTGGACGGCGCCATTCCGGGGTGGCCCACTTGGCCTTCCCTCATCGAGGAAGGCAAAATGGCAGCCGTTCTGCAGAAGCCAGTGAAATCCCGGCCCCACCGGATGACCAGAATTTGCAAAGCTGCAAGTTAGACGTTTTAATGCCCTTTTTTTTAAAAAAAAAGTTTCATTGTTTTAAAATGTTTTTTAAGATTTTAATTGTAGTGTAAGCTTCTGAACTGTGAGCAGCCCAGAGTCGATTGTAGATATGAGTGGTTATAGAATAAACAAACAAAAATAAAGCAATACATACGTAAAATAAATAAATAAATGAAATAATTAAATGAAATGAAATAATAAAATAAGAAACTAAGGAAAAATAAGTAGAATGATAAAATTAAAAATAAATAAAGTTACAGTAAAATAAAAAATTAAAGTAAAAGAAAGAAAGAAATAATAAAATAAAATAAAAAACAAAAAACAAATAAAATAAAATAATAAAATAGAGTAAAAACCAAACAAAAAACAAATCAAATAATAAAATCAAATAAAAATCAAATAAATAAGTAAAATAAAATACATAAGATTAAAATAAAAACAAATAAAATAAAATAAAAAACAAATAAAAAACAAAAAACAAAACACAAATAATGAAATAAAATTAAAATAAAATAAGTAAACTATAATACATAAAATTAAAAACAAAAACAAATAAAAACAAATAAAATTAAAAACAAAAAAACAAAAAACAAATAAAATAATAAAATAAATAAATTAAATTAAAATAAATAAGTAAAATAAAATACATAAAATTAAAATAAAAAATAAAATACCTAAATTGAAAATAAAAATACAGACAGCAGAGAGAATGGCCTGGGAAGGTTGGAACGGAGCAGGGAAGTCAGGGGTCAGGTGGGGGGGGGGCTGGGCCAGGGCCAAGAGAGAGTGAGGGGAGTGAACCAGACTTTATTCTAAATAAGGATTTACAATAAAAGGACCGCAGGTCCTCCCCTTAAAACCATTGACAACTGCTCCAAGTTACAAGGGCGCTGAACGAAGCGAGGAGGACCCCATGGGATCGAACTCTGGGCGCCTGGTAGCCGGCCTGTATTCGTAACGGTTCCAGGGTCCCCGGCGTGGGTCACGCAATCCCTTTGGACGGGGGAACTTTGCTGGGCCTTTTAACCAGGCAGCAAGCATGCAAGCAGAAGTATTTTTAAAAAGGGGATAAAACTGATGCCAGGACTGGCCGGCCCCCATCCTGCTCCGCCGCCACAGGGGCTTTGTAGTCGCTTGAAGGCGGGCTGCTTGGGCAGTCTCCCCTCCTCCCACCCCACCCACCCCTCACCTTTCTCGTCGATGAGCTTCCGGCTCTCAGCCAATTCGTGCTCCAGCTCGTCACGGTTCTCCCGCTCGGCTTCCAGCAGCTTCTTTAGCCTCCGCATCTGGAACTGGGGGGTCTGCATGATCTCCCCCATGGGAGACGAAGAGGAGGAGGAAGAGGAGGAGGAGGAGCCAGGGAGCAGCCTGCCCGGAAGAAGCAGCAGCAGCAGCTTAAAATTCTCTTTTTAAAAAGGGATTCAGCAGCCATTGTAGGAAGGGACACGGGGGTCCATCCTTACAACGCCTCGCTTAGAAAAGGTCCACAGTGAGAACTGAAAAGGGGGCTTATTCTGACCATTGAAGGGTCACATGATTGAGATTCGGACACTTAACAACTGACTCACATTTATGACAGCCGTAGTGTCCCGGGGTCACGCACTCCACTTTTGAGAGCCAGCTTGATCTAATGGTCAAGGCAGCAGGCTGCAAGCCAAGAGGCTGGGAATTCTAGTCCCACCAAAGGCGTGCAAGCCAGCTGGGCGACTCTGGTCTATTCGCCAGGAGATGGGAGTTCTAGTCCTGCCTTGGCACAAAAACCAGCTAGGTGACTTTGGACCTGTCCCTCTCCCTCAGCCCAACTCACTTTGCAGGGTGGTAGTTGTGGGGGACATAGGAGGAGGAAGATGTGTTGGAGGCATTTGTCGTTTTGAATTAAAAGTAAAATAAAAATAAATAAAATACAATACAATACAATACAAAAATAAAATTAAATTAAAAAATAAAATAAAATAAAGGAAATAAAATAAAATAACGTAATAAAGTGAAGTGACAAACATCCGCATCAGGCCTTACTTATTCACACCGGAGGAAGATGCGATCTTGTGTAACTTCAAGAAAGGCACTCCTCGTTTGGGTGGGGTGGTCTCCTCTAAGCTGGCACTGGAGGTACTGGAGGACGCAGGCACTGGAGGACAGAGGAGAGCAGGCAGGCCGTGAGGCTAAGCAGAGCTAAGCTGATGCCCAGCCTTTCATTCAACTGGTTTTGTCCCTCTACTAGGAAGTTTCAAAAGTTTTACAGCCAGAGGAATTCTCTCACTGCAGAAAACATTATAGGAACTTCTTTGTTTTGGAGAAACTGACAAACAAGAGGGAGCTTCATAAGGTCAGGAATAAAGAGGAAGCAAAACAGGGAAACTACCAAATAAATATAAAGGGTCAGCCAGATTAAATAATGATCAGACTGGGAATCTAAAGACGGAACCAGGAATAAGCTTGATACCCATAATGGGTATCTCTGTTGTAGCATCTTTATAACCGTGAAGGAACCTCAATCTTCTCAACTTGGTGGCCTCCAGACATTCTGGACTACAACTCCCATTTTAGGTAGTCCTTGATGCTCTCTGATTAGGGGTTTCCTTGCAGATGTTTCATGACCCAACTAGGGAACAGCATCCATGCTCTAGTGCTTACCTAGCTGGGTCATGAAACATTTGCAAGGAAACCACCAAACTCAGAAAGCACCAAGAACCCAAAACTTCTCCTCCTCCTCCCTGCAAACCCCACTCCCTCCTAACACTGATGAGGATACCTAGTTGGGTGATGAAACGTCTGCAAGAAATCCACCAAGGTCAGAGAGCTCACTGTTTACCGCTTAGTGACAAAGTTTCTCTTCTGTCGGTAAACAGGGTGATCCTAGTCACAAAGCACCACACACCGCAACCTTCTCGCTCCACCCAGCACTTACTTTTCTTTTGGAGAAAGTTCTCCAGATCTTCGCTCAGGCAGTCCTCGTTGTAGAGCATGAAGTTCAGGAACTTGGCCATCTCCGTCTGGGGGGAAGAGGGGGAGACAGGAGGCACCCAGTTATCCAGAGAAGGGCTAGCAAAGGAAACCAGACTGGGTTCTATCCACCACCACCCCCCGTCGCCCCAGGCCAGAACTCAACTCGCTTTTCATGGGGTGCTGCCCTCCTCAAAAGTTCTTCCTCCAAACATGGAGAACCGTAGACAGCCCTCCACTTGCAACCACATTCAGCCCAAAATTTCTGTTGCTAAGCAAGCCATTAAGTGACTTTTGCCTGTTTTATGATCATTTTTGCAGGGAATCACTGCTGTTCTTCCGTTAGTGACACCGTTGTTCAGTGAATCTGGTTTCCCCCTTTGACTTTGCTGGTCGCCAAAGGGGATCACGTAACTCTGGGACGCTGCGACCGTCATAAATTTGAGTCAGCTGCCAAGCATCACGTGAACATGGGGATGCTGCAACGGTTGTTAAGTGTGAAAAACAGCCGTGAGTTGCTTTTTTTCAGTGCCGCTGTAACTTTAAACGGCCACTAAATTAACTGCTGTAAGTTAAGGGCTGCCCACGCTGCTGAATTGGCAGGATGCAACGAAAGGGGAAGGGTCCAGAGGCCACAGGCAGCACAGCAGTCCAGCTGCTGACAGGTAGCTGAGGAGGTGCCTGCCTGGCTGACCAGATTCCCCATGGAACCCAGCAGGAGATCTCCCTTACCTGGAGGCTGTATTCGAGCGTGCTCCACTCCCGAGGAATCTTATCACTCATGGAGGCAGAATACAGCAGCAGCATCACCACCTCGGAAGAGCAGAAAGAGAAAAAAACAGTCACCTGGAGGACACCTCTGGACAAGAGCAGAAGCCCCCAAACTCCAGCAAGGGTACACATATAGTACACCTATAGACTGGGTGAAACCAGGCTAATAGCAGGAACTGGGAGGGGGATCTTGGAAGCTTAGTGGACAACCAGCTAAACAGGAGCCAGCTGTGTGCAACAGCAGCAGCCAAAAAAGCCCATGCAATCCTAAGTTGCATTAACAGAGGGATACAATCCAGATCAAGGGAGGTGCTAATACTACTCTATAAACCCTTAGTAAGGCCACACTTATAGTCCTGCATCCAGTTTTGGTCACCACACTATAAAAAAGGATGTTGAGACTCCAGAAAAAGTGCAGAGAAGAGCAACAAGGATTATGAGGGGACTGGGGGCTCAAACATACGAAGAACGATTGCAGGAATTGGGCCTGGCTAGTCGAGGGAAGAGAAGGACCAGGGGAGGCAGGAGAGCAGTCTTCCAGTATTTGAGGGGCTGCCCCAGGGAGGAGGAAGGGGTCAAGCTATTTTCTAAAGCCCCTGAAGGCCAGACAAGGAGTAATGGATGGAAACTGATCAAGGAGAGATTCAACCTGGAAATAAGGAGAAACTTTCTGATAGGGAGAACAATCCACCCGTGGAACAGAAGTTGTCCTCGGAAGTTGTGGGATCTTCATCCCTGGAGGCTTTCAAGAAGAGACTGGACTCCCAACTGTCAGAAATGGGGTAGGGTCTCCTGCTTGGGTGGGGGGTTGGACTAGATGACCTACAAGGTCCCTTCCAACTCTGATTATCTGTTATCTGTGTCAGAAGCTCCATGAGGTGGTATCGCACCCCTGGAAAGCCTCTGATCAAAGACACTTGGGGAGACTTTGGACTGGTCCATCCTGAAGAGGAAATGAGCAGGGAGGTTGGACACCAGGGCCCAGGCCCCTCCTGGCCGGCCAAGGCCTCCTCCTGGGAGGTAGCCTGGGGCTGGGCCCAAGCTCTGGTTAAGAAGGTGCTTTCAGCTACCTTAGAGGAGGGGGAGGTGCACCCCAACTCAAGAGGCCATCCTTGGGTGTGACCATTTTGGAGAACTCTTTTTTCCAGTCTCCAACCTCCCGCAAAGGTGTGGTTGAGCAGGTGGAAGGCTCCCAGCTCCAGAGGACCCTGGAGGAAGGGAGATCTGGAGCCACTTCAAGCAGGGTTCAGGCCAGGCCACAGGAAGGCAATGATCACGCTTGTGGATAACCTCTGGAGCAGGGGCTCTCCAACCTTGGCCACTTCAACCCCCAGAATTCCCCAGCCAGCTTTGCTTTGAATTCTGGGAGTTGAAGTCCACAAGTCCTAATGAGGCTAAGGTTGGAGAGTCCTGCTCTAGAGGGCTCAGAATGGGGGGGGGATGCATCCATCCTGGACTTCTGGGTCCCTCAGTGACTTAGACAGGATAGAAATAAATAAATAGTTCTTGACTATCTTCCTCGCACTGGCACCTGAGCACTGAGCCCAGGCCTCTTCTTTTCCCCAGACTGAGCCTTCCTTCAGCCTGTCCCGGCCAAGCCCAGGCCAGGCCCCAAACACAGAAAGCCACAAACTCCAGGGAGTTCTACCTACCTTGGCTAACTCCAGCTCTTCCGCCGCTAATAACTTCTCCTGGGACACCAGGCTGTGTGGGGAGGCTTTGTGCTTGCAGATTTCTGGAAGGAGACAGGTGGGCGAAGCGTAAGTGAACCTTGAATGCCGCCCCATCAGGGACCCCCACCTTGGGCCCTGGCCCCACAGCCTCTCCCGCCGCCCACCAGATTCTGACTCATCCCAAAGACTTCTAAGCTGGCCCAGTTTTGATGGGATGCCGCTGCTGCTTGAATCTGGTTTCAGTCTGAGCAGCATGCAGCTGTGCTACAGGTTAGTCCTTGACTTGAGACTGTTCATTTCGTGACTGTCTGAAGTTACGAGAGCCACTGAGGAAAGTGACCTAGACTGTTTGTCACACTTAGAGCCACAGTTTAGGGTTGGGGGGTGGGGCTTGGAAGGAAAGATGTGAGAGGAAGGGTCACTGCAGCTGAGCGGCCCAGAGCCTCTGCCGGATAGAGCTTCATAGGTTGTTTTGTGTATGGGTGTGGGTGTGTTTGTGTGGCTGTTGCCAATTTCCCACCTCCCCCAGACTTAAACATCTTCCAACTGATGGAAGCACTTACTCTGGAGGAAGCTGACGACTTGAGTCACCCGCTCGGCCAGACTCTGCTGGGAAACATCCTGCCCCTCCTCTGTGCCATGTCTGGAAAGAAAGGAAGGAAGGAAGGAAGGAAGGAAGGAAGGAAGGAAGGAAGGAAGGAAGGAAGGAAGATATAATTGAGTAAATCCTCTGGACTAATGTTTCTCAACCTTGGCAACTTTTAAGATATGTGGACCTCAACTCCCAGAATTCTCCAGCCAGCCAGGAATGATAGAGTTGGAAGAGACTAGAAGGGTCACCTAGTCCAGTATTTCTACTGACAACTTTAACTTGTGTGGATTTAAAACTCCCAGATTTCATGACTGCGGCATTCTGAGAGTTGGAAGTCCACATATCTTGAAATCTGCCAAAGTTGAAAAACGCTGCTCTGTCTGGACCACTTGCAACATTGATGCCTGCTTGTTTTTGTTCTAATATCACATTTGGATGTGGGGATGGAGAAGCAGCCAGCTCTTTTGCCCAGCTCAGGAGCAGCTGGATGGGGGGTCAGCAGCATCCTAAACGAACAGGATCTAAGGCAGAGTTCCCCAAACCTTTTGACTTTGCAGACTGGGGCGAGGGGGGGGGGAATGGTTCTATGCATGGGTGCCACTTTCACAAATGCAGCTCCACACAGGTGCACATACACACACTCGCCCACTACTTCCACGGCCTGGTTGCAGTGGTCCAGAGGTTGGGGACTCTTGGTGCCAGACAGGAAAGATGCCAAAATCCGTCTTACATTTTGCCGATGATCTTCAGGAAGAGGCTGCAATCCTGCAGCTGAGACAACGAAGTGACGGCATCGCCCAGCTTCAGGCTGTTCACCTGCAGAGAGGAGGGCCACGTCAGCAGGCTGCCAGGCCAGCCACGTGCCAGAGTTCCCGTGTGCTCATTATTTCCGGCAGACGTTGCTCTGAAATGCTGGTCAATGAGGCAGCCAGGTGGAAAAACTACACTGGAGAAGGGGGGCCCTCTTTGGGGATCCTCTTGGGAGAATAATAAATGCTGGCCCGTGCCCAGAAAGAACATTAGGGTTTAAGCCTTTCCCCCCCACAAACTGTTTCCATGCTTTCAAAAATTATGACATTTTTTAACGCTCCCAGAACACTGTCTAGAGAACACTGTTGTTGCTATTCCTAGTACATGGCTGCCATATCTGATGATCCACATCCTATTTCCCCACGCCAAATATAACCCAAGCAACCCCAAAGCTATAAACGTGAAGAGCTGCCAATTTGGGCAGACGTAAAAGCATTCCTGCGTCTCCATCACATCTCACAGGCGGCCACTTTGAGATGGGTGGACTTCAACTCCCAGAATTCCTGAGCCAGCCATTCTGGCTGGCTCAGGAATTCTGGGAGTTGAAGTCCACAAGCGTGCCAAGTTGCCACAAGTTGCCCAACCCTGCTCCAAAGCCACTCTGCAAAGGGTTCTCCACTTTACCCAGGCCAGGAGCACCGAGGCTCTGGTGTTGTGAAGCGACATCTTCGCCGTCTTCTGCAGGTCACATTCAAACCTGCAGATGAAAAAGAATGAAGGCCACCATTAGCCGTTAAGTTGGGATAACGGAAGTTTACACCCCACTTAGGGAAGGAGGAGAAGCAGAGATGGTTAAATTGACTTTTTCTTTTAATCCAAAGAAAAGAAAATATTTAATTTTGCTTCTGTTTGGAAACTGCTTCCGGATTTTGTGCTTGTAATGGAAAAATATATGCGAAACTTTGAAAAACTTTGTTTTTGCTGATTAGATAGGTTTGTTGCTATAGAAAGGGCTTGTGTGTGTGTGTGTGTGTATACACACACATACTGTTGTGTAAAAGTAAAAAGTTGAGGTTGTAATGTTGTTTATCTTCTACCGTGCTGAAGACAGTTGGAAGTCGGTACCTGTTTCTTTCCTCTTTACTTTTCTTTTTTTTTTTTTTCCTTCCCTTCAGTTTTCTATTACTTTTTAAAATTGCTCTTTTTGTATTTTATACTTCAGTGAACTAATAAAAATCTGTTCTAGGGAATAAAAAAGCCCAATGGGAGTCAAGGACTAGCTACATATGGAATTCTGGAATTCTAACATAAATCCAATTAAGCAGCTGACACCCAAAACAAGTCCGACAGGTTCGCCAGCATAGCAGTCCCTTCCATGATGATGCTGCCCTGGAGGGTTATTTCTGGCGGGTTCACACACACACACACACACACACACACACTTTCCAACTGAGGATGCTGCCTTCAGGCCTCTGGCCCAGCTACACCCACTTCCAATGACACAAAGCTATACAGGCAATCAGTCGTTTAGTGACCATTTGAAGCTACATAACTTTTTAAAAAGTGACTTATGACCATTTTCGTGCTTATGACCGTTGCAGCACTCTGATGGTCATGTGGTCCAAAAGTAGATGGCTCATATTTATGACGGTCGCAGTGTCATGCGATAGCAATAGCAATGTCACTTACTTATATACCACTTCCCAGTGCTTTCCAGCCCCTCTATGCAGTTTACAGAGTCAGCCTCTTGCCCGCCAACAATCTGCGTCCTCATTTGACCCACCGCAGAAGGAAGGAAGGCTGAGGCAACCTTGAGATGGTCAGGATTGAACTGCTGGCAATGGGCAGAGTTTGCCAGCAACAGCAATAGCATTTAGACTTGTATATGGCCCCACAGTGTTTTACAGCTCTAAGCAGTTTACAGAGTCAGCCTCTTGCCCGCCAACAGTCTGGGTCCTCACTGTACCCACCTCGGAAGGATGGAAGGCTGAGTCACCCTTTGAGCCTGGTGGGATTCGAACTGCCAAATTGCAGGCAGTCAGCAGTCAGCAGAAGGTGCCTGCAGTACTGCGCTCTGACCACTGCGCCACCGCGGCTCTTTTATCATCCATCCCCTTTTGCGACCTTCCGACAAGGGAAGTCAGTGGGCAAACCAGATTCACTTAACAACCGTATGACTAACTTACCAACTGCAGTGATTCACTTAACACCGGAGACATGAAAGGTCATAAAATGGGACAAAAACGCATTTGATAATTCTCCCACCTAGCAGCAGAGAACCTGGGTTCGATTGTGGTCGTATGTCGAGGAAGCGTTAGAAACCTCGAGCCAAACAATGGCGGCTCTTATTTTTGCGTGAAAGCTTTGGTCAACACTGTGCCTCTTTCACCCCCCCTGGGTTTCTTTTCAAGCCATAAAGTCACATCACACCACAGAGCAGCCACTCAGCTCTGAGGGATGCCCCAACTTTACACAATTTCTACGCAAGGCAGTGAGCTCTGCAATCAGAGGCCAAGAAGAGGGAGGGGGATGCAGACTTGCTAGTGCTACAGAAGAATGTACACACACACACACATGCATACACACACACAGAGAACTGTTTGGAAACACGCACAAGATTCAAAGACACATTTTTTTCATTAATGGCTGCATTTTGCAGCCAATTCTTGCTATTTGACAACCGAGATTTTTAAGCAGTTACAGATGTTCACAACTCCATGGTATGGGGAAGGGAGACACAGGGAGGTCTTAAGCATTAGTACCGCTTTGTAAAGCCTTAGTAAGGCCCCACCTGGAATACTGCATCCAGTTCTGGTCACATTACAAAAAGATGTTGAGGCTTTGGAAAAGATTCAACGAAGAGCAACTAAGATGATTAAAGGCCCGGAGACAAGAACATATGAAGAACGATTGCAGGATTTGGGGCTGGCCAGTCTAGAGAAAAGAAGGGCTGGGAGGGGACATGATAGCTGTCTTCCAGCATTTGAGGGGCTGCCCCAAAGAAGAGGAAGGGGTCAAATTATTCTCCAAAGCCCCTCAAGGCAGGACAAGAAGCCACGGAGGGAAACCAATCAAGGAGAGAAGCAACTTGGAACTAAACCTGGAACTTCCTGACAATGAAGAATATTCAACCAGTGGAAGAAGACCTTGTCTTGTGGGTGCGCCATCACCGGAGGAAGTGCCTGAAGTGGGATCTGCTTGAGGAAGGGGTTGGGCTAGAAGACCTCCCAGGTCCCTTCCAGCTCTATTCTGATTGAAGGGGAAGCAGCCAGGTCTTCGCACAGCCTCAAAACGGCTGGATTGTACAGTGGCATCCGAAACAAGCAGGTAAACACATCTTAAGGCCAGTCTGTGTCAGCTTCCATTTCTCTGCATGCCAGTCAAGCTGAAAGAGGCAGGGGACGTTTCCAAGGGATGCCATTTAAAGGGACTCGATCCACTGGAGGAAAACAAGCCCATCTTGCTGACTTAAAAACGTTATAGGGGTCACAGAGCATTTCCACCAAGGTAAAACTGAACTAAATACTGGCAGGTGGCATCAATGGCCAGCCATACATCAAAGGGCAGCGATATCAATTTCATGCAACTTTACTTTTCCCCACTTCAACCATTTTATTTTATTTCAAAAGATTAAAATCCAAAAGGGAAAAAAATTAAATGGAGACAAAACAAAAACAGTGGAAAAAGCAGTGAATTAAAATAAAACAAAGGACAAAAACACATATTATCCTGGCTAGTTCAACACTGGCAAGTCTACTGCGATGATAATAAGGTTCCCTCCTTATAAGACAGGTTCAATTTATGCAAAGATCTTAAATTTTATTTTAAAACAGAACAATAGGGCACCAAATAGAAGCCTCCCAAAGGGGTCTACAAAATAGAGGTAGAGAAAGAGAGGTCTCCTGCACAATGAGATGCTAACTTCAACGGGTCTAGACCAGGGGTGTCCAAGCTGGGCCACATGGACTTCAACTCCCAGAATTCCCCAGCCAGCCATGGGTTGGGGATTTCTGGGAGTTGAAGTCCACGGTCTTAAAGTGGCCAAGTTTAAAAACATTGGGGTAAAACTGCAGTTAAGATGCTGCCTTAATCATTGTGTTTGTTCCATGTTCTACTTTTGAACAATAATTAGCCTTTGAAAAAGACACAGCAGATGTCAGGAGAAAAGGAAGGATTGTTTTCAACAGTGGAAAATGTTTATTCAGCCTGGGAAGAGAAAAAAGAGGGGCAATTGACACTTTAGCCCCCAGGCAAATAAGTGCTAGCAGATTAAAAACCAAATTTCTCCAAAATATTATGTGTTTGTCAACTTCAGCCACTTTTAAAATCTGTGGACTTCAATTCCCAGAATTCCCCAGCCAGCAGGGAGTTGAAGTCCACTCATTTGAAAGTAGTTGAGGCACACGAGTTATCACACCACAATTCATTTTGCAAAAAAAAAAGGAAAAGCTATAGTAAACTTAATCCCAAATTAGGAGGAATTTGTGCTGCTGGCCAAGTTTTCCCCTTTGATCCAGCCCAGGGTCTTGGATGGCTTCCACCACCCTCCCATTTAAAAAAACAACCCATTAAAAACCCAAATACTAATCCTTACATTCAGCTAAAGCTCCTTTAGCCCTTCTGCAAAAGTGAAGGCAATCTAAAGTCACACCTGGAGGGAGCACTTGGCTCAGATTTCCCCAAGACACAACCAACCAGTTTAAGGACGAGCTGCCAAAACATGTCATGCAAGGCAAACTGTGTGCAGGTGGGGTTAACATGACGGGCTTCCTTTGTTGTTAATTATGACATGCAAATCCTTTTCTATCCAAAGGGCAGGTGTGTCAGGTGTTGACAAACATCGCTTGGCACGCCACTCACATCCTGCATGCTTACATTCCCTAAAAAAACACGAAGGCAGCTTAGCTATCTTCCCGGTGTAATTTTTCATCGCCTCATCAGCAAGGTGGCATGAAGCTTCTCCGTCCTCCAACCCCTGGACTCTGACCTCCATTAGCTTTGGCCACCATCCCAAGGTCTCGAAGAACCAGCCGCTCCTTGGCAAAGCCGCACCCAGAACTCTCCACAAGGATCGCCTGGTTCCTTTGCGGGGTATCGATTCAATCATAAATAGATGGATCGAGAAATAAATACTGGTCATAAAAGGCAGAAAATGCATGGCACCTGCTGGCCCCTTTCAGAAGAATCCACTGGGATCGAGCCAATCATTCCGAAAAGGAGACTTTCCCCTTGCATTTTCCACCCCAATAAGCAGTTTAAATCAGGGGTCTGCAACCTTGGCAACTTTAAGACTTGTGGACTTCTGAGCACCAGCTCAGAAAGCAGCAGGGACCCCTGATCAGATGATGTCCCTAACAATGAGAATGGAGGTTCCTTCTCCAAGCTTCTGGGTTGGTTCCATTACCAGGCTAGGTAAGATCTTCAGCGGAGCTGAAACTCCCAAACTCCTAATCTGAACTCCACTGAAGATGTTACCTAGCTTGGGAATGAAACATTCGGAAACCAACCCACAACCTCATCCTTCACCCAAGCTACAGATATCATATTTGTCACTATTGCAAACTCCCTAACAATAACCAAGCAGGTGCCAGGAGTTGCTTGGTTCAGTGTGAACACAGCCAACATGGCACAATATTCCGCTCTTAGGCCTGGGTGTTTCTCATTCCATTTTTCCAGAAAGAGGAATTGTTGATGCAGCATTAACATTCGGGAATCGCACCCACAGCTGTATTTGCAATCTGAACTCTGCTAACCGAGCAAATCCAGAAATTATTCTAAAACGGCCTGGCGTTCAACGGATTCCCTAGTCAAAGGATTAAACGGCTCTGCCTGGGTCTAATTCCTTCCTACATTTATTTACTAAGTTCATCCACCACCGCATCAGAATGAATTCCCAATGGGTCAATTAGAACGAAATGCGAAGAAAAAACAATACGTAACTCCAGGCAGCAGCTAACATCAGCTTTAAGTCTCAAAATGCTGTGTGGACAGTCTGTCCTCAAAACTTCGCTCCTGCGGCAATGTAAGCAGGCTGCTCTAGGCACTCCTCTCGCTGCTCCTTTGGGGTCACAGCCCCCCCAAGCAGGAGGAATGAGCCCAGGACAAATACAAGCCTGGGCAGTCCTTGACTTACGACCACAGTTGAGCCCCAAATTTGATGCCAAGTAAGACGTTCATTAAGTGAGTTTTGCCCCATTTTACAACCTTTCTTGCCACAGTTATTAAGTGAATTGCTGCAGATTCAGTGCCATTGTAACTTAGAACGGACCCCCTGCCCTCCTGGGTAAGATGCGCCCCCAGCCTTCTAGATCTGGCTTGGCCTGGGCTCCCCCTTGCTCTCTGCTCTCCATCTGTCCATCTTGAGAGCCCTGTTGGCCCAGTGGTTGGAGTGCAGGATGGCAGGCTGACTCTGCCCACTGCTAGCAGTTCAATCCTGACCGACTGGCTCAAGTTTGACTCAGCCTTCCATCCTTCCGAGGTGGTAAAATGAGGACCCAGATTGTTGGGGGGGCCACAGGCTGAGAGGGGATTGGAAAGCGGTATATAAGTCTAGATGCTATTGCCTTCCTTCTTTCCTTTCCTTTCCCTCCCTCCCTCCCTCTCTTCCTTTTGCAATGGTTAGAAGGCAGCATTGCAGGCTGACTGACCACAGCCAGAAGTTCGATCCTGACCAGCTCCAGGTTGATTCAGGCTACTGTCTTTCCCAGATCAGTAAAATGAGGACCCACATTGTTGACCTCTGTAAACCACTCAGAGGTCTATAAAGCATGTGAAGCGGTATATAGGTCTAGGTGCTATTGCTATCTCTCTGGTTATCGTACAGGTGTATTTATTCTGATTATGTTCCTTTGTCATGGTTTCTATTAGCGCTCTATTATTTTATTTCTGTTCTGTTTGCACCTCTTTCCTTTCCTTCCTTTTTTTCTTGTAAGCTGCCTAGGGTAGCCCCATAAAATAACAATAATAATGATAGTGATAATGATAATGTTTTGCTTTGATTTTGAAACCAAGGCTCTCAACCGGAATGTTCCAATGAAATGTTTTGAATAGTAAACTGCACGTGTGGGGAACAAAACTAAAAACCAACTGAAGTGCTCTTTGTTTTGTTTAAAAAAATAAAACTGGAGGTATTTTGCATGTTTGAGAAATGAAAAAAAAATAACAAGAACTTTTTGCTTCTGTTTTTCGATCTCAGGAACCGAAGAAAAGAACGGAAAGTAGTCATCCCTGACACCTACTGGACAGCAAGCTTCCTCTCTCTATATATATATTGGTGAAAATTCTCATTATGGAAGCAATTTTTCCCACTTTCCCCTATGCATCCGTCTCTGAATTTAGAGATACGCTACTATTCTGCCCTTGAGGCCTGATAAGAAAAAGGAACAGGAAGAGAGATGGCTAAACTAGCTTTAAATAATAAAAAAGAACGAACAGAAAGACTTTTAATCTGTCAGACAAACCCTTCACATGGATTATTTTTTCAGCCTTGACATTTTATCCTGGGGAATAACTTTCTTTTGAAGGTTGGCTATTTCAAGCAGAAGAATGTTAAAATGGACCCGTGTTGCTTCTTTGGTGAGTCAGAAAACTAACTCAGGTAGTCCACTGTTAAGTGTTAAGCTGTTAAGTGAGTCACTGCAGTTGTTAGCAACACGGTCATTAAGTGAGTCTGGCTTCCCCTGTTGACTTTGCTGGTCCGAAGGTCACAAAAGGGGACCACATGAACCTGGGACATTGCAACCGTCAAAAGTACATGCCAGTTGCTAAGCATCTGGATTTTGATCACATGACCAGAGAGATGTTGCAACGGTCGTAAGTGGGGAAAACGGTCATAAGTCACTTTTTTTCAGTGCTGTTGTAACTTTGAACAGTCACTAAACAAATGGTTGTAAGTGGAGGACTGCCTGTAATTAAAAAATCCTAAACTCTCCCCGTCCTATAGAGGTCAGGGGGAAAAAAAACCCAATGAGTTTGAGTTGCAACGACTGGCCAGCTGCTGATGCAACGGAGCAGCAGCTGCTGCTGAAAAGGAAGAAAAATGGATTTCCCCAGTACAGGTAGTCCTCACCTTATGACCGTAATGGAGTCTTCCCTTATGGTCATAAGTTCTGACAGCTGTAAAGCAGAATTCCAGATCTCAGGATGCAAGAACAAGGTAGACGTTTTTGAAAGCTTCTCTTCGTGAAATGCTGCACACCCAGACTTTGTCATTAAAAACAGGGGCCTTCAAACTTGGCAGCTTTGAGACTGGTGGACTTCAACTCCCAGAATTCCTCCTCTAGTCATGTTAGCTCAGGAATTCTGGGAGTTGAAGTCCATCAGTCTTAAAGTTGTTAAGGTTGGAGACCCCTGGTCTAGGGACTCCTGCTTGAACAGGGGGCTGGACTAGAAGACCTCCGAGGTCCCTCCCCACTCTGTTATTCTATCATCTATGCCAGGGGTCTTCAAACTTGATAGCTTTAAGACTTGTGGACTTCAATTCCCAGAATTCCCCCTCCAGTCATGTTAGCTCAGGAATTCTGGGAGTTGGAAGTCCACAAGTCTTGTTTGAAGGCCCTTGGCTTAAACAATCCCAACAAAGAAGACGCAACATGACAAGAGCCTTGGTGGTGCAGGCTGTTAAAGACCTAGCACTTAAGCTCCAGCTGCCTGCAATTAGTGCAGGCTCGAATCCCACCAGGCTCAAGGTTGACTCAGCCTTCCATCCTCTCGGGGTAGGTAAATTGAGGACCCAAGATTGTTGGGGGCAATAAGCTGACTTTGTAAGGATGCCGCTTGGTAATAAGCAGGCATATACAATGGAATGAAGGCTATTGCTGAACGCATTGGGTTGTATCCCAAAATTGTAAGCCCTGAGTCTCCAGAGAAGGGCGGCATATAAATGTGAATTAAAAAAAAAAATTCAAAGAGGCCTCGACTACACGGTTGAGCCCCCTCCTAACTTTGCACAGAGGGAGACCATATTTTAAATGGAGTTAAGGCTAGCACTAGGTTCAACACCACAGCTAGAGTCTGTCAAACTCAGCAAATGTTTAGGATTGCACTGACGTCGGCTCCCTGCATGACTGCCGAGGGATTCTGGGAGTTGAAATGCAGGCCTCTTCCAAGTTTCTGAGCTCGAGGACCACAGTTTGCAAAACAACACTTGGCTCTTACATGCTAATGGACCTGCAAGCACCGTGGTGCTCTCTTTCCAAGCTGCCGATAGGAAAACTCTCAAATCCCTAGTACCAGTAGGAGAACCATCGCTTGCCAGGGAAGAAAGGATGGGCTTCCAGACTTTTAAGAAGGAGCTCTCGCCATAAAGCAGAAATTCAAATAGCAATAGCCATAGCACTTAGACTTATATACCGCTTCAGTGTTTTGCAGCCCTCTCTAAGTGGTTTAGAGCAGGGGTCTCCAATCTTGGCAACTTGAAGACTTGTGGACTTCAACTCCCAGCATTCCTCAGCCAGCAAAGCCACAAGTGTTCAGGTTGCCAAGGTTGGAGACCCCTGGATTAGAGAGTCGGCCTGTGGCCCCCAACAATCTGGGTTTTCATGCAGAGGATTAGGCAAAAGAATAAGGTGAGTTAATTTATCTGGGCTTCTTCACCAAGATACATTTATCATTTAATCATTTTTTAACTATTTATTGTCTCCATTTTTTTAGCTGTGAGCCAGTCTTCGGAGATGGGGTGGCATACAAGTTCAAATAATTAATTAATTAATAAATAAATAAATAAATAAATAAATAAATAAATAAATAAAAAAAATACACTACCTGATTAGTCTGTTAGTGGGATTAGGGGGGAATCCAGGAGTTTTATTACAGGTAGTCTTCGTATTACAACCATTCATTTAGTGACTGTTTGACCTTTACAACAGCACTGAAAAAAGGGACTTACGATCAGTTCTCATACTTGTGACCGTTGCGACACACTTGATCAAAATCCAGGCCCTTGGCAACGAGCTTGTATTTACGACGGTTGCAACCTCATGGAGGGTCACATGGTCACCATTTGGGACCTTCCCAGATGGTTTCTGACAAGCACAGTCAATGGGGGGGGAGGAGGAGCCGGATTCGCTTAATCACCGCTTGATTCATTGAACAACTGTAGTGATTCACTTAACAACTCTGAGCGAAATGGTCGCAAAATTATGCAAGACCCAGTGAATAACAGCAACAGAAATCCTGATCTCGCTTGTAGTCGTAAGTCGAGGACTATCTGTGTCCTCCTTTTCTGCATCCAGGGCAAGTAGGTACCAGCCAGAAGTTAATGCAGAGGTCCCCAAACTTGGCAACTTTAAGACTGGTGGACTTCAACTCCCAGAAGCCCAAACTTGGCAACTTTAAGACTGGTGGACTTCAACTCCCAGAAGCCCAAACTTGGCAACTTTAAGACTGGTGGACTTCAACTCCCAGAAGCCCAAACTTGGCAACTTTAAGACTGGTGGACTTCAACTCCCGGAAGCCCAAACTTGGCAACTTTAAGACTGGTGGACTTCAACTCCCGGAAGCCCAAACTTGGCAACTTTAAGACTGGTGGACTTCAACTCCCGGAAGCCCAAACTTGGCAACTTTAAGACTGGTGGACTTCAATTCCCGGAAGCCCAAACTTGGCAACTTTAAGACTGGTGGACTTCAACTCCCGGAAGCCCAAACTTGGCAACTTTAAGACTGGTGGACTTCAACTCCCGAAGCCCAAACTTGGCAACTTTAAGACTGGTGGACTTCAACTCCGGAAGCCCAAACTTGGCAACTTTAAGACTGGTGGACTTCAACTCCCAGAAGCCCAAACTTGGCAACTTTAAGACCGGTGGACTTCAACTCCCGGAAGCCCAAACTTGGCAACTTTAAGACCGGTGGACTTCAACTCCCGGAAGCCCAAACTTGGCAACTTTAAGACTGGTGGACTTCAACTCCCAGAAGCCCAAACTTGGCAACTTTAAGACTGGTGGACTTCAACTCCCAGAAGCCCAAACTTGGCAACTTTAAGACTGGTGGACTTCAACTCCCAGAAGCCCAAACTTGGCAACTTTAAGACTGGTGGACTTCAACTCCCAGAAGCCCAAACTTGGCAACTTTAAGACTGGTGGACTTCAACTCCCAGAAGCCCAAACTTGGCAACTTTAAGACTGGTGGACTTCAACTCCCAGAAGCCCAAACTTGGCAACTTTAAGACTGGTGGACTTCAACTCCCAGAAGCCCAAACTTGGCAACTTTAAGACTGGTGGACTTCAACTCCCGGAAGCCCAAACTTGGCAACTTTAAGACTGGTGGACTTCAACTCCCAGAAGCCCAAACTTGGCAACTTTAAGACTGGTGGACTTCAAGTCCCAGAATTCTCCAGCCCGCTATGCGGGCTGGAGAATTCTGGAAGTTAAAGTCCACCAGTCTTAAAGTTGCCAAGTTTGGGGACTTCTGCATTAACTTCTGGCTGGTTGTTCTGCCAGGAGGAGCAACCTCAACAAGGGCAAACACCTGTCAGTCAAGGGCAGCTGCGTGGGAGCCTGGGGACGGTTTCCACATGGAGAATAAAATGGCTTTTTAGAGCAGGGATGATTTATGGCAAGCAGCTCAACCTGCACAGGCTACAACCCCAGCTGCAATTGAGAGTACAGGCAGTTCTCAATTTACGGCCGAGCCCCAAATTTGCTGCCAAGTCAGATGCTCATTAAGTACGCGTTGCCCCATTTCGTGACCTTTCTCACCACGGCTATTAAGTGATTCTCTGCCATTGTTAGTAACACGGTTGTTAAGTGGCTTTCCCATTGACTTTGCTTGTCCCGTCGCAAAAGGGATGGATCACATGAAACAGGGACACTGAAACCGTCGTAACTGCGAGTCAATGCCAAGTGTCCCCTTTTGATCACGTGGGGGGGGTGGATGTAGCAATGATGGTGAGAAAAACGGCCCTAAGATACTATTTTCAGTGCTGTTGAAACTTCGAATGGTCACTGAAATGGTTGAAATATATTTGAATACATGAAATAAACTGAAATCCATTTGAATAAATAAATTCACTAAATGAACCGATGTTAAGTCGAGGACTGCCTTATAACTTTTCAAGTGGGCCACTCACATGCTGACATTAAGACAGGGGGCAGATATGCAATAACCCAGCCAAAGGAATATGGAAATCTCCACTCATTTACTTCTGTCTGACAGCTATTTCCACCACAATTATATGTACTATTACGCCAAAAAAAAAACATGCAGCTCTGAAGATTGAAGTCTGGCATTTTAAACATAGAGGGTTACTTGCCTTTCTGAGCCCTGTTGCACTGAAGGCATTTTCAATCTTTTTTTAAAGATGTATGTATGTATGTATGTATGTATGTATGTATGTATATATGTATGTTTGTTTTCGTAGATTTTCACGGGTAAACACAGCCAACTCTAGAGTTTAAAAGGGGAAAACAGCTACAATCACACACTTCTCCCAGGAGAACGAAGCTGAAGACACCAGCCTGAAGATGACGGATGAGATTTCGTCGAAACGTTGCCAAGGTATTCTCAACCTTACACGGGACAAGACCCGAATACACCAAGACGTATATATGTATATATATATATTCACAGCTTGAAGTGCGGTTACAGTGGAAAATTCAAATGAAGACATGGCCATCTAGCTCTCAGTCTATCCAGCAAAGCATGTGAATGGTTGAGTGCACACCCCCCAACAACATGGTGGTGGTTTCTGCAGATTTGAGACAAAATTCACAAGCCTGGCAAACCGTCCAAAAATGAAAATACAAGCAGGCCAAAACCTACAAATCCGAACTGTTTTTAAATCTGAACCACCCAGTTTCAGGAGCAGGACGACTTCAAACTCAGAGAGGGCTGTAAAGCACCATAAAATGGTACCTAAGTCTCGGTGCTATTTACTATGGACTCAGCCTTCTGTTACAGGTGTTATGTTTACCCTTGTGTTGTATTTACTTACTCTACACAAAACACCTTCCATCCTTCTGAGGTGGTCAAATGGGGTCCCAGATGGTTGGGGGCAACATGGAAACAACCTATCTATGTTGCAAACCACCCAAAGAGGGGCTGCAAAGCAGGGGTCTCCAACTTTGGCCACTTTAAGCCTGGAGGACTTCAAAGCTGGCTGGGGAATTCTGGGAGCTGAAGTCCTCCAGGCTAAAAGTGGCCAAAGTTGGAGACCTCTGCTGTAAAGCACGATGGGGCGGTATAATCAATCAATCGGAATAAGAGTTGGAAGGGACCTCAGAGGTCTTCTAGTCCAACCCTTTGCTCAAGCAAGAGACCCTGCACCATTTCAGACAAATGACTGTCCAGTCTCTTCTAGAAAACCTCCAGTGATGATGATGAATGACAACAATAACAATAATATAGAGACGACATATGTAACCCCATCCAACACCCACACCTGCCTATCTCGGGGTCCTTGGAAAGGATTTGAGGGGTGCCCCCAAAAATGCCAAGCCCAGCCCGAACATCTGCGACGAAATCATCATCATCCCCATCCTAATAGGAGGCTCCCTGCAACCGCTGAAATCCATAACGCTTTTGCAGAAGGGGAGGGAAAAAAGAACATTATTCGGGGGGCGAGCAAAACGGCACCAGGTGCAAATGGGGAACGGCAAAGCGCGCTTCGCAAACGCGGGCCGGGAAAGCGGGGGGGAGAAATTTCTCGGCGTGAGGCCCGGACTTTCCCGAGGCCAAGCGGGCCGGGAAGGCTTTCCTGGCAGAGTGGCCAAGCTCGCCTCCAGCCGCGGGAACAAAGCCGGGCCTAGTCCGAGCGGCGGGCACCGGGGTGGCTTGGCGCGGGGGCCGTCCTTGCGGGGAGCGTTGCGGGCCGGGAGAATGCGGGCCGGGCCTCGGTGACGGCGGGGGGAGGCCTTACCGGGGGTCGAATTGCGCTCCGGGGAGTCATGCGGGCGGCGGAACGGCTGCTCCGGGCTGGGCGGGAGACGCTGCGCCGCGCTCCGCCTCCCAGGCCGGGCCGGCAGCCAGGCGGACGTCAAGCCTTTTCAGGCGCCCCGCAGACGCCGCCAGCCTCGCCCCGCCGAGCAGCCCGGATGGGGGAGGAGGAGGCCTCCGCCCGCTCAGCCGACGAGGGCTTCCCGGGCAGGCCTAGGCCGCTCCGAGCTGGGCCGCTTTCAGGACTCCAACTCCCAGAATTCCCGCGCTCTGCTCTGCCCGCGCTCTGCTGGCTGGCCGGTTCTGGGAGTTGGAGTCCACCGGTCTGAAAGTGGGCCCACCTCAGAGAAGAGCCCGCTGGGTTTTGATCGCACTCCCCGTTTTTTTTTAACCCCATTCCCGTTTTTAATGTTTGCTTTGCTTCTGGGGTGGTTAATTTTTAATTCGGCCTGGATATTGATTTAGTTATATATTACTACGGTTTCCCTTGCCGCTGCCTCTTGGATCTGGTTGTAGGGCACAGAAGAAAATATGGGGAGGAGGATGAGGGGGCTTGTCAAGTATTTCTTCTTTTCTTCACAACATCCTCTCAAAGAGTATAAATCAGGGGTCCCCAAACTTGGCCACTTTAAGACTTGTGGGACTTCAACTCCCAGAATTCTCCAGCCAGCTCTGCTGGCTGGAGAATTCTGGGAGTTGAAGTCCACAAGTCTTAAAGTTGCCAGGTTTGGAGACCTCTGGTATAAATCCTTCCCTTCCCCACTATGCTGTCAGAGCTGAAGAAGTTTCTCAGAGGAGGAGTGAAATGTCTTCAAAGAAAAACCAGAAAGTCCAGCTGCCTGTTGAAGGAAAAACAATAAAAAAGCACCTTTGGGGCAACAATATCTCAACAAAAACCAGCGGTGGGCAACTATGGACCCTTTACAACCTCCCAGAATTCCCGAGCCAGCCGGGGATTCTGGGCATTGAAGCCCACTGGTCGTAAAGAGGCCATAGTTGCCCAGCCCTGCACCAAACAGACCGGACAGAACTTCTGAAGCAGAGTTTTCCAGGAGACTAACCGCCAAGCTGGCTAATGATGGGGCTCAGCCCATCCATTAAGCAAACACAACTCCACCAGCACAGCCACAGACGCACCCACCCATCTCACATGAGCCTTGTGTGAGTCTATGACACAGCAACTAGGCAAAGCTTGCACAGAGTGCACAGCTAACCCTGACGGAAGGGAATATTTGGGGTTGAAATGAAGGGTCTTTTGTACTCTCTGAGCTTGGTGGTTGGTTTTTTTTTTGCAGATGTTTCATGACCCAGCTAGGGAACATTATCAGTGCTAGAAGGGAGTTGGGTTTGCAAAGATGAGTAGTAGTAGTAGTAGTAGTAGTAGTGTGGGGTCCTTGGTGCTCTCTGAGCTTGGTTGTTGTTGTTTCTTGCAGATGTTTCATGACCCAGCTAGGGAACTTCATCAGTGCTAGAAAGGAGAGGGACTTGCTCTCTAGGGCAAGCCACTTGTATATCAAGAAAGTGCAACCATCACTCTCATCTAGCACTGGTGATGTTCCCTAGCTGGGTATTGGAACGTCTGAAAGGAAACAGCCAAGCTCAGAGTGTACCAAGAACCCCTGATAAACAAAAATATACCAACCCAGGGAGACTTGCTGCACCAAGTTTTGTTTTGAGGAGACCAAAATAGAATCAATTTCACAAAACAGCACATTTCACACTTTACAAATGAGAAAATGTGAAACATTCCAGTCTATCAACAACAGAAGGCGCCTGGTAAAAGCTTATGCCTTTTAATAAAGGGCAGAAAAGGCGCTACTAGACATTTTTTTAAAAAATTGGCCACCTTGCAGAGTTTGCTTTTTATACTGGCCACGCATCACCCAGTCCTCTTGCTGCTCTCAAAGGACCAGATAATTTTCCCCAGAAGAAATAGCAAATCAAATGTCTCAAAGGAGTTTTTTCCCCCAAAAGGCAGCTGGACTTTGTTTCTCTTTGAAGACGTTTCGCTTCTCATCCAAGAAGCTTCTTTGGTTCTGACTAAGTTTTGACCAGTCAGAACTGATGAAGCTTCTTGGATGAGAAATGAAAGGTCTTCAGAGAGAAACAAAGTCCAGCTGCCTTTTGAAGGAAAGAAGAAAAAAAGCACCATGGCTAAGAATCTCCATAGCAGATCAAATGCAATTCTACTCTCAAAGCAATTCACATTTACAGAACAATATCATTGACACAAAACTTTCTAGGAAAAGAAAAAAAAGGAGAAGCAAAAAAGATTGGCCAGTGCCTTCCAGGGCATGTTGAGAGACGAGATGCAGCCGTGTTCCAGGCATGTCTTTATCCTCCTCGTCTCCCTTGGTGCCAAGGGGACGGAGATTTCAAAGAGGGAAAGAAATGCAGCTCCAAAGATCCGGCCTCAAAGGGGGGAAGATCCCTGGGAAGCCTCTGGATGGGTCTCCCCAGCGACACTGGGATGCAAACATGGTGCGGAAAGCTGGAAGAAGATTTTCACATTTCCTGACTTGAAAGCAACACCGCCCGTTGTACAAACCTGGCTTGCACAGACATGTCCAACGCTGGAGTTTGTGCCGCTGAATTTCTGTCGATGGCTCTCCCCACCTCCACAGGTAAAGGGGGGGGAAAGGGGCGGTAACAGCACATCCGGCTCCCAACAAGGTCCAGGCAGCGACCAGCAACTTCAACTTATCACAGTAATTTCGGGAGTGAGGGGAGGCTACAACTGAGAAAGCCCGTCGGACAAGAAGGGGGGAACAGAACAATTGGGAGCAGATTTTTTGTTGCTAAATGAGCAAGGGTTATTATGTGAGTTCCACCTAGTTTTAATGGTTTCGATGGTTAGATGGCCTAGGTCAGGGGTCCTCAAACTTGGCCACTTTAAGACTGGTGGACTTCAACTCCCAGAATTCTCCAGCCAGCTGTGCTGGCTGGAGAATTCTGGGAGAATCACCAAGTTTGACCTCTGGCCTAGCCCTGCTACTGGTATCTGAACATTGATTTTTTAAAACATTCATATGTTCAAAAGATCAATGTTCAGATACCAATGCCTAGGAGCAATTCACAACCACCATTGCTCATTTAGCCACAAAAATTCTATTTTATTTTGGGTTTTTTTTAATCTAGGGAAAATGTTAATATATACATTGCAAGTCATCAGTGCTAGAAGGAAATGGGGGGTTGTGGGGGAGGAGGAGGAGGAGGAGGACAACAACTGTGGGGTCCTTGGTGCTCTCAGAGCTTGATGGTTTTCTTGCAGACATCTCATGACCCAACTAGGGAACATCATCAGTGCTAGAAGGGAGTGGAGGTTTGCTCCCTTTTTACCCTACTCCCTTACAGAATGATGTTACCTAGTTATGTAATGAAATGTCTGCAAGAAAACAACCAAGCACCATTGAACCCACAGTTCAATCCTGAGCTTGTAGCAGTATTAATCAAATTTATATGCTGCCCATCTTGCTATGAACTGACTCTAAGCAGCTTATAACAAAGTAAAGGCAATAAGATAAAAACATCAACTATTAAAATGATAAATACTGAAATTAACATTGACTTCACAAAGTCGGCAAGCCAAGCAGCCAGATGCACACAGGTCCTTGAAAAATGGATGTTGTATTATTATTATAAAACTCCTTATTGTTTCCTTTTTCTGTCTTTTTATTGGGTGCGAGGTACATCAAAAGACACACTGGAAGCTGCCACACACCACTGAGCAGCCCTGAAATCTTCACCAGAAAGACTGAGATTCCAGATCCCTCAGCAACCGGGAGTAAAGCCAGTAACTGCTGCAGTGTGCATTTATTTGCGGTGTTTTTTAGCATTTTTAAAATACTTGTTATCTTTTTCATGGTTTTGGACACCGGAAGCTACTCGGAGTCCTTGATTGAGGTGGGCGGCTACATAAATCGAATTAATGGAATAGGTAAATGAATAAATGAATAAAACAAGTCCTGGCGACCCAAGTTTCCCCACTTAGCAGGCCTGTGAACAGAACCACACAGGGACAGCTAGAGGGGTCTCCAACCTTGGCCACTTTAAGACTTGTGGACTTCAACTCCCACAATTCCCTAGCCAGCAGAGCTAAAGTGACCAAGGTTGGAGACCCCACCTGGCAGCTAAAAGCGAAGAGGAATTTTGGGCTTGGAGGGCATCATCAGGGAAGGGAAGTGGGGAAGGGAAGGTAGGGGGGAAGGAGGAGGCCTCCAAGTCACAGATCATAACCTCCCCATCACACACACACACACACACACACACACACATATACACACAAAGCATCCCAGTTGTGGTGTCCCCTGTTAAGGACAGTCATGGATTCTGCAGGGTGGGAGTGGGAGGGTGCACTTCTGGACAGGTGAGATAGAGGCTGCCCAGGGGAGGGGGGGTACCAAAGGGCAGGAACTGGGGGGAGTTTGGGGGTCCCCCCATGCTGAATTCCACCCCAAAGGAGAAACGAAGGATCCCCCCAACACAGAATTCCCCCCTTGAGCACAGCCCCGAAATGAAGGACCCCCGCCCCATAGGAAGGGCACCCGAAGCATCGTTTTGGGGGGGGGGAGAAAGAAGAAACCCCCCACCCCACTGCCTCCTCTTCTTCCGAGCCCCCCCGCCTCCTCCTCTCCCACCCCCCCACCTGGACCCCCGTGTTTCTTTTCTTCCCCACCCGAGCCCGGGTTATTTTTTTGGGGGGCAAACCCGCATCTTGCTCAGTCGCGTCCCCACGACCCGCTTAACCCGGACACGGGATGGCCACTGCGGGACCGGGGGACGGCAGCCACCAAACCTCCCCCTCCCACATATACAGGCACACCCCGAGCCCCCCCTCCTCCGGGACCCCCCCTCCTCCTCCCCCTTCCCCCGCAGAGGCCTACCTGCTCGGCCGTCCCACCTGGCAGGGCCGTCGTGAGAGGGGCAAGGCCGGCGGCTCCGAGGGGGCCGCTCCCAACCCGCGGGCTCCCGGGGGTGGTGGGGACGCCGCACGGGCTCCAGTCGGGGCCTCCCGCGCCCCACCGACGTCGAGTTGGGCCTCTCCGCGGACCGCGGCCGGAGCGGAGGCAGCGGACGACGGCGAGCGCGGCCTGGAACTACGCCTCCCGGCAGGCCCCGCACACTCAGGCCCCGACTTCCGCTCTTGGGGCGCGGAGAGACTACATCTCCCGGGGGCCCTTGCGCGGCGAGCGCTTGTCTTTTTTTCCCTTTTCCCCCCGCTTCCGAACGCGGCTGTATTGCTGTTGCCTAGGCGACGCCCCGCCTCCGCATTCCAATGTGCGGCGGCGAAGCCGGGCGCCGGGCGAGGATGGTGGGTCTGCGCGCGCGCGCGGCTGGGGGGGGGGGCGTTTGCAAGGCGGGGGCGGGCGAGGGGGGGCAGGGGCAGGGGGGAAAGGTGGGGAAAAGCCCTGCTGCAGATTGCACTCCTGCTTCCACCAGCCACGGCCACGGGAGGAGGGCGCGCTCCCCAGGACCGGCGGTCCGGATTTGAGTGGGGGGGCGCGCCTCTCTGCACGGAACCCCTCCGGATCCCGAAGCAGCCCCGGAGCTGCACCCGTGCAAGGTCGCTCCTGTTTTGCACGCTTCCCCGTGTGCGCCAGGGGCCCCGGTCCCCCGCAAGGCAAAGAGCGCTTGCTGCCACCCTCTGCGCCCGAACCAGTGGGGCGTGCGTGCGATCCGAGCCCAGGGGTTAGAGCAGCGCAGCCTGGGCTTCCCAAAGCGCTACCCTCTGGAAGAGCTGGACCACAGCTCCCAACATCCACAGCTGATTTGGGGGACCCCCCCATACCAGGCTTGGGCTCCGACATCCTGTCGCTCTTGGGTGGGTGGGAGCCCTCCAAAGACCCCTCCCGGATGCGAAAGGGGCGCCGTGAATGCCGGGTGGGCAGGCCGTGCTCTGGGCTGGGAGCAGTTCTGCATCTGTGACGATGACGACGATCTTGATGGTGAATTAAGAGCTTTATAAACTGTCCCGCGTCTAGCGACCTCACAAAACCTCAGAAGTTCATTGAACTTGGCCCAAGTCCCTTGAATTCCCCCTCCATCGGCCAGCCCTTTAGGGCAATAGAATAACGGAGCTGGAAGGGACCTTGGAGGTCTCTAGTCCAACCCCAAACCCTTTCGGACAAGAGGTTGTCCAATCTCTTCATGAGTCGGGCTGTTCCACAGCCTAATAGCCCTCACAATCTAAAGATTCCTCCTTGGATTTAGAATGGATCTCTCTCATTGCAAAAGTTCCACTCACTGGTTCTCGTCTTAGCTTTAGCTGTACCCACCCTTCGTGCACTTGGTGGTTTCTCTCCCTTTGGCTGGCAAATGGAGCTGGAGGAGGGGAGAGCCTTGTGCAGAGGGCAGCCTGCCCAGAATCCCTGTCAGCAGGGCCAGGAGAAGTTGTAGGAACTCACCTGCGTTATGGAGTCCAGTTCGGGACTGCAACGTAGCTCTTGTACTTCCTGGTGTTAATTCGGTGGGGTCCTTGGTGCTGTCTAAGCTGGGCTCTTGCAAACATTTCATTTCTCAACTAAGCGACATCCCCAGTGCCAGAAGGGGGGAGGAGGAGGAGGAGGAGGTAGTGGAGAACTGTGGGGTCCCTGGTGCTCTCCAAATTTTATCAGTGGAGGGGGGTTTGCAAGAGAGGAAGAAGAGGAGGAGGAGGGCTGTGGGGTCCCGGGTGCTCTCCAAATTTGGTGGTTTTCTTGCAGGCGTCTCATGACCCAACTAGGGAACATTATCAGTGCTGGAGGAGGAGGAGGCCTGTGGGGATCCTTGGTGCTCTCTGGGCTTGGTTTTCTTGCAAAAGGGCCCATCTAGGTAACTATCTATCACCGCTAAACGGGCGCAGGGAGCTTATCTGCAGCCCATACGCAGATAAGCAGGGATTGGCACCACACAAACAACGAAGCAGGAAATAGTACCCTAATGAAGGAAGGTCCAAGGAGAAAAGTCACAACCCCACCAACACCGACAGGGCAAGTTCCTGTATATAAACAGAGCGCAAATCCCACACTCCTTCACATTGATGATGATACCTAGTTGGGTCATAAAACATCTGCAAGAAAACCTCCAAACTCAGAGAGCACCAAGGGCCTCCTCTTCCCTTCCACCCCTGATTATGTTACACCTAGCTGGACCATGAACCGTCTCCAAGCAAAGAGCCAAGCTCAGAGCGCAGCAAGGACCCCCCAGTTCGAACCCCCGAGCTGCAAATATTTTCTTTGGTCTGTTAATTCTGTTTTTCTGTTTCTTCTCCAGGCAAGCTCTGCTCTTTCCTTTCCCAGGTGGGTAATTTCTTCTCCCAGCCTCACCAGAGAGTTGCAGAGCTGCAAGAAGCGCCCGTGAATTATTCCAGCCTCTGCTCTGTGCCTCCCATCTCTCTCTCTCTCTCCCTCCCTCCCTCCCTGGGCCTCTGTCCCCTTGCCAATATTGCCCGAGGGCGTCTCTTTCCTGGCGTAGAATCCGTGCCAGATGTGGGGCAAGAGCAAGGATCAGGCCGAGGCAAACAGGGGGAGCAATGGCCTCCAAAAACGAGATAGCAGTTTCAGCTGAACAGGGGAGGGAAAGGAGGGAAAGGAGGGGTGGGGGCCACCTGGAGAATACCATGATTCGCATTCAGATCTCCTGCACAATGCAGCTGTCGTCGTGTGCTTTGAGGGAGGAAACACCCCAATGGAGTGGCATCATAAAGAAAGGTGTCTCCCCTGCTTCCGTCTCCCCCCCCCCCAAAGCTCTGGCTGCCAAAGCAAGTGGCTAAACTTTTGCAGCCCCATTGGCCATGTGGGGCTAGTGGGGTGCAGAAGGACAGCTTGAAGCCACATGGGATGGGATGACCGGGATGATCGGGAGCCTTCAAAGCAGGGGCTTTCAAACTGGACCCTTTTAAGCCACGTGGACTTCAACGCCCAGAATTCCCCAGCGGAAAGGTGGGTGTGGCTCAGCGACAATCTCCGTCTCTTCCATGTGACCGCCATTTCTGACCTTCCGACAAGCCAAGTCAATGGGGGAAGCCGGATCCGCTTAGTGACCACAGCAGAAAAGTCATGAAATGGAGCATGACTCACTTACTGCCTTAGCACCCAAACTTCTGGTCCCAATTCTGGTTGTAGGTTGGCAACTCCCTGTATCATCGAGGATGAAAGTCAGAATTCTAACAACCATCTCCTCCCCTTCTTTCCTTCCTTTCCTCCTCCTTTCTTACTCTCCTTCCTTCCCCAACTCCTTCCTTTCCTCTTCCTCTTCCTCTTCTCCTTTCTCTCTTTCATTTCCTCCTTTTCTTCCAACCTTTCCTCATATTTTTTCCTTTCTTCCCTCACTCATTCCTCCCCTAATCCTTTCCTTCTTGTTTTTTCCCTTCCTTTCTTCCCTCCTCCTTCCCTCTTCTTCCTCCTCTCTTCCTCCCTGCTCCCTCCTTCTCCCTCCCTCCTCCTCCCCCTCCCCCTCCTTCCCTAATCCTTTCCTTCTTGTCTTTTCCTTCCTTCCTTCCTTCCTTCCTTCCTTCCTTCCTTCCTCCCTCCTCCCCCCTCCCTCTCCCTCCTCCAAGATACCAGGCCAGACCTCTTGAGACCTGCCCAGGATCTGGTCCAGTCTTTTTTATGGATTTATCACCTAAGTGCCCTAAATTGATATCACCAGTTGGGCACAGGAGTTCCACAGCTGGCACTGCTCAGCTCCGGCTGCTGCTGCCCGTTGGCTCCACATGGCAAACATTCTTGGCACAGCCCCTGAGTTACGCCCATCCCACACGAAGCAGCAGGCTCCGGGTTCCGAGGATTACTATGGCACACACTGACGTCCTATGGGCTTCCATGGTGATTTGTGAGCCATGGTTTATAGCAGGGGTCTCCAAACTTGGCCACTTGTGGACTTCAACTCCCAGAATTCCACACGTCTTACAGGGGCCAAGTTTGGGGACCCCTGCTTTATACAGTCACTCTGGAACAGGGCTGTCCAGAGCGCGTGGTCAGAAAAATCAAGGTGGCCACAGCAGGTTTCACACAAGGCACACTTTTGCCTCGAAGGCCTCATTGCCACCCTCCTGCCATTTCTGTGGCCAGCAGCCCCATCCCTTCCCTGGAGTGTGGCCATTCTCTCCCTCCCTCCGGCCACAATCCCCCTCCCCAAAGTAGAAGGTGTGGACAGAGCCCAGGGTCCCGGAGCAGCCAGCCCGGCAGCCTCCCTGGCTCGGCTGTGTGCGAATCTCTGGGCGTGTGCCGTTGTGTTTCGCCAGCACAGCTGGGAAGACGTGCGTGTCCTGGAATTACACCAAGGCCTCCCTGCAGGCGCCGCCGCTGGACTTCTCCTTCCGAGGCATCAGCTTCATGCAAGGTACGACCGAATCCCCCTGCCTGGCGCCGTTTTTATTCCTGGGTTTTGATATTGGATATTAGAAGATGCCCCCAATGCTGCAGACACCCATGTGCCACTGCTGCGGCTCAAACTCTGGGCCACTAGAGCCTGCTTGGTCTAGTGGTTGAGGTAGGCTAGAAACCAGGAGACAGGGAGTTCTAGTCCCGCCTTAGGCATGAAAGCCAGGTGAGTGAGTTTGGGCCAATCACTAGGAGACAGGGAGTTCTAGTCCCGCCTTAGCTGGGAAAGACAGTTTGGGCTGATCACCAGGAGGTGGTGAGTTCTAGTCCCGTCTTAGCCATTAAAAGTAGCTGGGTGAGTTTGGGCCAGTCCTTCCCTCTCTCGGCCCACCTTTCAGGGTGGTTGTTATGGGGAAAATAGGAGGAGGAAGATATGTTGGAGATGTTTGCTGCCTTGAGTTGTTTGTAAAAATAATAAAGATGAGATATAAATAAAAATAAAATTTTCGTTGCTGCTTTGCCAAAAGGGAAGATCCTTCTTCTGTTCCTCTCTCAAAACGAGTGATAAAACTAACCCAAAAGTGATTTTTTTTCCCTAACCAAAAGAAACCTGGACTTCTTGTTTTTCTCTTTGAAAACGTTTCGCTTCTCATCCCAGAAGTTTCAGGACTTCCCCAGAACTGAAGAAGATTGGATGAGAAATGAAACATTTAAAAAAACAAGGAAGCCCAGTTGCCTTTTTTTTCTTAAGCACCTTTGGGGTCAACCGTGAGAATCTCCATGGGCTTCTAGTCCAGCAGCTTCCCGAGAGTGGGGAGTGCACTCTGCACATGCTCCAGAGCTGTGGGTCCTGTGCAGGTGGCACCTGCTGCCAGTCAGTGCCCAGTTGCTCCTGGCACAGCAGACGCCCTCCCTCTGCCCTCTTTGCTGCCCCCCCCAGACCTGCTGACTGAGGAGCCCCGTCCCGGGCTCAGGCCCATCCGGCGCTTGGAGGGGGGCCGCTTGCTGACCCAGGCCGTCCGGCTGAACAACAACACCCTCAGCGACCTGACCGATTTCCCAGACATCATGGAGAAGCTGCTGGAGTATCCCCTGGACATCTATTGGATCGACCTCTCCTTCAACGACCTGCCCAGCATCGACCCGGTATGCTAAGCCCCTTTCTAAACTCATGCCTATGTATATTAACTAATAATATACAATAGGAATCAGAATAGAGCTGAAAGAGACCTTGGAGGTGTTAGCTGGATGCAGCCGACTCTGACACACCATTCGTTTCCCCCTTGACCCTGGTCTTCCCCCCACCCCCTGGATGTATATTCTCCAATGGGACACATCCATAGCCAAGAGTCATCCATCATGCTCTCCAGTAATATTATTGTGCACCGACAACTTTGGGCTGCCAGGGCGATTATCTAGGCACTTAAGGAATGCACTATTTCCCCCCCGTCCTTCCTTTCTGCTGGCAGCTAAAAAGACCAAAGGAGTATCTTTTTAGTTGACATCCTCAGTGAACAACATAAACGTTGAGCTCGATTGTGGTTGTAAGTCGAGGACCACCAGTATTCCATTCAATTAAACATTGCTGGGTTTCTCCACAAAGCACAGAGGCATAAACCCACCCCAGAGGAAATGGGGGGGGGGGTCAGAGAGAGACCGGATGCCCGGTTTATGACCGTCATAAATACCACCCTTAATAGCCAAGGGGAAGGAACCAAGAGCCCTTCACAGGTGCTCAGAAAAGCCAACAAGGAACAACCAAGCCATAAAACTAAAACTAGAGTCAACTTCCTCCCCCCACACACACACATTATTCTTGCCCTTCTTTCCCAGGTGCTGACCACCTTCTACAACCTCCGGAACCTGAACCTTCATGGCAACAGCATCCAGCAGCTCTCCGAAGTGGACAAGTTGGCCGTGCTGCCTCACCTGCGCAACCTGACCCTGCATGGAAACCCCATCGAAGAGGAGAAGGGCTACAGGTAACCGCTGGAAGCTTTGCTCCAGGCTAAAACAGGCCAAGAACCGTTGCAAGCAGAGTTGGCTCTGCAGCCGGTTCTGACCAGTTCTGGAGAACTGATAGCGGAAATTTTGAGTAGCTCGGAGAACGGGCCAATGCCACCTGTGCTGGTTAGACAGTGTGATGACCCAAAGGGGCGTGGCGCAAAAGCAATAAAGTCACCAAAGTAGGTAAAGTCCCTTTAATTCCTCCAACTTGGCCCCCAATGTCCAGTTATCATCGGCTGGAGAAAAAACTCTCCCAAGAACAGTTTTTAAAGGGAAGAAATTCTGTCTGAACCCAAAGTACATATAGATTATAAATAAAAACCAACACAAACCAAGCTGCAACAATTAACGAGACAGGGCAGGATAAGGAATTGCAGACTTCAAAAGATAATGAAACACACACAGTTGGGAGGATGCCAGAACCCATGCAAGCTGTGAAACCCCCAGCTATGAAGGGTACCCACAGTTGGGAGGATGCAACCTAGAAAAGGTTCCCAGCAAGGAGCTGTGTGCAAACGCCCTTTTATCCTGTTCTCCCGCTGCAACTAATGAAAGGGATCAGGGCCCTTTCCTCTCCCGTAAGCCACATTGCTCCCTTATCCGTTTCTCCCTGTGTGCCCTAGGATGCAGGGGGTGGGCCTGGTCTTCTTCTGAATGCCCAGCCAGACTGTGCCCTTCCCCAGTTTCCTCCACAGCCTCTGGAGCCACACTCCCATTCCCTGTCAGCTGTTCGACCTCCTCCTTGGAATCAGACTCCAACAGGGGATTAGACAGACAGTATATAGTTAATTTAGGAATGAGAGCTGCCGCCTTAAGAGAATGCTCCATGGGAAATGTAGTTAATGCCTCTTGGGAGATGTAGCTCATGTCACATGGTCACATCTGTAATCCTGATTGGTCACTGAATTGATCTCTGGCTGGGCTGGGGAAGTTTTGGGGCATTCGTACCTGGACCCCAGCATTGTGCTCGAGGCTTCCTTTGCTATAACGCTATGGGATGAAGATAACCATCTTTTCACACTATTGAGATGACTATCGAGGCAAAGATTGGAAGTTAGATGAATCTCAGCATAATTGTGAGTTATATTTTGAGGATGCCTAATACAATCCAATAAAGGAACTTTGCATGGAAGCCTTTGTAGTGTTGGGCTGCTTGTCCTGTGCTATACCAGAAGTGTAGGGCTTGAAAGTGAAAAGGTGGGTTTTCTGATTTCCTCTTAAATCAGTGAAAAGAAGCATGATTCTTCCAATATTCAAGGGTGGTCCATCCCTGGAGGTTTTTAAGAAGGGACCTCGTGGTCTTGAAAGGTTATTTAGGGTCTCCTGCTTGAGAAGAGGGTCAGACTAGAAGACCTCCAAGGTCCCTTCCAGCTCTATTCTGATTGATTGATTTGATCTGAGGGGCTGCCATTGAGAAGATTTGCCTATTCTCCAAAGTACCAGAAATCAAGACAAGAAACATTGGATGGAAACTAATCCAAGGAGGGATCCATCTAGAATTAAGGAGAATAATGAATTGCTGGAATGGAAGTTGCCTCCAGGAGTTCTGGGTGCTTCATCCCTGGAGGATTTTTAAGAAGAGACGCATGGTCTTGAAAGGTTATTTAGGGTCTCCTGCTTGAACAGCGGGGGTTAGTCTAGAAGACCTCTGAGGTCCCTTCCCACCCTGTTATTCTGGACTTGGAGCAGCTGTTCTCCAGATCCCAGCAACTTTGCATTAAAACACCAAAATTCCATTCTGGAAGCTGCCCAGTGAGAAGCATGTCCCACACTCTCTGTCTGTCTCCAAGCGGTTGATTTCAATGGATCGATACACCCCCCTCACTGGGAGTCTTCCCAGAGCTGAATCCAGTGCTTCCTTTTGGGTTGGATCGACTCCAGTCCCCAATACCAAAAGGAGAAGTTGTTCCCCCCGTGGAATCCTTCAGAACCATCTTCCTTGGAGGATTTCCTGATCTGCTTCGGGGGTTTTTTTGCAACAGATTTTGCAAGACAAGAATGCCACTTCAAATTGGCGGCACCGTCTTTGAGTTTTTAGTAGATCTGGACAAATCATTGTCCATCTTGGGTATGCAATAAAGCTTGGCCTTTCTTCCTGAGTCATGGAAAGAAACCACTCAAATTTCACAAGGCTTACAAGAGCACAAGGTTACACAATGCCCTACAGAGAGACTGGGATCAGAGCAATGACTCATCACGTAAATTGCAATTTGTACTACTACCTCTGAGACCCAGGCAACTGACTGGACTCCAGGTTCCTCAGTCTTCTTCCCATCCTTGGTCTCCAAGGTCCACCAACTCTTATGGAGCGAGCTGGTTCCAGGCCACGCAGGAAGTCCAACTGGGTGGGCCAGCTTCTTCAACTTCTTCTCTGCTCTTCTTGGACCT
Source organism: Naja naja (assembly GCA_009733165.1). Taxonomy (NCBI): domain Eukaryota; kingdom Metazoa; phylum Chordata; class Lepidosauria; order Squamata; family Elapidae; genus Naja; species Naja naja. The sequence goes on along the minus strand of CM019152.1, from coordinate 61,447,303 downwards.
CTGCCAACGCACGAGAGAAACTGATCTTTCACCTGTTTTGTGAGGAGGAGGAGACACACCGCTTGGCTTGCATCCTCATGTAGATTGGAAGGATTCCTTGAGACAAAAACAACAGAGTTGGAAGGGACGTTGAAGGTCTTCTACTACCATTCCAGACAGGTGGCTGTCCAGTCTCTTCTTAGAAATGTCCAGTGATGGAGCACCTGAAACTTTTGGAGGCAAACCCATCCATCCATCCATCCCTTCACCCATCCATCTCTCCACCCATCCATCCATCCCTCTCTTCATCTATCCATCCATCCATCCCTTTCTTCACCCATCCATCTCTCCATCCATCCATCTCTTCATCCATCCATCCCCTTTCTTCACCCATCCATCTCATCATCTATCCATCCATCCGTCCATCCCTTTCTTCACCCATCCATCTCTCCATCCATCCATCCCTTTCTCCATCCGCAGAGATCTTCTGGTCCAGCCCTTGCCCAAGGCATGCCCTGCCCCCCCCCCCGATTTTCCCCTAGAACATAGAATAACACAGTTGGAAGGAACCTTGAAGGTCTTCTAGTCCACCCCCTGGCTCAAGCAGACCTTACACCATTCTAGACAAGTGGCTGTCCAGTCTCTTCTTAGAAACCTCCAGGGATGGAGCAGCCACAGCCTCTAGAGGCCAGTAGTTCCACTGGTTGATTGTTCCATCAATTGAGCTGGATCCCACCTGGAAAAGAGACCTCCAAGGAATGTCTCCCACGTAAACGCAGCCTCTGCTCTTCATAAGAGGCTGGGCTACAACCTCTCTCTGGCTAGGAGCCATACACAGAGGATGAAGGGGGCTGCAGCCCTATAGGAATGCTCACAAGGTTTGGGGGCAGCTGCCCTAGCAACCAACCAATCAGAACAGAGCTGGAAGGGACCTTAGAGGTCTTCTACTCCAACCCCCGCTCAAGCAGGAGACACCCCCCAACAGTCTTTCAGACAAGGGGCTGTCCAGTCTCTTCTTAGGACAGGTAGTCCTCAACTTATGACCAGCATTGAGCCCGACGTTTCTGTCACTTAAGTGAGACCGTTGTTCATTTTGCCCCCATTTTATGACCTTTCTTGCCCCCATTCGTTCAGGGAATCACTGCTGTTGTTAAGTGAATCTGGCTTGCTGGTCAGGTGGTTGCAAAAGGGGACCCTGCGACCGTCATAAATACGAAGTGCTTTGCCAAGTGCCCGAAATTTGATCAGGTGGCCACAGGAGGGATGCTGCAACTGCCATGTGCAAAATGGCCCCGTCATGCCCTTGATGGAGTCTGATTCCGAGGGGGAGATTGAGCAGCTGACAGGGAGAGGGACTGGGGCTCCGGTGGCTGTGGAGGAAATGGAAGAAGGGCACAGTCCGGCTGGGCATTCAGAGGAAGACCCAGGCCCACCCACTCTTCATCCTAGGGCATGCAGGGAGGAACGGATAAGGGAGCAACGTGGCTTACGGGGTAGGAAAGGGCCCTGATCCCTTTCATTAGTTGCAGCTGGGAGAACAGGATAAAAAGGGCGTTTACACACAGCTCCTTGCTGGGAGCCTTATCTGGGGTTTGGCATCCTCCCAACTGTGGGTACTGCATTATCCTTTGAAAATCTGCAATTTATCATCCTAGCCTGCTGTGTTAATTACTTCAGTGTGGTTTGTGTTGGGGTTTTTGTATTTCTAATTATTTTTACTTTGGGTTTGGACTGCATTTACTTCTTTCATAGACTGTTTCTGGAAGAGTTTGATATCCAGCCGAGGATAATTGGACATTTGGGTCAAGTTGGAGGCATTAAAGGGAATTTATTCAACTTTTATGACTTTGTTATTTTTGTGTCATGCCCCTGGGTCATCACAGGCCCTAAGTCACTTTTTCAGTGCTGCTGTTAACTTCCAGTCACTCAATGAGCTGTTGCCAAGTTGAGGACTACCTGCATGTGGTGGTGGTCATCCCTTTTGCCCTCCCCACCTTCGGCAGCCCTCCGTGGCTTCCAGCCCTCCGAGGGGAGGGGAGGGGAGGGAGAAGGGTCCTGCCCAGGGAGCGAGGGGAATGACCACCTCCCTCCCTTCTCCTACCTAGGAGCTACATTCTGTCCACCTTGCCCCAGCTGAAAAACTTTGACTTCAGCGGCGTCACCAAACTGGACCGCAGCACCGCAGCCGTCTGGAGGCGCATGAACATCAAGCCGAAGGTCATCCGGAAGAAACGGGAACGCTACTGATGGGACAGCCGCCTTCCCAAGGAATAAACCTTTAGAGCAGCTTCACCTGCTGAATTGCGGGGGCAATGAGAGCCAGGAGTGAACAGACATGGCAGGGGATGGGGGATTTGCGACCCGATGCCTCTGGAGAGATGCAAAAGGAAATGTTCTCCATTCCAATTGGGTGGTTTTTTTTTAGTCGGTTGCGCACAAAGAGTGGGAAATGTTTCCTAGGCCATGGAATAAGAGAGTTGGAAGGGGCACCCTGGAGGTCATCTAGTCCAACCCCTCTCCCCGTTCAAGCAAGAGTCTCTTTGTCATTTCAGGCAAATGGTTGTCGAATTGCTCCTTAAAAAGCCTCCAGCGATGGGGCACCCACAGCTTTTGGCGTTCCACTGGTTGTTGGCTCTCACGGTTAGGAAGTTTCTCCTTGCTTGTATCTTAGATACAACATGGTGCTTTTGTTCCCAGTCAAGGATAAAACAGGCAGAGAAAGACACACCAACGGAAGGGAGTTTTTGTAGTTCAGGGTTGAACGGTGGGGGTCCTTGATGCTCTCTGGGCTTGCTGGTTTTCTTGCAGGCATTTCATGACCCAACTAGGGAACATCACCAGGGCTAGAAGGGAGGGGGCTTTGCGGGGAGGAGGAAGGAAAGAGGAGGGAATGAGAAAGAGGAGGTGATGGAGGAAGAAGAGAAAGAGGACTGTGCGGTCTTTGGTGCCTTTTGAGCTTGGTGGTTCCTTGGCAGATGTTTCATGGCCCAACTAGATAACATCATCAGTGTTAGGAAGGAGGGGGTTTGTGGAGCAGAGGAGGAGGAGGAGGACTGTGAGGGTCCTTGGTGCTCTCAGCGGATGATTTTCTTGACGTTTCATGACCCAGCTAGGGAACATCTTCAGTGCTAAGGGGAGCATAAGGGCCAATCAGCTAGAAGCTCAGAGAGCACCAAGGACCCACAACACACACCCCACGCTGCTGTGTCCCCTGGGACAGTGCTGTAGAATAAGAAAACAAACTGCCATGTTGTGTCTGTAAGCCAGAAGCCCCCCCCCCTTCTTCCAGAACTTCCCATTAGAGATGTTCAGCCCACGCTTGAGTGGGACATGGGCTCAGGCTGGATGGCCTCAAGGCACCCTTCAGTGACTGTCGATTCGGCCCACTGCCTCCCGCTTGCTTCAGCCCTGCCTGCTATGGGGCCCAGGCAGAAAACGCAGCCCACCCTCTTACCTCCCGGCCAAGACCCCAAAGGCTCTTCTGGAGAGGAGCTCTGCCTGCAACTTCACCTGTACGTTGCACCTGGAGGCGCAGGTGGGTGGTCCTCAACCTCTCCTTCGCCACGGACCCCCGTGGAACACCTTCTGCAGCCATGGGCTGGAATCAAGATTTAAAGCAGGGGAGTTGAAGCCCACAAGCCTTAAAGTTGCCAAGTCTGGGGACCCCTGCTTTAAAGCAGAGCCTTCCTTCGAGCCTTGGCAGGGCCCCGGGGGCCAGTGACCCACCGGTTGAGAACCCCCCTGGGGTATTCCTTCTGCTTGGCCCCATCAGGTAAGGGATGGTCCTTGACGCCCTACCATGATGGAGCCCAAAGGTTTTGAAGCCCTTCCTTGCACAGTTGAATTAGTTAAATTAAATTAGTTCTAGGCTGGATTTCTCTTTGTTGAGCTCCGATTTCTTTCTTTCTCTGCCTGCTGGTGCTTCTTTTGCAGAATAAATGGACTCTCCCTTATTCTGGGGCGGCCCCTCAAATATTGGAAGATGCTGTCATGTGACCCCTGGTGCTTCTCTTTGCTAGACATTCCCTGTGCCTGCAATTGTTGGAGCCTCCTGGGCCTTCAGTCCCCTCCGGGGCCCTTCCCTGCCCTCTTCCCAGAGTCTCAGCCACTGTTTTGGTCTCGTGGTGGCTGAACCTTTCCCAAGGGAGGCTCTCACCAATAAAAGGGCAAAAACGGCCCTTCCTTCCATCCTTCCGCCGCCAGTCAAATGAAGAGCCGGCCTTTGCTCGGATGAATATATTTATACTTTTCTTAACCTACTTTAGCAAAACCAAAAGGAGGAGGGGGAAAAAAAATTAAAACAACAGCCCAGCGAGGTAAAATAGGGGAGGGGGGGTACAGACCGAGGAGGGTGCTAGGATCGGAAAGCTGTGTTGCTTCCCCCCCCCCTTAAAAAAGCTCTAATTCACCAGTGCTGCTTCCCCACTCTAAAACATCCAAAGGTCGGGGGCGAAGGGCAACCCGGCTCAGCCAGGAGGGGGGGAGAACAGGGCCCCCCCTGGCTTGCTTCTCCCCCTCCCTCCCCTCCCTTCCTGCACAAAGTCAACATTCCAGAGCCACAACCACAAAGATAAACACCTTCTGCCTCCTGGCCCAGCCCGACCGGGCACCGCCTGGCCAGGCTAGGGAGAAGAGGAGGAGGAGGAGGAGGAGGAGGAGGAGGAGGAGGGCGCCAGGTGATGGGTCTCGCCAGCCTTCGGCTGTCCACGCCTTGAGTGTCCCTGTGGCCAGGTAACAGATCCAGTGTCTCTTCGTATGCATGAGGCCCACGGCGGTGTGGAGCCAGTGGAGGGGAGGAGAGAAACGAAACGTGGAGGAGCAATGACCCAAACCCGGGCGAGAGGATGGGCATCAGGGGATCCCAAACTGCACCACCAGTTCTTCTTTCGTGTCCACGCGGATCTGGGAGAGGGCACTGTAGGCGTAGGCAGCTATCCGGGAGACCTGGAGGGAGGGGGGGGGCACAGGTGAGAGGTGAGGGAAGGGGGGCGGGAGAAGCTTCTGCCCATCCCTCCCACCCCCCAGCTGTGGGGGAGAGACTTCTGCCAGGAGGTTGGCACTCCTGCGGGGTCTCTGCTGCTTCCTTACGGACGTTTCCTGACCCAGCTAGGGAACATCGTCAGTCTGGCAGGGCGTGGGGGTTGCTCTCTGCTTAGGTATAGTAGCTGGCCCTGCCACTGTCACCCCAACCAGGGAACTACCAACTCAAGACAACTGAACAGTAAACAACTCCCTAAGAGCCCTGGTGGCCCACTGGCTGGAGTGCAGCATTGCAGGCTGACTCTGCCCAGAGTCACAGTTCGATTCTCACCAGGCTCCAGGTTGACTCAGCCTTCCGTCCTTCCAAGGTGGGTAAAATGAGGAGCCAGATGGTTGGGGGGGGGGCACAGGCTGGCTCTGCAAATGGCTCAGAGAGGGCTGTGAAGGCCCTGGGAAGCAGTGTGTCAGTCTAAGCGCTATTGCTACCACTAATCACGGCACTAAGAACGGTGCCGTTAAGGCAGGCTGGGTGATTTTGGGCCAATCCCCAGGAGGCGGTGAGTTCTAGCCCTGCCTTAAGAGTCCAGCTGGGTGACCTTGGGCCAATCATCAAGGGATGGAGAATTCTAGTCCCATCTTTGGTAATGCCTAATAAAAGCCAGGTGGGAGACTTTTGGACCAATCCTCCCCCCTCAGCACAGCCCACCTCACAGGAGAAAATAAAGAGGAGAAAGGAATGTTATGTATGTTCACCACCTTCAGTTACTTTTAAAATAAAAGTGGATTAATAAAAAAAACCTTACGTACATATAATATATAAAATGCAGGTGATACTGGTTCTAAGGGATGGAGCCAGCCAGCTCCTGCAGCTGAAAGTCCCAAGAGCCCAAGGGAGCAGAGGGGGGTTAGGGTGCCTTGCCAGGCGGCTGGGGCACATGGGGACTGTTGCCTGCCCCTGCTTCCAAGAGAGGGAGCCCCTCTGCCTCCCCAAAGGGGAGACCCATGGCCGAGCCACCTACCTGTTGCAGGTCTGCGAAGGGCACGGGGTCGCTGGCGAGTACCTGGTGAGGCTGGTTGGTCAGCGAGGGCAGCAGAGGGAGCTTTTTCCAGTGCGTCAGGCTGCTGCTCAGCACGGCCAGCCGGGTGCTGGGGGTGGGGAGGGAAGAAGGGGGGGGGGCAGAGAGGGGATGGAGTGAGCCAGAGGGGGGGGGACCAGGGGCAGCCCCAGAGGGCCCCCAGGAGGCGCACGAGTCTCTCCTTGCGACCAGGGGCAACTGCACCGCTCCAGGTGTGGCTGCGCTGCAGCCCCTTGCACAACCTGGCCGGCACGCGTTTCATCTTAAGGACCGCCAGAAATTTCACTCCCAGGGACTGAACCCGCTGGGCAGCCGGTTGAAGTACAAGGTGGCCCTCGAGTTACGACCGCCACTGAGCCCCGCATTTATGCTGCTGAGTGAAACATTTGCTGGGTGACTTTGTCCCATTTTACGACCTTTCTTTGCCACGGATGTTAAGTCAACTACCGCAGTCAAGTTAGTCCCACGGAGGTTAAGGAAATCTGGCTGCTCCCCCCCCCCCGATTTTGCCGGTCGCAAAGAAGGCCCCAAAAGGGGATCACATCATCACTGCAACAGTCGTAAGGCCATGCCAGTTGCCAAGCATCCCAATTTTGATCACATGACCACAGGGGAGGCTGCAATGGGTTAGGGTGAAAAAATGGTCCCAAGTCACCTTTTTTGTGCCGTTGTAACTAAATGGACTGTTGTAAGTGGAGGACTACCTGTGGGCCTGAAACCTACCTGTAGGCCCTAAGGCAGGGATCCCCAAACTTGGCCACTTTAAGACTGGTGGACTTCAACTCCCAGAATTCCCCAGCCAGCTCTGCTCTCTCTTTTCTCTCCTCTCTTCTCTTCTCTCCCTCCCTTGATTCTCCTCTCTCTCTTGACTCTCTCTCTCCTCTCTGTCTCTCTCTCTCTTTTATCTCTTTCTTTTCTCTCTCTCTTCTCTGTCATCTCCCTCTCTCTCCTCTTTACTTTCTCTCTTCTGTCTCTCTCGTCTCTCCCTCTCTCCTCCCTCCCTCTTCTCTATGCTGGCTGGAGAATTCTGGGAGTTGAAGTCCTCCAGTCTGAAAGTGGCCAAGTTGGGGGATCCCTGACCTAAGGTAAGGTGTGGCTGAGAGAGGTTTTGCAAGAATGGGAACAGAAACTGAGTCTGACGCAGCAACTCCCACCAAGAGGGGGCTCGGCTCTCCCAAGTCTGGAGGCTGAACACCCCCCGCCCTGTCTCTGGAGGGTGGTCTGAATGAGGAAGGGTGCCCCCTCCCCGCCCTTCCCTCCACCAGTGATTGACAGGCCACAGCTGCCTGGCCTGGCTTGTGTGAAGGCTCTGTCAGGGAACAGATCTACAGGTCGTCCTTGACTTAACAACCAGAAACAGCAGCAGCCGCTTCTGTTACTAAGCAAGGCAGTTATTAAGTGAGTCGCGCCCAATTTTACCACTTTTGCCCCCAGTTGCTAAGCGAATCATTGCAGGTGTGTTAAGTGAAGCTGGATTTACCCTCGTTGACTCAAAAGGTGGCTGGGAATGAGCCCAGCAGGCTGCAACCATTGTTAATACATGTCAGAGAACAGATAATCAGAGTTGGAAGGGACCTTGTAGGTCATCTAGTCCAACCCCCTGCCCAAGCAGGAGACCCTACACCATTTCTGACAGATGGGAGTCCAGTCTCTTCTTGAAAGCCTCCAGGGATGAAGCTCCCACAACTTCCGAAGGCAACTTCTGTTCCATCGGTTGATGGCTCTCTCTGTCAGAAAATTTCTCCTTATTTCCAGGTTGAATCTCTCCTTGGTCAGTTTCCATCCATTATTCCTTGTCTGGCCTTCAGGTGCTTCAGTAAATAGCTTGACCCCTTCCTCCTCTCTGTGGCAGCCCCTCCCTCAGATATTGGAAGATGCTCTCCTGTCTCCCCTGCTCCTTCTCTTTACTAGACCAGCCAGGCCCAGTTCCTGAACGTCCATTGTAGGTTTTGTCCTCCAGTCCCCTAAATCATCCTGGTTGCTCTTCTCTGCACTCTTTCCAGAGTCTCAACGTCTTTTTGATAGTCTGGTGACCAAAACTGGATGCAGGACTCTAGATGGGGCCTTACTAAGGGTTTATAGAGTGGTATTAGTACCTCCCTTGATCTCGATTGTATCCCTCTGTTCATGCAACTTAGGATTGCATTGGCTTTTTTGTCATGTGACAACGGGAAGGCTGTGATGGTCATAAGGGTGAGGACCAGCCATAAGTCACTTTTTCAGTGCCGTTGTAAAATGCACCCAGGTAGTGGCAAGCCAAGGGCTACTTACAAGGCTGCCTGAGAGAGCTTAAGCAGCCCCCCCCTTCTTCCCCCCAGCAGGGCCAATCTACCCCCAGCCTACCTGTACTGCCGTGCTCGGTCCATGTACTCGTGCTGCTCCATCTGCTGCTGATCTGCGGCTGAAACATCGATGATGTTGCTGCGAAAAGGCAGAAGCACCTAAGGGTTAGAGAAAGCCACGCTCCTCCTGCCTCACTCAGGATTGAACACACATCCCACCCTGCAGCTGCGGGGGGGGAGCATTCTGGAGCAGTTGGCCTCAAGCCAAAACCACGGCAGGGAGCAGGGCCAATACTCGGGGTTGGGTAAGGGCTACCTGGGGAAGGTGGGCCTGGGTGGGCCAAGAGTCCCAAGGCTTTCAAGCAGGGGGGAAGTATCTTTCACGAGACCCCAAGGCCTTGTTGGCACGCTCAAGAGCCTCCAAAGCTGGCTCTGCCAACTGGCCTGGGGGACGTTCCATGGTGGCTGGATAGTGGACTAGGAAGAAGGTCCCACTTCCAACCTGGACTATGCCAGTTTTTAACTGAATTTCTGTTTATTTAACCTCTAATGCAGAGGCCTCCAAACTTGGCCACTTTAAGACTGGTGGATTTTAACTCCTGAATTCTCCAGCCACCTGGGCCCCCCAGAACAGGCAGCCTTTTGCCCCCAAAGAGCTGCTTAATTTATCTAACCGCACATCCTGGCTTATGGGGACATGCCTTTTAATACTTTTTCCAATGTTTTTATACCTGTGCTTTTTGTTCTTTTGAAGCTGCCCAGAGTCCCATGCGAAGGCATGTACATTTAATGCATAAAAATCAAATGAAAGCCTAGCCCACCAGCCAGGTATGCCAAGGGCAGAGTGCAGCAGGATTCCATGCCGTTCATGGACTTGTTGGGTGGGCTGGAGGCCGGGGGCAGCAGGGGCTTGGACTCCTCCCCCTGCAAGTGAGGGAACAAGGAGGAGGAAGTCAGCCTGGGGAGGAGCAAGTGGAGCCCTGCAGGAGATCCCTAATGCCTCCTGGACTGGGTCAGAAAGACAGAAGAGAACATTTGCAGCTCAAGGTGGAAATGAGGGCTCCCTGGTGCTCTTTGAACTTGGATGTTTTCTTGCAGACGTTTCATGACCCGGCTAGGTAACCTCATCAGGGCTAGAAGGGAGAGGGGTTTGCAGAGAGGGAAAGGGAAGAGGGAGAGGGAAAGTGGGGCCCTCGGGGCTCTCTCAGGTTGCTGCTTTTCCTGCAGACATTTCATGACCCAACTGGGGAACTGCATCAGGGCTAGAAGGGAAGAAGGTTTGCAAGAGAGGAGGAGGACTGTGGGGTCCTGGGTGCTCTCTGAGTTGGGTGGTTTTTTGGCAGACCTTTCATGACCCAACTAGGGAACATTATCAGTGCTAGAAGGGAGGAAGAGGAAGACGACTGTGTGCTCCTTGGTGCTGAGCTTGGTTCTCTTCTTGCACACGTTTCATGACCCAGCTAGGCAACCTCATCAGGGCTAGGGGTTTGCAGAGGGGAGGAAGAGGAAGACGACTGTGGGATCCTTAGTGCTCTCTGAGCTTGGCTGCTTTCTTGCACACGTTTCATCACCCAGCTAGGCAACCTCATCAGGGCTAGAAGGGAGAGGAGTTTGCAAAGAGGAGAAGGGAAGACGGAGAGGGAAAGTGGGGCCCTTGGGACTCTCTGAGCTTGGCTGCTTTTCCTGCAGGCGTTTCATGACCCAACTGGGGAACCACATCAGGGCTAGGAGGGAGGGGGGATTTGCTTCCTGCTTATGTGTTAATGGCTTGCCTGTCTGTGGAACTACCAATTCAGACAAACAAACCGTAAACAGCCTAAGCAAGAAACCACCACAGCCACCTCCAGCCACACTGACAGGCCAAGCCACTCACACATGAACAGAGAGCAAACCCCCTCCTTTCTAAGCACTGATGGGATCACCTAGTTGGGTCATGAAACGTCTGCAGGAAACCCACCCAGCTCAGAAGGCGCCAAGGACAGCCCAGAGACAGGCGTCTCCTCTCCCTTTCTGGGTCATCGTCCTGCCTGCCTTCCTCCCTCTGCCAACTTCCTGTTTAGGGGGACAGAACCATCCCCACCCCTCCGGAAAAGCCAGCCTGCTGTTCACGTGGCCGGACAAGGAGCCTGAGGCTGCCACTCCCATCCTAGCCCATGCCTGCCCTTTCGGTTATTCGCCAAGGGGACACTTTGCCATCCTGGGAACTCTCCAGTATTTCCACACGCAGCGGAGGCAGCTCTGCTCCGGAGCATTGGTCTTCTTGGCTCTGGGACTTTCCTTGGCCTTTCACTCACCACTGACCGGCTCTCCTCTACTTACGACCACCATTTCTGTTGCCAAGACAGTTAAGTAAGTGTCCCCCCCATCTGATGACCTTTCTTTCCACCATTGTTAAGTGAATCACTGCAGTTGGTAAGTTGGCAACACCATAGTTAAGTGACTCTGGCTTCCCCCATCACCTCTGCTTGTCAGGAGGTTGCAAAAGGGGACCACAGCACACTGTGACCGTTGTAAATGTGGGTCAGTTACTGAGCGTCTGAACTTGGATCACGTGGCCTTCTTTATCCTACCAGACGAGCACACAGAATTTGCATCACGTTTTGTGGCCTTCTGACTATTAAGCCAGACTACTTAACAACCATGTTACAAACTTGATACCTGCCACGATTCACTTCACAACGGTGGCAAGAAAGGTTGTGAAATGGGGCAAAACCCCCATTGATTTATTTTCTTAAAATGTACTGGCTGCCCATCTTTTACCACAGGGTAACACTGGATGGCTTCACACTGCCTCACTTAGCAAATTTTGGAAATGTTGGGCTCCCTCTCGTGGTCGTAAGTCGAGGACCACCTGTGCCAAGAAAACCTGCTGCCTTGGGAGCTGCTTCTGATCGGAGGTGCAAGGCCGGAGGAGTTCCCAGTGTAGGGAACTGACTGGGTGGCTTTCAACCGTTCTCCTTCTCATCCCAGGAGGGAAGCAAGGTCAAAGCCACCGCCAAAACCGGCTGCCAAGACACCTGGAAGGATTCCTCCAGGCAAACCATCAGCTGACTCCAATGGAAGGCAGCCATGTCTGAGGCGGTGACTAAAGGCCTCAGGTTGGGAACTGGAAGAGTGGCCTTTCTGGCCGTCCCCTAGGCAGGGAAGCCGGCTGGGTGGCTTTGGGGCAGCCCTTCCCCTCCCTCCCTAGCCAGGAGAAGAGGAGGAGGAGGAGGAGGAGGAGGGCAGGGCAAAACAAAGGACCCAGAAATCTTGCCAAGAAAACTGCAGGCACAATAAATAAAGAAAATGTTTGTAGCTCAGGGCTGAACTGGGGGGTCCTTGGTGCTCCCTGGTGTATTTCTCACAGAGTTTGTGACCCAATCAGGGAACCTCCTCAGTGCTACTGGTAGAAAAGACCGGGGTTTGAGGAGAGGAGGACAACAGTGGAGTCCTTGGTGCTCTCTGGTTTTCTGGCAGACTTTCTCTGACCCAACTAGGTAACATCATCAGAGGCAATATGAAACATCCAGGTAAGCAGGGATTGACATCAGACAAACAATTAAACAGAAAGCAATATCCCAGTCAAGGGGCTAGCAAGGAGACAAACTGCACTTCCACCAACACTGGCAGGGCAAACAGTTTCTATATAAACAAGAGTGCAAACCCTCCCCTTCTTTCCAGCACTGATGCTGTTGCCTAGTTGGGTCATGAAACGTCTACAAGAAAAGCACCCAGCTCAGAGGGCATCAGGGACCTCCTCTGTTTTCTCTCTTTCTCCTCCTCTTCCACTCTACAATTCCCTTTCCCTTCTAGCACTGATGATGTTCCCTAGCTGGGTCATGAAATGTCTGCAAGAAAACAGCACAACTCAGGGAGCATCGAGGACCCCACAGTCCTCCTTTTCCTTCTCCTCTCTTTCTCTTTCCCATTCCTTCCTCCTCCTCCATTTTGCAACTCCCCCTCTGCCTTATAGCCCTGATGATGTTCCCTAGCTGGGTTGTGAAATGTCTGCAAGAGCATCGAGGACCCCACAGTCCTCCTTTTCCTTCTCCTCTCTTTCTCTTTCCCATTCCTTCCTCCTCCTCCATTTTGCAACTCCCGCTCTGCCTTATAGCCCTGATGATGTTCCCTAGCTGGGTTGTGAAATGTCTGCAAGAAAACAGCACAACTCAGGGAGCATCGAGGACCCCACAGTCCTCCTTTTCCTTCTCCTCTCTTTCTCTTTCCCATTCCTTCCTCCTCCTCCATTTTGCAACTCCCCCTCTGCCTTATAGCCCTGATGATGTTCCCTAGCTGGGTTGTGAAATGTCTGCAAGAAAACCACCCAGTTCAGGGACCACTGACCTTGTTCCTCTGCAAATCCTCCTCCCTTCTAGCACTGAAGATGTTACCTTGTTGGGCAACAAACGTCCGAAAGAAAACTGCCAAGCTCAGAGAGCACCAATAACTCCACAGTTCTCCTTCTCTTCTTCTTCCTCCTCCTCCTCCTCTTTCTCATTCCCTCCTCTTTCCTTCCTCCTCCTTCTCCCTGCAAACCCCTCTCTCTTCTAGCACTGATGATCTCCTCCTCTCCTCCTGGCAAACCCCACTTACTTCTAGCCCTGATGATGTTCCCTAGTTGGGTCATGAAACTGCAAGGAAACTGCCAAGCTCAGAGAGCACCAAGGACCCCACAGTTCTCCTTTCCTTCTCCTTCTTTTCCTCTCCTTCTCTTTCTCATTCCTCCCTTCTCCTTCTCCTCTTTCTCCCTGCAAATCCCACTCTCTTCTAGCACTGACGATGTTCCCTAGCTGGGTCATAAAATGTCTGCAAGAAAACCAGCTCAGAGAGCACCAAGGACCCCACAATCTTCCTCCTCCTCCTCCTCCTCCTCTCTGCATACGCACTCCTTCCTAGCACTGATGATGTTACAGAGCTGGGTCCTGAAACGCCTGCAGGGAAACCACTCAGAGAGCCCCAGGGACCCCATTTGCGCCAGAATCTCCTTCCTGCCCCCCCACCCCCCAGGGACCCCAGGAGGGGAGATCCCCACAGCCTCCCCACCTCCACAGAGACCCTTGCCAGATTCCCCAAGGGCCCCCAGACCCAGAGAAACACACACCCCCGAATAAGAGCAGGGGAGGGGGGAGAGGGAGGAGACCGGCCGGCCTGGCTTTGTGCTGCGGGGGCCGGAAGGAGTTTATGGGTGGGTGTGGGGGGTCTTCTCTTCGCCCCCTCCCCTGCAGGCAGCGCCTGCCTCGACCCCGCCTCCCTCCGGGACGCCCCAGCCAGATCCCCTCGGCACGCGAGGGAGGCGGGGACCCCGCGAAGCCCCCAGACCCGCCGGAGGGGACCCGGCCTCCTCCTCCTCCTTCCCCCCGGGCGGGGCCGAGACCTGGTCGGAGGCTTCGTTCTCGCTGCTGTAGCAGCAGCCCATGGCGGCGGCGGCGGAGCGGGGGAGGCCCGAGGGGGGAGGGGGCGTCCGCGGCTCTTTCGCTGCTCCTGCTCCGGCCGAGGGGACGGGAGAGCCTGGCGAGCCCCCCTCAGCTGGCGCCTCGCCTCCTTCCGGCTTCCGGTCACGCGGCGGGGACTTCCGGGGACTGGGGTGGGGCGGCGGCACGAGACGGGGGTGGAGCCCCGCGGAGTCACGTGACCCTCGCACGGGCCTTGCCGCGGCCAGGTTCCCCTCGCTCCGCCCGGCAGCCGATACTGCGCATGCGCTAGCTTCAAATTATCTATCTCTGTATCTATATCTACATCTGTATGACATTACTGATTACAAAATGAGTTGGAAGGGACCTTGTAGGTCATGTAGTCCAACCCACTGCCCAAGCAGGTGAAGAGACGCTACACCATATCTGACAGATGACATATCTCTATCTATCTTATCTATCTATCTAATTACCCATCTATCTCTATTGTCATCTCTCTCTAAATCTGTCTTCTATTTTCTCTCTCTCTAGATATATATCTATATCTACTATATCTATCCATCTATCTATATCTACCTTTATCCCTATCATCATCTCTCTCTAAATCTCGGTTTTCTCTCTAGATATATATCTATATCTACTATATCTATACATCTATACATACATATGTGTGTGCATGTATCTCACTTAAGAACTGTGGCAAGAAATGTCATAAAATAGGGCAAAATTCAGTGAAGAAATGTCTCGCTTAGCAAATATATCTGCTACTAAGCCAGACATTTCTTCAGGGAATTTTGTCCTATTTTATGACATTTCTTGCCACAGTCGTTAAGTGAATCATTGCCTGTTGTTAAGTTAGTAACTCAGTTGTCAAGTGACTCTGGCTTCTCCGTGGACTTTGCTTTTCAGAAGGTTACAAAAGCTAACCTCAGGACGCTGCGACCGTCATAAATAGGAGTCACTTGCCAAGCATCTTGTGACCATGGGGGAGGTGTGGGGGGGGCTGCTGTAATGGTCATAAGTGTGATTAAAAGGTAACAAGTCACTTTTTTCAGTGCCGTTGTAACTTTGAACGGTCACTAAATGAACTGTTGTAAGTCGAGCGTTACCTGTACTGGGCATGACTTTCAGGTGTGAGGGCTTCAACTCCCAGAAAGTCCTGGCCAGCCATACTGTCCAAATTAGAGATAAGTGGACTTCAACTCCCAGAATTCCCCAGTCAGCATGCTTTAAGATGGGTGGATTTCAACTCCCAGAATTTCCTGGCCAGCCATATTGTTCAAATTAATGCTGGCTGGGGAATTCTGGGAGTTGAAGTCCACATATCTGAAAGTGTTGGAATTGTAGAAACATTGGGTTATTTTAATCCAAGCCAGGATAACTCCCTGGCAGCGAAATGCAGCCACACAGCCTCCCATTCAATACCAAGCTGGCTGGGGAATTCTGGGAGGTGAAGTCCACACAGCTGAAAATGGCAAGTTGCAAACAAACAAACAAACCCTGATGTAATCCCTTAAAAAGGAAAGGAGAAGATGGGGTTGACCATCATCAAATAGCAGAACCTGACCAAGCTCCCAAGGGAAAGAAGTCATAACTTGGTTTGCAGAATACCAAAGAGCCTGGATTCGCCCTGCAGGCTGTGCTGGTGCAGGACAGCAAGCCAAGGTTAGAATGAACCAGCATTAGCACCCTGGTTCATTCCACCCATGTGGTGCTGCAGTGCAGCCACGCTTGTCCGTTCCATCATAGTCCTGGGTGTTGGGATACTTCCAGACAGGAATCTGATGGGGTAAGAGACCAGCATGCTAAAAAAGCCAATGCTATTCTAAGTTGCATTAACAGAGGGATACAATTGAGATCAAGGGAGGTACTAACACCACTCTATAAAGCCTTAGTAAGGCCACACCTAGAGTACTGCATCCAGTTTGGGTCACCACATTATAAAAAAGATGTTGAGACAGAGTACAGAGAAGTGTACAGAGAAGAGCAACGAGGATGATGAGACGACTGGAGGCTAAAACATATGACGAGTGGTTACAGGAACTGGGCCTGGCTAGTCTAGGGGAGAGAAGGACCAGTGGGGACAGGATAGAAGTGTTGCAATATTTGAGGGGCTGCCACAGAGAGGAGGGGGGTCAAGCTATTTTCCAAGGCACCCAAAGGCCAGACAAGGAATAATGGATGGAAACTGAACAAGGAGAGATTCAACCTGGAAATAAGGAGAAACTTTCTGACAGGGAGAACACAGCCAACATCCAAGAAGATAGGCTCAAGATCCACATGGATCTTGACAGACTAGAACACTGGACCCTATCTAAGAAAATGAAATTCAATGTAGAGAAAAGTCAAGTCCTATACTTAGGCAAGAAAAACCAAAGTACACATATAGACTGGGTGAAACCAGACTCAATAGCAGGAACTGGGAGAGGGATCTTGGAGTCTTAGTGGACAACCAGCCAAATAGAAGCCAGCAGTGGGCAGCAGCAGCCAAAAAAGCCAATGCAATCCTAAATTGCATTAACAGAGGTACTAATACCACTCTACAAAGCCTTAGTAAGGCCACACCTAGAGTCCTGCATCCAGTTTTGGTCACCACACTATAAAAAGATGTGGAGACTCTAGAAAAAGTGCAGAGAAGAGCAACCAGGATGATGAGGGAACTGGGGGCTCAAACATCCGATGAATGGTTGCAGGAACTGGGCCTGGCTGGTCTAGGGAAGAGAAGGACCAGGGGAGACAGGAGAGCAGTCTTCCAATATTTGAGGGGCTGCCACAGAGAGGAGGAAGGGGTCAAGCTATTTTCCAAGGCACCTGAAGGTCAGACAAGGAACTATGGATGGAAACTGAACAAGGAGA
Organism: Naja naja; assembly: GCA_009733165.1. Classification (NCBI taxonomy): domain Eukaryota; kingdom Metazoa; phylum Chordata; class Lepidosauria; order Squamata; family Elapidae; genus Naja; species Naja naja. Next base: position 61,430,737 of record CM019152.1, on the reverse strand, counting down.
GATTCAGCCTGGAAATAAGGAAAAATTTCCTGACAATGAGAACAATAAACCAACAGAACAGAAGTTGCCTTCAGAAGTTGTGGGAGCTTCATCACTGGAGGCTTTCAAGAAGAGACTGGACTGCCATTTGTCGGGGATGGTGTAGGGTCTTGCTTAGGCGGGGGTTGGGCTAGATGACCTATAAGGTCCCTTCCAACTCTGATTATCTGTTAAATCTACATGCTGCCTTCTCCCTGGCTACCCCTGGGAAAGGAAAGTTGGTTGTGGATCTTTGCAAGCATTAATGCCTCTTCCCAGCATGCAACAGATCTTGGTTTCAAACGTCGACACTAACCAAGTGACCCCAGTGAGAATCTCTGCATCCTTTCTAACTGGCTTCCTTAAAAGCTGAGCATCTTCTCTATCTTCTCCCTGTTCCACCTCTCTCTTCCCCACCACAGCCCCCTTCTCTTGCCTATACAGAGAGTCCTCAACTTATGACCACAAGCCCAAAATTTCCAAGTAAGACAGTTGTTAAGTGAGTTTTGCCTGTTTTCTTGCCATGGTTGTTCTTGCAGTTGTTAAGTCAGTCACGGTCATTAAGCAAATCTAGCTTCCTCCCTTGGCTTTGCTTGTCAGAAGCTGGCAGGGAAGGTTACAAATTGTGATGAGGTGATCCTGGGACAGTGCAACCCTCACAAATGCAGGTAGTCCTTGACTTACGACCAGAACTGAACCCAACATTCCCATTGTTAAGCAAGACAGCTGTTAAGTGAGTTTGGCCCTGTTTTTACGACCTTCTTCTGTTCTAATTCTATTCTAATTCTATTCTATATTCTATTCTAATTCTATTCTATTCTATATTCCTATATTCAATTCTATTCTATGTTCTATTCTATTCTATTTATTCTATTCTATTTTCTATTCTATTCTTATTCCATATTCTATTCTATTCTATATTCCTATATTCTATTCTATTCTACTCTATTCTATTCTATGTTCTATTCTATTCTATTCTATTCATTCTATTCTATTTTCTATTCTAATTCTATTCTATATGTTTAGAACTACTTACTTGGATAAAAGTTCAAAACCCCTGAGAATTCGGAGGGAGGATAAAAAAGAGCATGCATATGAGACTAACCAAATACGTTTGGAGCTGCACAGCCTTGGAGCAGCTGATCTCGAAGTTGTGAATCACACCCCAAACCCCTCCTGCCATGCTTTAGACTAAATGTTTAGAGCAAAACAAGACAGCAAGCCCATTTGGGCCAGCCTTGGTGGTCCCAACCTTGGGGAGACGGCCTTCCCCGTTTGGAAAAGGGCCGGCAGCCTCAAAGGGAGCCGGGCTTCCTGGGGAAATTCACTCAACCATCACAGCTGCAGCCTGGCAGGAGGGTGGCTGAGGCGCCATCAGGGACATGGATCTGATCAGCCCGTCTGGCCCCCACCGGCCTCCTGGCCTTGATTCAATTTCCTTCTCTCTCAGCTATGCAGGGAAATTGGATCCGACCCTGTGCGCCTTTCCGTTGGGATCATTCGTTCCTGGGACTCTGGCCAGGTTTCTTAAGCAGACCTTGGGTGCCAGTCATCCATCGCTCAGGGCACTGAACAGCTCAGAATCACGGAGTGGGAAGGGACCTTGGAGGTCTTCTAGTCCAACCCCCTGCTCAGGCAGGAAGCCCTATAAGGTTTCAGACAAATGGTTGCCTGTCCCTTCTTTAAAACCTCCATTGATGGAGCACCCACAACTTCTGGTGGCAAGCTATTCCACGGGTGAATTGTTAGGAAATTCCTCCTTAGTTCTAGGTGGCTTCTCTCCTTGATTGGTTTCCATCCGTTGCTTCTTGTTCTCCCTTCTGGGGCTTTGGAGAATAGCTCGACTCCCTCTTCTTTGGGGCAGCCCCTCAGATATTGGAAGGCTGCTCTCATGTCACCCCAGTTCTAGCTTGTGTGTTGAGTAATGAACAATGAGTACCCGGACAAAATTTTTGCCTCACAATGCATTGAGTAGCAAATTTGATGAGTTCCAAAGCTGTTGAGTACCAAGGTACCACTGTATTTCTACCACTAAACTACTTGTAGAAGATGATTTTGGAACATACACAATATGTGGAAACAACTGTTGGAAGAATTATCCTTCTGGGTTCAGTTCCAAGTGGGGAAAAAGACACTGGAAACATGGTGACTGCTTGGAAAGATGGTGTAATGGTGGACAGGATCACGTGGCTTGGAGCTCCAAGTGAAAAGGATGATCACAGGCTTCAAGATGTTGGGTGAAGGAAAAGAAGGGCTGAGATGCTGAGAGTGATGCTGGGTTTTATACCCTCTGCTGGGATTTGAATTTGAGCTTGTATTCTGATTGGTTGTCAGACTCCCATGGGGCCACGCAGGGGCAACTCGTAGGCTGTCCTGAGTCCCAGGCTTGGTTGAGCCTTGCTGGATGATGATGTCATGGAAAGGCTTTGGGCAATTCTTGTTATAGCTCTACCTGGAGTAGATGTTTGTTATGTAAAATAGACTGGCCTAGCCCAGAGTAATGGTCCATTAGCAAAGGTTGTGGGGGCGGACTGAGTTTCTGCCTCTCTGAGTTTCTACTTTTCTTTTTAGGGGAAATATTCTGCCTTTTTAGTATATCCTAAAATATTTCATTTTCCTAGGAGAGGGGTGGGTTTTAACTTCCAACACCACATTGGATAGAAAATTAGCCCCCCCAATGTCAAAGTTTGCCTTGCATCTTGGAAAAACCACCCAGATTGGACCAGACTTGTGCGATATGGACAACAATGAACCCAATCCGCACTGGTCGCAGTGGATGTTGCAGAGACTCTCTATAAATGAGCAAAACACCATCACCGAATTGTGACAGCGGGGACAAAATGCACACGATCAAACCTAGAGAGATCGGGGGGCAAACAGAGCCGATAACGGAGATTTTGCTGATTTTTCCGGCTGTGGTAAACGAAGCCGAACGATTATATCTGTAATCTAGATATACGTTAACAATATTCTAGATTTTAGATTTCATACTTTGTATTGTTATCTCTCCTGTTTCATTTTATCGAGATGTGATGGGAATTTGCCACAGGATAAATAAATAAATCGTCTTCCCTGCAGAAAAATCCCTTAAAGAAACTCCTGGATTTGGAAGGGAAAAAACTGAAATCTACCAGGAATCCCTTCAACGTGCAAAAATTGGGGGGTGATATAAAACCCGGCTCTCTCCGAAAAGACTACAAAGGGGGCGCCTCCCTTTGATCCTTGGACTTTTGCCAAAAGAGGAATCCACTCCAGGGAGAACCCCCCCCTCCGTGCGGGGAGGGGGGGCACAGACAGCCCCGGAGTGCGGGGACCCCCTGCCAGGTCACTCAACCGGTTTTTCCGGAGCGCAAATGGTCAAGAGCGGCAGCGCAGCGGAGCTGATCCGAGCTCAGAAGGGGGGGGGCTCGCTCTTGGAGGACGTCGAGAGGGAGGGGACGAGAAGGGGCCGGGGGGAGGAGGGGACTGAGTGTTGGGTAACACTATTGTGTACTTTCATCCATCCCCCCCCACGGCTTCCCGCTGTGTGTTTGCCCAGCCGGCCCGGCCCGCCTTCAGCTGCTCTTTTGAAGTCCGGCCCAGGGAACTCGCCTAGCAGCGCTTCGGGAGGCTTATATGCGCCCACCAAGTCGGGGGTCTCGTGCGGGAATCCCAGACTCTGGACCTCTATCCCGGTGGGTGACGCCTCTGAGCTGCAGCGGGACGTCGCGCGATTCCAGGCAGCCTCCCTGGGAGAGCAGGATCGCGCCTCCGACCCCGGGTATCTTCTGCGCCAGCTCTCTTGCCGGGCTCTGCTCCTTGCCCCGAGGGGGCTGGTTTGGTTGGTTGGGGCGGCGTGGGGGCAGGAGACAGCTTTGGTGGGGACCTACCTTCCCCACCCACCCCCACACCCCCGCCGGCAAACGAGAGTTTACGGCTTTCACTTAATGCGCATCTCTCCAGATGTGGCTGGGACACTAAACCAGAGTTTCCGCAGAGCCTTTGAAACGCGTGCGCCCCTCTGGCTGCGCCCGCACCCCAAAAGATCCCCTCCCCGCGATGCCAGCCCCGACGCCCTTTTGCCACTCGGGGTGCCCCCCCTCAACTCCAGACCCTCCCTGCGCCCCAACCTAACCCACCTTCAGGGACCCCGGGATTCGGGCTGCGCTTGGCGGAGTGTGGCTCCCGCGGGGCCAAGCTGCCCCACCCACCCACCCAACCCGGGCAGAAGTCTCCAGGCGTGGGAGGGGGTGCAAAGGCGAGCCCCCCGCCCCCTCCCCCTGCGGAAGGCCGGCCTCCTGGGTTATCTCCGCCGGGGAGGGGCGGCTGGTGCCTGGGCGCGAAAGAGGCGCTCGCCCGCGGCTCTGCGTCCTCTGGCCGCCGTGCAAGGCGAGGGGGGCGGGGGGCGGGGGGGTTTGTCCCTGCCAGGAGCGCCGCCCTGCAGAGTCCCCTCCCGGCCGCCTCTCGCAGACGGACGCAGCCCGCGCGGCTTCCAGGTGAAGGAGCTTCTCAGCCGGGCAGGTGCGCTCGTGGGGTTGCCGGTGGGAGCCGTGGGGAGGCTGGGCAGGAGCTGCTCTTCCCGGGGAGGGGGAGACCAAGCCAGGGGAAAGGGGCAAAGCTCCAAGCGGCGGAGGACGCTCCTGGGGACCCCCCCCGCCTCAGGCTGCCCCTGCAGGTCCCTCCGCTCCACGCGCTGAGCTGAGCTGCAACCAGAGACCCGGCTCCCCCCAGGAGGCATCTCGTCGGAGCTGCGTCGCCCCTGCTTGTTTCGGCCCCCCAAATCCCCTGGAAGGAGGCTGGGGCTACCCTCTCCCCGTCGGTCCGTGGGCTACCCGATAGAGGAGCCGCAGGATGGAGAGTCCCTAACCGGGGCAGAGGAGGGGACTTTCCAGGGAGGCTCTGGGCAGCACCGATCACAGAATGCCAGAGTGGGAAGGGATCTTGGAGGTCATCTAGTCCAACCCCCTCCTAGGCAGGAGACCCCAGGCCATTCCAGACTAAGTTTTTAAGAAGAGATTGGAGGAGCGTTTGTCTGAAATGGAGCAGAGGGCTGGACTAGAAGACCTCCAAGGTCCCTTCCCACTCTGTTGAACGGCTGCCCGGTCTCCCCTTAACCCCCCCCTAGATTTCTTCCTTGATGTGGCTCCTTCTGCCAGGGACTTGTTCAGGCTTCCTTTGGGAAGAGAGCAGCCGAGTCTGGAAGGTGAAACTTCTGCTCTTGAGGTGGGGTGGGGGGGCTGAAAGGACCCAGCAGCTGGCCAAGGAGGAAAGAGTCAGCCTCAAAATTGGGGAGGGGGGACAGGGGGATGGTCCCTTCCAAGCCGCTTTCCTCCTCCAGGGAAGAATGCAAAACAGCAGAGAGTCGGAAGGGACGTTGGAGATCTTCTAGTCCAGCCCCGTGCTCAGGCAGGAGACCCTAGGCCAGGGGTCTCCAAACTTGGCCACTTTCAGACTGGTGGACTTCAACTCCCAGAATTCTCCAGCCAGCATAGAGAAGAGGGAGGGAGGAGAGAGGGAGAGACGAGAGAGACAGAAGAGAGAAAGTAAAGAGGAGAGAGAGGGAGATGACAGAGAAGAGAGAGAGGAAAGAAAGAGATAAAAGAGAGAGAGAGACAGAGAGGAGAGAGAGAGTCAAGAGAGAGAGGAGAATCAAGGGAGGGAGAGAAGAGAGAGAGGAGAGAAAAGAGAGAGCAGAGCTGGCTGGGGAATTCTGGGAGTTGAAGTCCACCAGTCTTAAAGTGGCCAAGTTGGGGGATCCCTGCTCTAGACCATTCCAGACAAATAGCTGTCCAGTCTCTTCTTGAAAACCTCCAGTGGTGGAGCCCCCACAACTTCTGGTGGGAAGCTGTTCCAATTGTCCTGCCATTTGTCAGAAATGGTGTAGGGTCTCCCACTTTGGCCGGGGGGTGGGGTTGGACTAGATAACCTCCAAGGTCCCTTCCAACTCTGGTTATCTGTTTATCTGTCCTCCCTGTTAGGAAATTTCTCCTCAGTTCCAGGTTGCTTCTCTCCTTGATGAGTTTCCATCCGTTGCTTCTCCTCCTCCTGCCTTCCTTCCGGTGCTTTGGAGAGGAGGCGGATGGCCTCTGGGTTCCCCCAACCAACCAACCCAGCAGGTCTTCTCTCTCTCTTCCCTCCAGGTTCCAGATGGCGGTCCGGGCTGCCCTCCTGCTTCTGCTGGCCCTCTGGGGCTGCTGTGGCCCCTCCTCCTCCTCCTCCTCCTTCCCGCATCACCTGGTGCAGCTGAGCTCCCGCCGCAGCGCCTGCAAGCCCGTGCCCAGCAGCATGAGCCTGTGCCACGGCGTGGGCTACAGCGAGATGCGGCTACCCAACCTGCTGGGCCACGACACCATGAAGGAGGCCCTGCAGCAGGCCGCCTCCTGGGTGCCCCTCCTGACCAAGCAGTGCCACCGGGAGACCAAGAAGTTCCTCTGCTCTCTCTTCGCCCCCGTCTGCATCAGCCAGATGGAGGAGCCCGTCTTCCCCTGCCGGTCGCTCTGCGAGGCCGTCCGGGACAGCTGCCTGCCCGTCATGGCCGCCTTCGGCTTCCCTTGGCCCGAAATGCTCAACTGCAGCCGTTTCCCTGGGGGCAACGAGCTCTGCATCCCCCCGGTGGGCCCCGAAGACCAAGGACAGCCCCCACGAGAAGGTGAGCGGGGGGGGGAGAAAGGGAGGTGCTGGCCGGGGGGGGGCAGCAGGGAGACCCCCCTCCCAGGCCCAGGCACTGCTTGCAGCAAGCTGGCCCTTTTGGGGGGAGACCCACTCGGTGCATAAACAGACCCTGCGTTGCGACCCCTTACCCAGGGGGGCCCCTTCAAGGACAGGGAGTCCTCGGTATTTGACTGGAATTGAGCCCAGGTTGCTAAGGGAGACATGCATGAAGGGAGTTTTGCCCCAGGTGACAGGCCTTTCTTGGCACTGTTGTTAAGTGAATCACTGCAGGTGTTAAGTTAGTCACATGGTCGTTAAGTGAATCTGGCTTCCCTGTGGACTTGGCTGGTCAGAAGGTCGCCAAATGGGGGATCACTTGACTGTCGTAAATACGAGTCAGTTGGCAAGTGTCCGAATTTACATCAGATGACCCTGGGGAGGCTGCAGTGGTTGGAAGTATGAGAAACTGTCTGAAGTCACATTTTTTCAGTGCCATTGTTACTCTGAATGGTCATGAAATGAACTGTTGTAATACACACACACACACAGACACACATCTGAAATGCTATAGGTTTTCCTGACTAAACAGGGTTGGACTAGAAGACCTCCAAGGTCCCTTCAACTCTGTCATTCTATTCTGTGTGTGTGTATGTGTATATATATATATATATATATATATATAGAGAGAGAGAGAGAGAGAGATGATAGATAGATAGATAGATAGATAGATAGATAGATAGATAGATAGAAAGAAAGATAAAGATTGTCTTCAAAAGGCCTAAAGTTGCTGGGTCTCCAATCAGAACCTCTCTGGAGGAACACACACACACACATACCCCGCAATCTCCCAGCTGCTGCCTTAACTAACAAAGAGGGAAGGGAAATGGGAAGGGGCCTTGCTGTCCATCCCTGGTGGAGAGTTAGGGTCCCCACCTCATTCTCAGCCACTGAAGGGCCCAGAAACTGGCTTGGGGCCCACCAGGATTCTTCTTCTTCTGATGATGACGGGGTGTCCTTGGTGCCGTCTGAGTTTAGTTGTTTTCTCGCTGACATTTCATCACCCAACTACGGAACATCGGAACATCGTCCAATGAAGGCATTGTTAAAGGGAGATCGGATAGCCTTTGGTCCGGAATGGCCTCTCCTGCTAGAGCACGGGGCTGGACTAGAAGACCTCCAAGGTCCCTTCCAGCCCTGTGGTTCTGTAGAAGTCTGCAAGAAAGCCACCAAACTCAGAAAACAGCCAGGACCTCCTCCCCCAATTCAGCCCTGAGCTACAAAGATTATCTTCTGTTCTTCTAATGACCTTAACAGCCCTGAGTGGTCTTAAGAGCCATACAAGGACGCTTTGGCCTGGGGGGTGAGGGAGGGGGGGAATTGTTTGCTGAAGAGCTGTTGAGCCTGTGTACAAAGGGATTAAGGGAGAAGGTGAGATCCAATCTAGAAAGGCAGCATTGCCAAATATTTACACAGACCCAACACAAAAGAGGATGCAGACCAGTTGAGAAAGATCTCACTTACATCAGAGCCCTTGCCCCATACCTGCAAAATGCTCTGTCTCTCTTTCTTTCTCTCTCTCTCTCTCTCTCTCTTTCTCTCTCTGTCTCTTTCTTTCTCTGTCTCTCTCTCTTTCTGTCTGTCTGTCTCTCTCTTTCTCTCTGTCTCTCTCTTTCTGTCTTTCTCTGTCTCTCTCTCTCTCTCACACACACACACACACACACACACAAACGATGCTCTCAAACCCCCTTCCCTCCAATTTAAAGAGTTGTCACTTAGTTGTCACTGAAGACAGGGCCCTGCGTCTCCCACCCATCCCTCACCGGCCATTTGGAAGGGGGCTTTTCCTGTGGACCTCCTCCTCATCTCCCCAAGGGTCACCCTGCCTGGAGGAGGAGATGGTCACTTGGTGGCCACTGCAGAGTTTTTCAGAGGATGGAACTGAGTTGTTGAGGGGTGGCAGGCAGGGTGTCTTCTTACAAATAGAAAATATTTGTAGCTCAGGGTTGAACTGTGGGGTCTTTTGTGCTCTCCGAGCTTGGTGGTTTTCTTGCAGACATTTCATGACCCAACTAGGGAACATCATCAGTGCTGGAAGGGAGGGGCCTTGCATTGAGGAGGAGGAGGAGGAGGAGAAGGAGGAGTGAAACTATGGGTCCTTGGTGCTGAGCTTGGTTGTTTTCTTGCAGATGTTTCATGACCCAAGTAGGGAACATCATCAGTGCTCTGGTGTTACCTAGTTCAATAAATAACTATCTGCAAGAAAACAACTAAAGTTCAGAGACCACCAAGGACCCCAAAGTGTGATTCTCCCCCCCAACCCCCAGGTGGGACCAGCCCCTCTCTGCCCAGGAGGAAGGGGACGCCTAGCCCTGCCCCCTCCCTTTTCATCCCAACCATTCCTGAGCGTGTCCAGGCCTTCCTCATTCTCCTAGGAGCAGAACCCAGTGGGGGGGGGGTCCCCTTGCAACATCCCGTTAGTCAGCCAAAGGGTGGCTGGGGGTCCTGCACGCACAGCCCACCGATGAAGAAACTCATCAAAGCTCGATTGCGCTCACAGACCAGCTGAGTCACACAGCGACTAGCACAATCAAAATGGTTGCAACCACCAGTGAGAGCTGATTTGCAAAGAACTTTCACCCAAGGGTTGGAGTAGATCTGCAGTGCCAGGGGTCTCTCTCTCTCTCCCTCCCTCTGCCCCACAGAGACTGCGAGCGTCCCAGATCTCCCCCTGATCCAGCAGTGGCGAGGGAGGACAGAGCCACTGCAAATACCTTCAGCAACTCCATTCATACATTCATTCATTCATATCTATCTGTCGTCTTTTAATCTATTATAGACTAGAGTAGAGTAGAATAGAATAGAATAGAATAGAATAGAATAGAATAGAATAGAATAGAATAGGATTCTTTATTGGCCAAGTGTGATTGGACACACAAGGAATTTGTCTTGGTGCAAATGCTCTCAATCTACATAAAAGAGAAGATACATTCGTCAAGTCAAGAATCATCAGGTACAACACTTAATGATAGTCATAAGGTGCAATAAGCAATCAAATCATACTAGAATACAATAGAATAGAACAGAACAGAATAAAATAGAGCAGAATAGAACAGAATAGAACAGAATACAAAATAGAATAGAATAGAAAATAGAACAGAATAGAATAGAATTCTTTATTGGCCAAGTGTGATTGGACACACAAGGAATCTGTCTTTGGTGCAAATGCTCTCCTTGTACATAAAAGAAAAGATACATTCATCAAGAGTTGAGAATCATCAGGTACAACACTTAATGATAGTTATAGGGTACAAATAAGCAATTAAATCATACTAGGAAACTGTCAATATAGATCGTTAGGATATGAGCGACAAAGTTACAGTCTTACAGTCACAAGTGGGAGGGGTGGGTGATAAGGAGTGATGAGAAGATTAATAGTAATAGTCATGCAGACTGTAAATAATTGGACAGTGTTGAGGGAATTATTTGTTTAGCAGAGGGATGGCGTTCGGGGAAAATCTGTCCTTGTGTTTAGTTGTTCTGGTGTGCGTCGTGAGGAATTTGAGGAATTGTTAGATCTATCTTATCTGTCCATCTATTTATCTATCTATCCATCTAATCTCTCTCTATCTCATCTCTCATTTGTTTACCTGTATATCTATCTATCTGTCATCTTTTAATCTATTATATCTATCTCTCTATCTCTATCTATCTTCTGTTGTCTATCTATCCTGTGTCTATCTATCATCTATCAATCAATTGATCTAATCTCTCTCTCTCATCTCATCTCTGATTTGTCTATCTGAATATCTATCTATTATCTGTCATCTTTTATCTCTATTTCTATCTTCTATCTATCTCTATCTACCTACCTACCTACCTACCTACCTACCTACCTACCTATCTTATATGCCTCCCATCTGGCCTGGAGGCAAGTGTAGGTGACAGACAGTCATTAAACCCAATAAAAATACATTTAAAAATAACCTTCATTCACAAGGAGTCTTTGACTTACAACCGAAACTGATTTTCACCCTCCCCCCCCTCTTTGTGTCCCCTTCCAGACACCGTATGCACAGCCTGCACTGATTCTGGGCCGAGTGAGAAGGATTTCTTGGAGAAAGTCTGCAACCAGGATTTCGGTAAGTCTGGAGAAGGTCGGACAGCCATTTGCCGGAAATGGTGTAGAATCTCCTGCTCAATCAGGAGGTTGGGCTGGAAGACCTCCAAGGTCCCTTCTGGCATTCTGTTATGAAGATGGACAGTTTCAGGAAGTAGGTAGGTCTAATGAAGAGAAGGACCAGGGGGTGAAAGGATAGCAGCCTTCCATTATCTGAGGGGCTGCCCCAAAGAAGAGGGAGTCAAGCTATTCTCCAAAGCCCCTGAAGGAAGGACAAGAAGCAACGGATGGAAACTCACCAAGGAGAGAAACAACCTGGAAGTGAGGAGGAATTTCCTGACAGTGAGGACAATTAACCAGTGGGACTGCCTGCCACCAGATGTTGTGGGTGCTCATCTGTCATGTATGTTCCTCTCAGCTTCTAGAGGCTCACTAAGAAATTATTTTTCCAAATGACCCTCAGAGCATTAATATTATTTCCTATATTATTATTATTATTAACACGCTCTGATGCTAAGGAGTTCTACCCCCCCACACCTGGAAAGAAATCTCTTCCAAAGGCAAAGCACAAGCAGAGGAGTTTCAGTTTCAGTTTCACAGCACCAAGCAGCTTTTAATACAAAACAGTTGAGCTAAGTCACGCCCAGCCTCCTTGCTGTCTCCTTGCTCACACAGCAAATACTGTTTCAGTTTCCAAGCAACCCTCAACTCTCTCACACACTGACAGGACACTGGCCAGATGAATACCCATGGATGCTGGTAGGCAGAGGCAGAATTTCCCCCCTTTATTTTCCTCCCCAAAAACTAAGCCCCACCACATAGTTTCATATTGTCTGCAATGGTGCAGGGTCTCCTGTTTGAGAAAGGGGTTGGGCTGGAAGACCTCACAAGATCCCCCTGTTCTTCTGTATTAACCCTTGACCTCCAGTTGGCCTCTTCCTTCTCCCTCTTCCAGCTCTGAAGATGACCATCAAATCCTTGACGGGCATTGGGGGCGACCTGAAAGTCATCCCGGAGCTCCGCGGCCGGACGCTTTACAGGCAGGCCAGCTGGTCCGAAGAGGAGCGGAAGAAGCCGGTCCTATGGCTGGCGAGATGGCGAGGCCTGCTCCTGCGAGGAGCTGGCTGGGGCCGGGCACCGTGGTGCTGGCCATGGGGCACCGTCTCAGCAACCGCCTCGTCCTCTCCTGGGTCCGAGGTGGAAACACGGGGAGAAGGAGCTGAAGAGGTTCTCCAGGGCGGTGCGGAAGCTGCAGTGTTAGAGGTGGCTACTCCATAGCCCATCATCCTCTGCCGGCTGTGGACCCTGGGGTGGGAGTCGGGCCTGCCCCAAACCTTGCAGGCAACCGGTTTTCCCAGGCCGCAGACGGACCGACACTAAAGGGGTAGCTAGCAAACTACAAGTTACAATAGAACTGAACGAGTGACTTATGACCATTTTTCACAGTTACAACCTTCAGTCCACAGTTACGTCCATGATCAGGTGATCAAAATTCAGAGGCTCGGCAACTGGTTCATACTTATGATGGTCCCAAGGTCACTCGATCCTCTTTTGTGACCTTCTGACAGGCAAAGTCAATGGAAGCCGGATTTACTTAACAAGCAAGTTACTAACTTATCACTGATTCACTTAACAACTGTGGCAAGAAAGCTCATAAAATGGGGCAAAGCTCACTCTCTCTTAACAACAGAAGTTCTGGGCTCAGTTGTGGTCATAAGTCAAGGACTCTCTGTAAAATGACAGGGCAAGAAGCAAGGCAGAGGGAGGGGCCCTTTTTGCTAGACAATCACAAGTGCAGGAAACTGGCAGGGAGCAATTCTGTTTTTTTTTTAAAGCCAGAGATGCAGCAATATTAAAATTTGCAGCCTGACTTGCATTGACCGCAAAACAATTTCGGATTATCAATTTAACGCCCACCTAAGAACAGAGGCTGTACCCAGCTGGAAGGCACCTGTGGCAGCTCTCTCCTCCCAGTGCCCCATCAAACAGCCCACGACAGGTACCACTGCCAGGTAGAGGATGGCCGTCGGCCCACATTGGCCCAAAAATAATGTGGCAGGTTTCTGGCGGTTCATCCTTGGGCAATTACCAACCTGGTGAATTGGCAACCCAGGGTAAAACCCAGAAAACGGGTGGATTTGGTGGCCAGGCAAAACACAATTCCTGACCCATTGAGTCATTGGCACCAACTGGGACCCAAGCAGCCACCAGCTCTCTCGAAGGCCCAGCAATAGGTTGGGGACGCCCACCTTCCATGCCAACTACTCCCACGTTGGCCAGTTTTGTGCCATAGGCTGGACCAAAGTGGTCTTGGCTAAAGGGTGTGTGCATGTTTCAGCCTCTCATGGGTTTCCAGAAATGGCCTGAGTGAGATTTGCTCCCTGCATTCGTCTCTCTGCCAAGTGCCAACCTATTTTATAAGTTCTTAAGGCATCCAAGGTGGGCGTGAGGGACCCAGCAGGAACAGATCTCTAGAGCAGGGGTCCCCAAACCTGGCAACATTAAGACTTGTAGACTTCAACTCCCAGAAGTCCACAAGTCTTACAGTGGCCAAGTTTGGGGACCTCTGCTCTAGACATTTGGCAGCTCAAACCTCCATGCAATTGATACACTGCATGGAAAGCCTCCTGATGCAAGCAGGGTCTACCTGTCTTCTCGTTAATCCAGGTTGGTGAAGGTTAGGGTCATTTCATGTACCAGAAGGTCTCTCTGCCCATAATTCTGACAGTACCACTTCTTTTTTTTTTGGCGGTATCCAAAATGCCATCAGAAGCTGCTCCTGAAAGTCAACCTCTTATTTCTGTTCTGTGACTCTCTTTTGTTTTTTGTTATGCCTTAGCTAAATAGTTTGCTGTTATTAAAGGAAGCCCGTGTACCCAGCCTGTTGGTTTATTTTTTTTTTAAATTACATTTATATGCCGCCCTTCTGCAGAGACTCAGGGCGGCTTACAATGTTTGGAGCACAACCCAGTGCGCTCAGCAATAGCCCTCATTCCATTGTCTATGCCTGCTTATTACTAAGTGGCATTTTTACAAAGTCAGCTTATTGCCCCCAACAATCTTGGGTCCTCACTTTACCTACCCCGAGAGGATGGAAGGCTGAGTCAACCTTGAGCCTGGTGGGATTCGAGCCTGCACTAATTGCAGGCAGCTGGAGCTAAGTGCTAGGCGTTTAACAGCCTGCACCACCAAGGCTCAATTTCTAAATGGTGGGGAAGAAAATCATGAAGGGAATTCAGTTCTGGTCACCGCGATGTAGAAAAGATGTTGAGATTCTGGAAAAAGTTCAGAGAAAAGCAACAAAGAGGATTAGGGAACTGGAGGCTGAAACATATGAAGAACAGTTGCAGGAATTGGGTTTGGCCTGTCTAGGGAAGAGAAGGACCAGGGGAGACATGAGATCTGCTCTTCCAGTATTTGAGGGGCTGCCCCAGAGAGGAGGGGGGGGTCCACCTATTCTCCAAAGCCCCTGAAGGCAGGACAAGAAGCAACAGGTGGAAACTCATCAAGGAGAGAAGCAACCTGGAACTCAGGAGAAACTGCCTAATGGGGAGGACAATTAACCAGTGGAACTGCTTGCCACCAGAAGTTGTGAATCTCTAACCCTGGAAGAGATTGGACAACCATTTGCCTGAAATGGTCTACGGTCTCCTGCATGAGGTGGTGATTGGACTAGATGACCTCCAATGTCCCTTCCAATTCCAATATTCTGCATTCTATTCTGATTTAGGTATTTATAGTAAGAATTAAGGGAGTCGGAGCAGCCACAGCTCACCCTCCAGTCACAATCCTCCCCTTATTCCCCGGTAGCATCTTTGAAGGGTCTCCAACAGAGGTGGGATTCAGCTGGTTCTGACCAGTTCTGGAGAACCAGTAGTGGACATTCTGAGTAGTCTGGAGAATCGGCCAATCCCCCCTCTGAGTGGCCCCGCCAACCCCATCTCTTCTCTGCCTCCCATCGAGTCCCAGCTGATTGGCTGGGTCTCCTTTGGTTGCCCTGCCCAGGAGGACAGAGCTGGAAGCAGGTTAGTGGGGTGGGGAGGGAAGGGGGATTTTGCAGTAGCCTTTCCCTGCCATACCCACCAAGCCACACTCACCAAGCCATGTCATGCCATGCCCACTATGCCACGCCCCCAGAACACCACGCCCACCATGCCACACCCACAGAACCGGTAGTAAAAAGATTTGAATCCCACCACTGGATCTTAAAAATGCTCAGAACCTCCAAGGGGACAGAGGCACTCTTGGGTGGCACAAAAGACATACCTGGCTTGGGAGTGGGCATGGCCATTCTGTCCTCCCTCTACCTGTACAGGAGGCCAACCTTGAAATGCAGAGTCGTGTTTATCCTTCTCCAATGCTTCCCCTTCAAGGCTCGACCTGCTGGGGTTGAGATCCTGTGGTGTTCCTTTCCTATTTGCCACCTGTCTCAGGTGGACAGGTAACCCAGGAAGTAGCTTCAGGGTTGCCATCAATCATTCATGCCGCCTGTTGTCTGTTGAGAAGGCAGAAGGCATTCTCCAAGCACACAAAGGACTCGGCTGGCTGCAGCTCCAGACAGGTAAGGCAACCAAGGGGACCGCCCCACGGCAGTTTCCGCAGCTCAGGGTTCTTCACCGCGACCAGCTGACTTGGTTGCCCCACATCCTTGGAGAAAGAAGTAAGTGGCCTGAAATCAATGTCCAGCATTTGCCTGACTTCCCTCCAAGGTCCGGAGAGCAAGTCGAAGGCTTTCCAGACCACGCAGTGGGGCGAAGAGGGCCCTGGACCATCTGCAGGGTTGGGAGTGAGATCAGGACAAGAAGGGTGACATGATAGCAGTCTGTCAATATCCAAATAAAGAAGAGGGGGTCAACTTATTTTGCAAAACACCTGAAGGCCGGACAAGAAGCAACGGATGGAAACTCACCAAGTGCAGAAGCAACCTAGAAATAAAGGAGGAATTTCCAGATAGTGAGGACAATTGCTCAGTGGAATGGCCTGCCTTCACTGGAGGCTTTCAAGAAGAGACTGGAGAGCCATTTGTCTGAAATGGGTATAGGATCTCCAGCCCAAGCTGGAGTAGAAGACCTCCAAGGTCTCTTCGTTTATTCTGTATATGGCTGTCCAGCCTCTTCTGGAGGGAAAGCAGATGTAGCAGTGACAAATTCTAGTGGCAGGCAGTCCCACTGGTTAATTGTCCTCACGGTCAGGAAATTCCTCCTCACTTCCAGTTTGCTTCTCTCCTTGATGAGTTTCCATCCGTTGATTCTTCTCCTGCCTTCGGGGGCTTTGGAAAACAAGTCAACCCCTCTTCTTTGGGGCAGCCCCTCAAATATTGGAAGACGGTTACCATGCCACCCCTGGTCCTTCCCTTCATTAGACTACTAGACCATTAGAAGTAATTCAATAATTAATCAGAATTGGAATTGTCTGTGTTGGCCAGTTTTCAGCAGGAACATCTCTTCATAGGAAGCAGTGGTGGGATTCAAATTTTTTTACTACCGGTTCTGTGGGAGTGGCTTGGTGGGTGTGGCAGGGGAAGGAGACTGGAAACTCCCCTTCCCTCCCCACCCCACTAACCTACTTTCCAGCTCCCTTTTCCTGTGTAGGGCAACAAAAGAAGACCCAGCCAATCAGCTGTGGGGTGGCTTGGTGGGCGTGGTGTTCTGTGGGTGTGGCTTGGTGGCATGGTGGGTATGGCTTGGTAGGCATGGCTTGGTGGGCGTGGCAGGGGAAGGTTACTCCAAAATCCCCCTCCCCTCCCCACTAGCCTGCTTTCCAGCTCCGTTCTCCTGGGCAGGGCAACCAAAGGAGACCCAGCCGATCAGCTGGGACCCGATGGGAGGCAGAGAAGAGATGGGGTTGGTGGAGCCAGTCAGAGGTGGGATTGGCCGGTTCTCATGAACTACTCAGAATGTCCACTAGGGGTTCTCCAGAACTGGTCAGAACCGGGTGAATCCCACCTCTGGTATTGACCAGTTTTCAATCGAAACATCTCTTCCTCAGAAGACATCGTGACAAGTGACCAAGCTGCCACTTCAAGCAAAGTGGGGAGTGAGCGGAGGGGCTCCCCTATCTCTGCCTGCCCACCTGTCCTTGTCCAACTGGTCTTCTCGCCCCTCCAGCCCTCCCAAGCGGCCCCCATGGTCTCTCCGGCCATCGCCCTGGCCTTTGTGCCCTTTGTGGTCACCCTGCTCATCCGCTACCGCCATTACTTCCTGCTCTTCTACCGAGCGGTGCTGCTTCGGAAGCTGCGGGACTACCTGACTGGCCTCTCCCGGGAGGAGCGGGCCTTCCGTTACGTCCTGACCCACGCCATCCCCGGAGACCCTCTGCACATCCTGGAGACCTTCGACCAGTGGAGCTACCACTGCGAGTATCTCAGCAACCTGGGACCCCAGAAAGGTGGGCACTCCGGAGATAACACCCCCTGCACCTGCCCAGAGCTGAGTAATGAAGAAGATAGAGGACAGAAGATGAAAGGATAGATGAAGAATAGGAGGGAGAGAAAAGAAAAAAGAAAAGGAAAAAGGAAGAAAAGAAAAGGAAAAGGAAAGAAAAGAAGAAAAAAGGAAAAGGAAAGGAAGAAAAAAGAAGAAGAAGGAAGGAAGGAAGGAAGGAAGGAAGGAAGGAAGAAGGAGGAACAAGGGAAGGAAGAAGAAGAAGGAAGGAAGAGAAGAAGAAGGAAAGGAAGGAAGGAAGGAAAGAAAGGAAAGAAAGAAAAAAAGAAGGAAAGAAGGAAGGAAAGAAAGAAATCTGGCAGTTTAGGTAGAAAGAGACTTGCAAGGAAGCTCCCCTCCATTTTCTTCTTCCGTTAGAAAATTGACAGGCGAAAAGAGCTCATCACCCATCCATCAAGTCTGCCTTTTGAATTTCTTTCTATTATTTATCTCATTTTATTTTATTTTCTGAACTTTTGGCCAGGTGATGGGCCTGCTGTGTTCATATCCCAGCATGTTTAACCCCAGTCCCTGATGAACAACCCGCTGCTTCGGCTGGGCTCACCATTCCTGGCCTAGAACCAGTGGGACCACTTGCATCCAGGAGTGGTGAATGCGCCAACATTTACAAGGGGCGAGAGGCTGACCCTGTAAACCTCTTAGAGAGGGCTGTAAAAGCCCTGTGAAATGGCAGGCAGGTAGTCCTCGACTTACAACAGTTCGCTTAGGGACTGTTTGAAGTTAAAACGGTGCTGAAAAAAGTGAGTTATGGCCGTTTTTCAGAGTTATGACCTGATTTACATTCACATGACTCACATTCAGATGCTCGGCCACTGACTCACACATATGACGGTCACCGTGTCCCTGGAGGTCAGGTGATTCCCTTTTGGGACCTTCTGACAAGCAAAGTCAATGGAGGAAGCCAGGTTCACATAACGACCCTGTGACTCACTTAACAACTGCAGTGATTCACTTAACAAACGGGGCAAGAAAGGTCGCAAAGCAAGGCAAAATTGACTTTAAGAATAGTCTTGCTCAGCCGCATAAATGGGCTCCGTGGTGGACGTAAGCTGAGAACTACCTGTATTTAAGTCCAAGCGCTATTGCTAGCGCTGAATTCTGAATAAAAATATTGGGGAAAAAATAATAATCAGTGGAACGGCTTCCCTGCAGAAATCGTGGCTGCTCCATCACTGGAGGTTTTTAAAAAGAGATTGGACAGCCATTTATTTGGAATGGGATCGGGCCGTGATGGTGAACCTATGGCACACGAGCCCCAGCCAAACTTATCTATACTGTGCATGTGCGTACCGCCCAGTTGATTTTCGGCCCGTTTGAGGCCGTTTTCGTCCTCCTGGGGACTCATGGGAAGCCTCTGCAGCCTTTGCAGGCCGAAAAACGGGCCTTCCGGAAATACCAGAAGTGCCAAAACAGGCCCGTTTTTCGGCCTCCCAGGGTTCCAGAGGCCCTTCAGAGGCTGAAAATAGGCACTTCCAGTATTTCCCGAAGGCCCATTTTTTGGCCTCCAAAGGCTGCAGAGGCTTCCCTTGTGTCTCCAGGAAGGCGAAAAAGGCCGAAAATCAGCTGGGAGGCATGCGCATGTGCAGTGCAGGTAAGGGGGGGGGCAAGGTGTTGCGTGCGCATGCACAGAGGGGCGCATTGCATTGTGGGTGCCGGCACGTGCGCACTTTTGGCACACAACAAAAAGGTTTGCCATCACTGGTATAAGGTCTCCTCCTTGAGCAAGGGGTTGGACTAGATGACCTCCGAGGCCCCTTCCAACTCTTGTCATTCTCTTCTTCTGAATGGTATGTTTTCCCTTTTGAAGGCTCTTTGTGGAATGGTTTGCCTGCAGACGTTGTGGGTGCTCCAACACAGGCGGTTTTTAAGGAGAGATTGGAGGGCCATTTGTCTGGCATGCTACAGCGCCTCCTGCTTGAGCAGGGGGTTGGACTAGATGACCTCCCGAGGTCCCTTCCAACTCTGCCATTCTGTATATTCTGAACCTCCCCTCCGCCCGGCATTCATTCCCCCTCCTCCTGGGGCCTTTCTGATGTCCCTAGCCAAGATCCTGGAGCGCCTCATCTACGACCAGGCTCCCCTGACGGTGTTGGAGCTGGGCACCTACTGTGGCTACGCCTCCATCCTCATAGCGCAGTCGCTGCCCTTGGGCGCCCGGTTGTATACGGTGGAGATGGATGTGTGCCGGGCATCCGTAGCGGAGAAGGTGATCCGGCTGGCCGGCTTTGATGATGACACGGTGAGCAAGGCTGGGTGCGTCGGTAGATCTCCCTGGGCAGGTCGTCTTTGGTGGTGGGTGGGTGGGTGGGTGGGAGCGAGCATTGAGTCTTGAAGTGGCCAAGGTGGGAGACCCCTGCCTGAGCCAATGAAGGGGATGGTGTTCTCATAGGTGCCAGGCCAAACCGGCATTCAGAAAAGAGAAAGGTCACACACCCAATATCTGAGAATGGACAACCTAGCTCAGGGGTCTCCAAGCTTGGCGACTTGAAGACTGGTGGACTTCAACTCCCAGAATTCCCCAGCCAGCCACGTGCAAACCCCACTCCCTTCTACTCCTGATGATGTTACCTAGTTGGGTCATGAAAGGTCTGCAAGAAAAGAACCAAGCTCAGAGAGAACTGAGGACCCCACAATCATCATTGTCCTTCTTCTTCTTCTTCTTCTTCTTCTTCTTCTTCTTCTTCTTCTTCTTCTTCTTCTTCTTCTTCTTCTTCTTCTTCTTCTTCTTCTTCTTCTTCCTCTTCCTCTTCCTCTTCCTCTTCTTCTTCTTCTTCTTCTCCACCTCCTTCTCCCTGTCCTCCTCCTTCTTCTTCTCCTTCATCCTCCCCCCTCTTCCTCCTCTTCTCTGCAAACCTTACTCCCTAGTCTTGATAATCTTACCTAGTTGGGTCATAAAAGGTCTGCAACAAAAAGCCCAGCTCAGAGAGCACCGAGGACCCCATATTCTTCTCCCACAGCCAGCCTGGGGAGTAGACTTCTCCAAGACTAGCCAACTGAAGTCTCCTGGCCCAACCTCTCTTGGCCAGGTTCCCAACCCCTTCTCTCCCCGTTCAGTTTCCAAGAGTGTGGCTTCCAGGGAGCTGGACTTCTCCCGCAGGAACCGTTCTGATGACCTCCTCCTCCCTCTTTCCCCCTCCCTGCAGGTGGAACTCATCGTGGGCCCCTCGGAGGAGGTCATCCCCCTCCTGAAGGAGACCTTTCTGCTGCCGGAGGTCCACCTGGTGGTCATGAGCCACTGGAAGCGATGCTACCTGCGGGATCTGCAGCTGCTGGAAGACCACGGGCTCCTGCAGGTGGGGGCCACCATCCTGGCGGACAACGTCATCTTCCCCGGCGCCCCCCAATTCCTCCAGTACGCCAAGGCCTGCGGGAAGTACAAGTGGAGGCTGCACCGGACCAGCCTCCAGTACTTCCGCGGCATCCCCGATGGCATGGCCCAGCTGACCTACGTGGGGCTGGAGTGAGGGGGAAGGGCTGCCTCCCTGCCAGAGGGAGGGGCGCCAGGGCGGGATTCAAAATTTTGTTTACTACTTGTTCTGTGGGTGTGGCTCAGTGGGCGTGGCTTGGTGGGTGCGGCTTGGTGGGCGTGGCAGGGGAAGGCTACTGCACAATCCCCTTCCCTCCCCACCCCACTAACCTGCTTTCCAGCTCCGTTCTCCTGTGCAGGGCAACCAAAGGAGACCCAGCCGATCAGCTGGGACTCAATGGGAGGCAGAGAAGTGATAGGGTTGGTGGGGCCAGTCAGAGGCGGGATTGGCCGGTTCTCTGAACTACTCAGAATTTCCGCTACTGGAGTTTATGGGAATCTCTTCTCTTTCTTGGCTAGGGCAGGAGGTCTCCATCCTTGGAGACTTGAAGACTGGTGGACTTCAGCTCCCAGAATTCCCCAGCCAGCCACACGTGGCTGGCTGGGAAATCCAAATCCCCAGATGGAGACCCCTGGGGTAGGTTGTCCATTCTCAGATATTGTGCAATATGTTTCTCTGTTCTTAATGCTGGAGGTTTGGCCTCATTGGATATTGTGATTTGTGCCGTCAGCTTTATTGTGTTAACATTTTGAATGGCGTTCTTGTTCCGGTTCTACCCAGAACCATCCTAAGAAGCATTTCCACGAAATATTTGCAAATATTTACCGATTCCCCTATGTACTTTTATCTCCCCTGCAGTAGCCCTTCCCCCAGCCCCACGCTGAGCCTTTCCCATGGAAATAAATCCACTGAATAGAAGGAAAAATGTGGAAGAATTTAGCTTGATTTCTCTGGAACCGCAAAGGAAGCTCGGAATCAGGAAACGGTTGAGGTGACATGCCCCTCACCTAGCAGGTTAGTGCTCTCCTTACAACCACAAGGGAGTCCAAAATTTTTGTTGCTAAGCAAGAAAGACGGTTGTTAAGCGAGCTTTGACCGATTTTGCAACCTTCCTTGCCACTGTTGTTAAGTGAATCCTTGGCCACTAGTGGACTTCAACTCCCAGAGTTCCTCAGAACCCTGACTTAGATGACCCTTCTGGTCTCTTCCAACTCTATCATTCCTGGCTGGCTGGGGAATTCCGGGGGTTGAAGTCCACAAGTCTTAAAGTGGCCGAGGTTGGAGACCCCTGACTTAGATGACCTTCTGATCCCTTCCAACTCTATCATTCCTGGCTGGCTGGGGAATTCTGGGAGTTGGAGTCCACAAGTCTTAAAGTGGCCGAGGTTGGAGACGCCTGTGTTAAACGAATGGTTGCAGCATCCCCATGGTCCCGTGATCATAATTTGTACACTTGGCAGCTGGCTCCTATTTATGATGGTCACAGCGTCCTGATTCCCTTTTGTGACCTTCTTACAAGCAAATTCAATGGAGGAAGCCAGATTCATTTAACAAACATGTGACTAACTTCACAACTGCAGTGATTCACTTAACGACTGTGGCAAGAAAGGTCATAAGAAGGGGCAAAACTCACCTAACAAATGTCTCCTTTAGCCACATAAATGTTGGGCTCAATTCTGGTCATGAGTCGAGGACTACCACCTGTATTATTACTCCAAGAAGGAACCCTGCTACAGGTGTGATGACCCAAAGGGGCGTGGCACACAGGCAACCCAGTCAGATAATCAGTGGGAGTCCCTTTATTAGCTCCAACGTTGCCCCCAATGTCCTGGTTACCTTCTGGGCTGGAGAAAAACTCTCCCAGGAACAGCCTTGGGCTGCAGAGAATCAAGTCCAAAACAAGGTAAACAAAAACTGTAACTATAAGTCCTATCAAGGCAAAATGAGGTCATTAGTCCGGCAGGGCAGGAGAAGGAATTCCAGACGTGAAGGCATGGCAATAACTCAACACGGTTGGGAGGATGCCAGGAACGCAGATAAGCAAAGTCAACACAAGATAAACTCACGTTTGTTCCCAGCAGACACAGCACTCAGCTTGCATCTCTTTTAAACTCTTATTCCCAGGTGTGGCCAATGGAGGGAATCAGGGCCCTTTCCTCCCCTGTAAGCCATGCAACTCGTGTTGCTCCCTTCTCCGTTCCTCCCTGCGTGCCCTAGGATGAAGATGGGGGTGGGCCTGGGTCTTCCTTCGAACTCCCTTTCCCTTGCTCTACCTCTCCCCTGCTCTACCCAGCCAGACTCTGCCCTTCCCCAGTTTCCTCCACAGCCAACTGAGCCACACTCCAGCTCCCTATCAACTGTTCATCTTCCTTCTCAGATTGAGACTCCAATAGCGGCTGGACAACAGGTTTAAGGGAGGTTAAGCACAGATTGAGTAAAAAAAGAAATATTTTATTTACAAAAGAACTTCAACTGAGAGCAGGAAGCCCACCAACAGGCCAAAAAAGAGAAGCAGACACAACCCTTAAGGCTTTTGCTCTGTTCAGCAGGTCAGCAGAGTAGCACAGGAGGTCAGCTCATGGGGCAGTTGGCAGGCATTCAGCCCCCCTCCCCCTGGCAGGGCGTCACGGCGGGCACAGGACAGCCATGTGGGTCTGGGTGGGGGCAGCCAGGCTCAGGAGCCCCTTCGGTGCTCACAGACTGCAATTCCCAGCGGCGGCAGCTTGTCCGACATCGTCTAGATCATCCACTGATCTTGGTCTTGTTCTGCCCCTTCCATGTCCACCTGAGGGGAGAGGGAGAAGGTGAGGGGAGCCTTAGCAGAAGAGAATTATTGCTGAAAGGCAGCTCGGTGGATCTGGGGTCTCCAACCTTGGCCACTTTTAAGACCTGTGGACTTCAACTCCCAGAATTCCCCAGTCAGCCATGCTGGGGGTTGAAGTCCACAGCTCTTAAAGTGGCCAAGGTTGGAGACCCCCTGCTGTAGGCCACCAGCTCTGGCCCCTAGGAGAGAGGAAACTTAAGCACAGGCCCCTGTCAAAGTGTACTTCCCTGGCACTTCCTGCATTCAAAATCTCAGGAATGGGCCAAGCACCAGGAGACGGTGAGTTCTAGTCCCGCCTTGGGCATGAAAGCCATATGGGTATGAATTTGGGCCAGTCTCTCTCTTTCTCTCTCTCTCTCACCCCACCCCACCCCACCTCACAGGGTTGTCGTTGTTGTGTGGAAAATCGGGGGAGGGAGGTGTGTTGGAGATGTTCACTGCCTTATTTGTAAAAATAAGAAAGGGGGATTCAAATACTGTATTTTTCGGAGTATAAGACGCCCCAAAGTATAAGACGCACCTAACTTTTGGGGAGGAAAACAAGAAAAAAAATCTGCTTCTCTGCCTCCCAGCAATTTGCCTCCTTGCAGCAAAGAGCAAACAGCCTCTTTCAGCTTCAGCACAGCCTGATTAGCATAAGCAGCTGATTGTCGGTTGCATCGGCCTCCCGACAACCAGCTGTTTCAGGCTGCAGGGATCACCATTCCCTATTGTCCCCTCCACACGCCCCATTTTTGGTCTCTGTGCAGAGGCTGAAAATGGGGTGCACAGAGAGGGCAATAGGCGATGGCGATCCCTGCAGCCTGAAACAGCTGATCCTCGGGGGCTGATGCAACCGACAATCAGCTGCTCGTGTTAATCAGGCTGTGCTGAAGCTGAAAGAGGCTGTTTGCTCTTTGCTGCAAGGAGGCAAATTGCTGGGAGGCAGAGGGCGAAGGGTGGGGCCGGTGGGTGGGCGGGGCTTCAGCAGCATTCACTGTATAAGACGCACAGACATTTCCACCCACTTTTGGGAGTGGAAAACGTGCCTCTTATACTCCGAAAAATACAAATAATTGATAAACCAACAGACATATAAATACAAACATGTTCAGGCAGTTTATGCAGCCAATGTTCCTTTTAAGGGATGGTTCCAGTCTGGCCCCAATCTCCACCAGAGACTCCTGCCAGTTGGCAACTGCGGGAAGGCTGGTGGGAGGATCCTCCTTGGGGCCCCTGGTCCTATAGAAAGCAATGGGCTTTTATCCAAGCCAAAAGAAGGGACACATTCTCAGCGGCCCAACCTCGTTAATCTCCCCATCATCGGGGGACTCGTTGTAGTCGTTCATCTCATCCATGTCCTGCATGTCCTCATCATCTTCGGAGTCCTCCTCGCTGTCCTCGTCGTCCTCGTCATCCTCTTCCTCCTCCTCGTCATAAGTCTGCTAAGGCAAAGCAGAGAGGAAGCCATCATGAGAGCCCTGCTGGCGCAGAGGTTAAGAGCGTGCAGCATGGCAGACTGACTCTGCCCCACTGCCAGCAGTTCAATCCTGACCGGCTGAAGGTGGACTCAGCCTTCCGTCCTTCCCTTCAAGGACCCAGATTGTTGGGGGCAAGAGGCTGACTCTGTAAACCGCTTAGAGGGCAGTAAAAACACTGTGAAGCAGTAGATAAGTTCCGTCTATCTATCTATCTATCTATCTATCTATCTATCTATCTATCTATCTATCTCTATATCTATCTATCTATCTATATCTATCTATCTATCTATCTATCTATCTATCTATCTATCTCTATATCTATCTATCTCTTCTATCCATTCACTTATCATCCCTTCCTCCTTCATATCTATCTATCTATATCTATCTATCTATCTATCTATCTATCTATCTATCTACCTACCTACCTCCATCCATCCATCTAATCATTTATCTATTTATCTGTCTGTCTGTCTGTTCTATCCATTCACTTATCATCCTTCCCTCCTTCATATCTACCTACCTACCTACCTACCTCCCTATTGTATCTATCCATCCATCCATGGTGGCACAGTGGCTAGAGTG
Organism: Naja naja; assembly: GCA_009733165.1. Classification (NCBI taxonomy): domain Eukaryota; kingdom Metazoa; phylum Chordata; class Lepidosauria; order Squamata; family Elapidae; genus Naja; species Naja naja. The sequence continues at coordinate 61,405,355 of CM019152.1, read as the reverse complement.
CAGCATTGCAGGCTCTGCCCACTGCCAGGAGTTCAATCCTGACCAGCTCCAGGTTGACTCAGCCTTCCACCCTTCCGAGGACCCAGATGGTTGGGGGCAAAGGGCCGACTCTGCAAAGCGGTTAGAGGGGGCTGGAAAGCACCAAGTGCTACTTCTGGTGCTGTCATCTCTTTGCCATGTCCAGCTTGCAATTCCAGAAAGCAAAGAAACCCCTCATCCAATCAAGATGGAGGTGGGGGATCTTTCATCTACCCCACCCCTGCCACCCCAGCACAGGGCATCCTTTGAAGCCTTTTACAGGTGGTCCTCAGCTTACAACCATCCATTTAGTGACCGTTTGAAGTTACAATGACACCCGAAGAAAGTGAGTTATGGCTGGTTTTCCACACTGACGAGCATGGCAGCCTCCCCAGGTGATCAAAATGCTTGGCAACCGACTCATATTTATGACCCTGGCTGTTTCCTAAGGTCACGTGGTCCCCTTTTGTGACCGTCTGACGAGCGAAGTCCAAGGGGAAGCCCGATTCACTTAACAACCGTGTTTCTATCTTAACCACTGTGAGTGATTCACTTAACAACGGTGGCCTAAAATGGGGCAAAATTCACTTAACAACGAAAATTTGGGGCTCAATTGTGGTCGTAAGTCAAGGACTCCCTGTAATAAAAATTTGTAAGTGGGGAAAGATGCGATCAGACAGCTGAGGTTTCACTAACATAGTCCTCTTCTTACAACTTTGGCAAAGGGGCGATTTTAAAAGTTCTAATATTCCAAATTTTCACCCATCAAGGTACAGATTTCCCCCCACCACCCCACCCCAAAAATCCTCAGCTGGTGCCATGGGGCAAATTAGCTCTTACCTCCGAGGCTGGTTTCCCAATTGGCACCAAATTATTGTCTTTCTCGGCTATGCTCTGCAGCTGAAGGAAAAGCAAACAATGACACTCGGAAGGAAACAAGGCAGCCAAGACCGCCAACTCTTCGTAAAGGCCGGGCAGGGGGCACCATTTAGGGGTGGGGAGGGAGAGAGAAGCAAAGGAAGGGGATGCCCTCCCTGCTCACCCAGGCCTGGTGTTGCTGCTCCTGCTGCTGCAGTTCGTTCTCATCCACGCAGGGCCGGTCCAGGTTAAACCACAGAGACTCGGTGACTCGCGGGAACAGGGAAGGGAAGAGGGTGGACATGGCTCCCTGGGGGTCAGAAAGAGGGGCTGATGAGAGGCAAGACCCTCAAAAGAGGAGGAAAAAGGATTGGGGGGGGAGGTCAGGGAAGGATTCCCCACCATTCAGAGCTGCAGATTCGGTGCAAATTCAGCCTCCCTGTGCTTTAATTGTGGAAGCCAGGAGCTGCAAATGGAGCATTGTCCATTGCTTTTAAATCTGTGTTTAGCTGCATAGCTGGCTGGGGGATTCTGGGCGTTGTAGTCCACCCCTGGTAAAGCCGCCAAGCTTGAGAAAACACTATTTTTAATGGTCATTTTCTGGAGGAAAAAAGAGGATGGGATGGATGAGCTCCAGCAACTTAGGCGATGGGGACACAATTAGGGGCAGATCCTCATCCTGGAGAAGATCCATTTGCTAAATGATTTAATGACACCTAATATCTCCATTCAAGTCTCAACGGTGCTTTTTTTTTTCAAGAGGCAACTGGACTTTCTGTTTTTTTCTTTGAAGACGTTTCGCTTCTCATCCACCAAGCTTCTTCAGCTCTGACTGGATGGTTTTGTACCCCCTTGCAGACAGCTGGTCATTTGCATCTTTTTAGAGGGTCGCTAAGGCCACTTGGAGCTTTATCTGTGTCCTCTTAGGGTCACCTGAGTAGTGCAAATGGGTGTGGAGCCTTCTTGGCTGCAGGATGTTTTCTACCCTGTGTCCCTTCACTGTTGGCTCCACACCCATTTGCTCCACTCAGGTGACCCTGAGGACACAGACAAACCTCCAAGTGGCCTCAGCGACCTTCTAAAAGGATGCAAATGACCAGCTGTCTGCAAGGAGTATAACACCATCCAGTCAGAGCTGAAGAAGCATCTTGGATGAGAAATGAAACATCTTCAAAGAAAAATCAGAAAGTCCAGGTGCCTCCTGGGGAAAAAAAACTCCACCTTTGGGACAACCATGCTCTGGATGACTGACAATCTCCATAGACTTTTTCTCCATTCAAGGTTTTCTCTTTTTATTTCAGGAGCTATCTTTATGGAAAAGCCTCTTATATATATAATATATATATAAAGGAAAAAAGCTATTTATTTGACCCAAAAGCGTTTGCTTGAGAGATGGCTTCACCTCCTCCTTCTCTGTTTCTCAGCCCAGCCCACCTCGCAGGGGTGTTGTACTGGGGGACATAAAGAGGAGGAGGGAGAAGAGTTTGGATGTTAGCAGCCTGGAGTTACCTATAATAGCAATAAAGGCAGGATAAAGAAATGTAATTAATACATAAAGTGATGAAATATGCTCAATTTCATCCCAGGATCTTAATTTATCTACTTTTGTCATTTTATAGCTGATGATCTGAATGCTTTTTAAGGTTTTTAATGCTGCAAGCGGGCCAGAGTTGCCTGATACTGCAAAGAAACTTCATAATAAATGAATTTCACAGTAAATAAATAAATTCATTTCCACTGAATTTTCATCACCAGATTTCCACCCGGGGGTCCACAAAGGATTTAAAGCGCCCCCGACCAGCTCGAGGTTCTCCTTGGGGGCATCCAGACGCCCCTTCAACCCCCCCTCCGCCTTTCTCAGGGCTCTCCCCCCTTCTTTTGCCCTGAAACAACAACCCTGTGAGGTAGGCCGACCCAAGGGACAAATCACCCGGGCGCTTCCGGGATTCAAAGGCGGGACTTCCGCTCTCAATCCCCCTTCGCTCCCCGCGGTTGCCGGCGCCGACGGAGGATCCGCTGCCACCGGCTGAGGCTGGAAGCCGGGAGAACGACGGCCGGAAGTGCTCCCGCCGCGGCCCGGAAGCGATCTCTTTTAGGATGCTGGGAGGTCAGTAGAAAGAGAGCGGAAGCATTTTCGCCGCTCTAGGGTGCCGTTGGAAGAGGCATTTCCGGTCCCTGGTTTCCAACGCGAGAGCTACCACAAAGATGGTATATCCTAGACTAGCAACGCCCCGGGTTGTCATCACGTGTGCTTTTCAAGCGCGTCCCTACTGGGGTTTCTAGGCAAGGCTTTCACAGAGGCACTGCGCATGCGTGCAAGGGGAAGTCTGGCGTCTGGCCATGCCACTCCCGGACAGCGCATAGTGCGCCTGCGCAAGGAACCACATGCTTCTTCCAAGCAAAATATTTGAAAACATTAATGAAAAAAATTAAGCAATTTTGCAACCTCCTTCCTGCCTGCCTGCCATCGTCTTTCCATCCCCTTCCTTCCTCATTCAATTATAGGATTAAGACATGAAAACATCAGGCATTAAAAGCTAAAGCATTAAAATGAATATTTTATGCTTTGCAGGACACCAGTGCCCATTGTCCGCAGATGGCATGGGGAGGATGGGCACTGCATTCCTACCCTCCCGAAGTGCACGTTTCACTGAATTAATAACAATTTTTTGCAGTCAAACAAAATGTCGAAGCATGAACCAAAGAAGTTGGTTTCACACATAAACTGTGATACAGAAAAACCTTACCAGGTTTAGCAATAATCCAGCATAACCTGCTATGTAAATGCAGCCTGTAGCTCTTTCAATGTCTTGGTTAACTATGTAGGGGGAACGCTACTGCCATATTTGCATAGATTCAACCTAGATCATTCGTTTGGGTAAAACCTGGCATTTAACACTATCCCTAATTTTTTAAAATTATTATTCACTAATTTGGTATCCAGTGGTTCTTAAACTACTGCTCAAGCAGTAGAAAATGCTCAAGCATTTTCAAATGCTTATGAGCTACTGGCTGTGGAATCTTTCAAAATCTCTTCAGGAACTTTGCAAGCCATTTTTAAGTATTCTTCTGTTCTTGCAAACATAGCTGGCTGGGGAATTCTGGGAGTTGAAGTCCTCCAGGGTTAAAGTTGCCAAGGTTGGAGACCCCTGATCTAGGGATTACAGAGAACACTTCTGGTTCAGTAGAGTGGGAATATAATTTTCTGCTCTAAAGGATTATATGCAGTTGTCAGCTTTTTTGAATCAAGGGTGATTACCTCCAGATGAATAGCTTGAGCAAGGAAGGAAATATTTCCTGAGTGTGAGGCACTGTCATATCTGGAAGAGATTTTCCGAGTATTTAATGAAGTTGCTGGAGTTTGCCAATTTCTTATCTATGCCACATGTTGTCATTCTCTGTCTAGATGTCAGAATCAGCAGAAAAGCTGTTGTGCTCTTTTATGGTCCATCAGTTCACTGGCAGGTCAGGGACCAACTGGGTTGGCAGGTGGCAGACAGACAGTTTCTCCCATTTACCTATCTTCTGAGCAGAATTCATTGAGGATCGCACAATTTTTCTCAGAATTCACCTCTGATTCTTCTTCTTACCTCTATTTACAGGAGAGCTAATCTTTAAACTGCAACTGATACCCACTTACGGATTTCCATTTCAAAAAATCTAAATGACCTCAACTTATTCTTTCTGATATAGAATTCACCTCTTTTGTCTGCAATTAAAGCTACACTTTCACTTCCTTATATGTATTCACCTAGTCTTGCCGGACAATCAGATCTTTTCAAGCAGATCTATTTATAACAGATAACAGATAATCAGAGTTGGAAGGGACCTTATAGGTCATCTAGTCCACCCCCCCCCGCCCAAGCAGGAGACCCTACACCATTTCTGACAGATGGGAGTCCAGTCTCTTCTTGAAAGCCTCCAGGATGAAGTTCCCACAACTTCTGAAGGCAACTTCTGTTCCATGGGTTGATGGCTCTCCCTGTCAGAAAGTTTCTCCTTATTTCCAGGTTGAATCTCTCCTTGGTCAGTTTCCATCCATGATTCCTTGTCTTCCTTGTTATTCCTTATCCTTCCTCTTTCCCTTGGTTTCTTTCCTTCCCTCCTTTATCTGGTTTCCTTTCCTTCCTCTCCTCCCTCCCCCTCTCTCCTTTCTCATTCTCTCCTGTTTCCTTCTTTTCCTTCCTTCCCCACACTATAAAAAAGATGTTGAGACTCTAGAAAAAGTGCAGAGAGGAGTAACCAGGATGATGAGGGGACTGGAGGCTCAAATATACAATGAACCATTGCAGGAACTGGGCCTGGCTGGTCTAGGGAAGAGAAGGACCCTGCCCCAGGCTTCCCAAGCAAAAGGCCAGACTAATGGATGGAAACTGACCAAGGAGAGATTCAACCTGGAAATAAGGAGAAACTTTCTGACAGGGAGAACAATCAACCGATGGAACAGAAGTTGCCTTCAGAGGTTGTGGGAGCTTCATCCCTGGAGGCTTCCAAGAAGAGACTGGACTGTCTGACAGGGTGTAGGACTAGATGACCTACAAGGTCCCTTCCAACTCTGTTAATCTAATCCTTCCTTCCTCTCTCCTTTACCTCTTACTCCAGCTACATTCCAAATTACGCTCCTTGGAAAACATCTTATGGGGATAGATGAGGCCCACATCTATTGCCCTGTACCCCATGATATCTTTAATCAGTCAAAGTTTTCACACCTCTCACAAAGCAGATGCACTGGAAAAGGTGGGCTTTCTTATTTCTCTGGCCCTAAATATTCCTCAGCAAGAAGCTTTCCAGAGTAAGGTTGAAATTTACCATATCCTAGTTTAATCCTGGCTTAATGAATAAGCCATGGTTGGCTGGATTATCAAAACATGCTTAACCACAAGCAACTGTTTCCAAAGCACACAGACTGGGTGAATTCAACACACACTTAGCTTATACACCAAGCAACCTGAATTTTGTCTTACAGACTGAATTAGTCAGCAGTTTCTGCCAAATTAAACTTTTTTTTTGGATTTGGCCAAGAAGCAATTTTTGTTTGCATAACATGATAAAGAACAAAAGGAAAAGGAAGAGGAAACTAAGGTTAAAAAAAGAGGAATGAATCATTTTGCTGGGGATTCCCCTTACATGAGGGTCCCCTTCCCACAAATAGGGCTCCTCTGAATAAAAATTCATGCAGTTTTGGGTCGTGAAGGATTACTGAGGGTCCTCTTCCTTTTCTCCCTCCTTTAGTGGCACCCAGGTCTGCCTGACTACAACTCCCATCAGAGGGACTGACTACCTGAGAGGGTTGCAGGGAATAAATGCCCCCCACCCTCCCTGCCCCCCACCACAGCATCTTGGAGAGAACTCCTGCCCCCTGAGCTGGTGGGCAAAGGAAAAAGTCCAAGACGTGAGACTGGATCCTTGTCTAATCATCGGCCAAGGAGTGAACGCCTGACCTTTGGACTGATCCTTCTGCTTTAAGAGGCAGCTGCAGCTCTTCCCCACCCAAGCCTCTCTTCTCTGCAGCCAGCCCTTCTTCACCTGTGCTGACCCCACCTGCAACCAGCCAGCCTCCACTATTAAAGCCAGAAGGTGGTGTTGCTGACCAGTAGCTGCTATGCACAGGTAGGATGCACCTGGGGGGGGAGTGGTTTCTTCATCAAAGGACTCCAGCTATGGATGGGGGAGTGGTATTTCTGGCTTTACCTGGAACAGCGTTGAGGCTCTACTTTTGAGAGGTTGCTGTGGTATATGGGGAGGGGTCTGGGGTTGGCAGACTGGCTGGGGGTTTCTGGGAGTCAAAGCCCACCTCCCCTGAAGTGGCCAAGTTCTAGATTAACTCTCTCTTTCAACCAGTGGGGTCCATGGTTTAGTGCAGAGGTCTCCAAACTTGGCAATTTTAAAACTTGTTCAACTTTAAGCTATGCTGGCTGGAGAATTCTGGTCCCCAAGTTGCCAAGTTTGAGGACCCCTGGTTTAGTGCTTTAGACAAGACCCAGTTTGGTCTATGGGTAAGGCACCAGGCTTGAAAGTGGGAGGCTGTGAGTTCAAGTCCTGCCTTGGGCATGAAAACCAGCTGGGTGACGTTGGGCTAAATCCTTCTCAATATCTCAGCCCAACCCACCTCTCAAGGCTGCTGTTATGAGGAAATAAGAGGAGGAAAGTGTGTTGGATATGTTTACTGCCTTCAGTTATTTATAAACATAAAAGGTGGGGTAGAAATAAATAAACCCCCTTCCCAACTCCTGGAGTCTTCTGGAGAGGGTGGGTAGCTTTTCCTAATCTCCCAATCCCCATTATCTTGCATGGGACTCTGGAAGCAGAAACACCCTATTTTATGGCAGTGTAAGGCAAGGAATTGATTCCCCAACCTTTTGGCCAGCAAATAACAGAGAGGCAGGGGCCAATCCGTCTTCCGTAGCAGCCAAAGCTTTGCTGAAATGAACCCCCTGAAGCAGCTGAGTGCAGATGAACCTGCTCAGCTTTTCCCTCAAAACTTGCCAATTATGGTTCAGGGAACCAGGTTAAATGCATCATGGTTAAATGCAACATGGCTTAATGCATCATGGCTTAATGCAACATGGTTAAATAGATCATGGGTTAAAGCAACCCACATCTCTGCCCTGGTTTTCCTTTTATATTATTAAGAAGAAACAGGATTTAAGACCCACTCATACCACCCCACCCCACCCCAAATTATGGGGAAAACCTGTAGTTCTTTGACTAATATTTGCTTTCCATTTTCAAATTTCCGTTGAGACTCTTCACATATGCAAATATTTCTTTGGTAGAGTTTCAGAATTAATGTTTGGTTTTCAATGTGCTTTGTCTATGCTTAAACTTTTTAAAACAATTGCTCCTATTATTATAGTTTGGGGGAGGGAGGGGGTTACTGGATTTTTTTTTATTTCCTTATTGGTGGATTTACAGGGTTTTTTTTAAGTTGAATATTTTGATTGTATATCATATTTAGAAACTACTTACCTCCCTCCTAGAGAAATGCTCTTAATAATTAATAGTTCTGTGATATGATAAAGCCTCTTAAAGCCACTTATCTCTTCTCTGGCCTTGAAAAGAAAGTCAGGTTGAACAGTTTCCCAGCCTATGATAATGTTTCAGCCTGTTCCAGCCCAGATGAGGATGGGTGCAGTCAGTAACTTTGGACCCCAAAACCCAACTGCCACCAAACTGGGGAAGAAGATTGGCCCTATAGAGACCTTACAACAGAGGTCTCCAAACTTGGCCACTTTACGGCTTTTGGACTTCCACAAACCTCCCAGAAGTTGAAGTCCACAAGTCTTAAAGTGGCCAAGTTTGCCCCCCCCCCGCCTTACAAAATCCCCACCTACTTGCTCTCCATTTACAGATAACTTCAAATGATTGGGATTTTGGCCATCTTGGCCATTCAGTACCTAGACCACACAGAATAGCAATGAGGGGCCACGGGGGTCCTCTAGTCTAGCTCCCTGCCCCAGCAAGAAGACCCCCATACCATGCCAGATAATTTGACCAACCTCAACGAAATGGGAAAAGCCCACCGAGTTGAGCCCAGTTCCTCCTTGCCTGGCCTCATTCTGTACTTGGGCTGGACTTTAGGGGGACCGTTCCGTTTGCTGATGCCTGCTCTGTGTGTGTGAAACCTGGGGGGGCGAGGGGGGTGCAATAGGAGATGAATATACAGCTCCGGAGGCCTAGAGATGGAGTTCCCTCCTCACAATCAGGAGGCTGTGAGTTCAATCCTAGGTAGAGGCTAATATTTGGGATAGACTCTCCTGGTCCCTTCCAACTCCATGAGGTTGGCTGCCGTTTCCTCTGAATGTGGCCAGAGGACTGCAGAGGGTCCTGGTGATGTTTCTGACCACATCTCCGTCGTGGAAGAATAGAATATAGAACAACAGAGCTGGAAGGGAACTTGGAGGTCTTCTAGTCCACCCGCCCCTGCTCAAGCAGGAGACTTTACCTACCCCATTTCAGACAAATGGTTGTCGTCTTGAAAACCTCCATTGCTGGAGCGCACAACTTCTGGAGGCAACCACTCCACTGGTGAATTGTTCTTGCTCTCCTTAGTTCTACGTTGCTTGGTGAGTTTCCTTCCATGGTTTCTTCTCCTGCCTTCAGGGGCCTTGGAGAATAGTTTGACTCCTCTCTCTTCTTTGGGGCAGCCCCTCAAATATTGGAAGATGCTGTCATGTCACCCCTGGTCCTTTTCATACCCAATTCCTGCAACTGTTCTTCATATGCTTTAGCCTCCAGTCCCCTCATCATCCTGGTTGCTCTTCTCTGCACTCTTTCCAGAGTCTCAACATACTTTTTTATATTGTGGTGACCCAAACTGGGTGCAGAGAGTTGGAGAGGAGGAGCAGGCTCTCCTCCTCTCTAACTCTCTCTCTCTCTCTCTCTCCTCCCTCTGCCCGCAGGAGGATGCGTGCCATGGGGCAGGTGCTGCTGCTGTTCCTGGCGATGGCCGCTGCCCAGGAGTCTATGCTGAACGTGTGCATGGATGCCAAGCACCAGAAAACCAAGCCGGGCAAGGAGGATAAGCTGCATGAACAGGTGGGAAAGCAGAAGGGGAAACAACCACAGTCGGGTGTCTGAGGGCCTTCAGAAGCGAGGCTGGAAAAGGGGGTTGAAGACTCTGTCAGGCCTGGACCCCCAAGCAATGTCTTGGGATGGGGGTTGGGGCCCAAATTGAGTAATCCAAGGCTGACCCAGAGAGATTTCTCAAGCCCAGGGGTCTCCAACCTTGGCCACTTTAAGACTGGTGGACTTCAACTCCCAGAGCATAATTTGGAATGTAGTTGTGGGAGTAAGTGGTAAAGGAGAGGGAGGGAAGGAAGGGAAGGAAGGAAGGAAGGAAGTTTTTGACCAGGGGTCCCCAAACTTGGCCACTTTAAGACTTGTGGACTTCAACTCCCACAATTCCTGAGCTAACGTGACGATGAGGAATTCTGGGAGTTGAAGTCCACAAGTCTTAAAGCTGTCAAGTTTGAAGACCCCTGCCACAGTCACTGAAGGGAAAACAGGTCCCCATTATGAACCTTTTCCTTCTACTATGTGGTAGCTAGCTATGGAAACCACCTGATTGCCTGTAATCCATCTTAACTTCTACATGGCCTGCATCTTCTACTACTTTGTGTAGATCAGAGGTCCCCAACCTTGGCCACTTTAAGACTTGTGAACTCCCAGAGCATAATTTGGAATGTAGCTGCGGGAGTAAGTGGTAAAGGAGAGGGGAAGGGAAGGGAGGGAGGAAGGGAGGAAGGGAGGGAGGAAAAGAAGGAAAAAGGAGAGAACAGGGAGGGAGGGAGAGGAGAGGAGAGAAAGCAAGGAGGGAGGGAGGAGGAAGGAAAGGAAACAGATATTAGGAGAGAAGGAAGGAAACAAAGGGGAAGAGGAAGGATAAATAAAGCTGAATGAAAAGATCGTCTGGCAAGACGTAGGTCAGAGGCTTCCAACCTTCCCAGAATTCTCCAGCCAGCTGCTGGCTGGAGAATTCTGGGAGTTGAAGTCCACCAGTCTTAAAGTCGCCAAGGTTGGGGCCCCAGTTCTAGAGAGAAGATCCCCCATTCCAAAGAGGACACCTGACACTCCTCAGCTCAAAGCAGCCTCTCTCTTTGCTTCTGCCCACCCTCAGTGCGCTCCCTGGAAAAACAACGCCTGCTGCACATTGAACACCAGTCAAGCGGCCCACCAAGACGCCTCCTACCTCTACAATTTCAACTGGAACCACTGTGGGGCCATGTCGGAGAAATGCAAGAAGCACTTCATCCAGGACACCTGCCTCTACGAATGCTCCCCCAACCTGGGGCCTTGGATCAGCAAGGTGGGCAGCCAGGCTGGGCTTGGCCTCGATGCCCCCAGACCCAGTCCGAGAACCGCCAGGTGGCATCATGGAGGTGGGCGGCCTCGGGCTGCTCGACACCCAAGTTGGGGGCAGTTGGAGACCCCCTGAAGGTCTATGGGAGGGCAGACGGTCCCAGCCGATGTAGGAGAGCCACGATGGAACTGCTTTTAGGGTTCCAGACAATTGGAGGGGGTGGAAGCGCTCCTCCTTGGAGGTAAAGTAGCCCCCCCCCATCTTTTCACAGGCGTGGGAAGGGGGTGTCCTTGGTGCTCTCTGAGCTTGGTGGTTTTCGTGCAGATGTTTCGTGACCCAGCTAGGCAACATCATCAGTGCTAGAAGGGAGGAGGAGGAGGAGGAGGAGGAGGAGGAGGAGGACGAGGACGAGGACGGTGGGGTCCTTGGTACTCTCTGAGCTTGGTGGTTTTCTTGCAGACCTTTCATGATCCAAACTAGGGAACCTCATCAATGCTACTTTGGGTCATGGAACGTCATCAGATTAGCACTGATGAGGTTCCCTAGTTGGGTCATGAAATGTGTATAAGAAAACCACAACAGGAGGGTTCCTAGCTGGGTCATGAGATGTCTGCAAGAAAGCCACCAAGCTCAGAGGGAACCAAGGACCCCATAGTAGTCTTCCTCCTCCTCATCTTATCCTCCACAAATCCCACCCATTTCTAGCACTGATGATGTTACCTACTTGGGTCATGAAACGTCTGCCAGAAAACAGCCAAGCTCAGGGAGCACCAAGGACCCTCACAGTCTTCCTCCTCCTCCTCCCTCGCCCGCCCCATAAACCGCACTCCCTTCCAGCACTGATGATACTACCTACTTGGGTCATGAAATGTCTGCAAGAAAACAACCCAGTTCAAAAGGCACCAAGGACCCCACACTTACTGTTTTCCTTCTCCCCTCCTCTCTGGAAACCCCCCCTCCCTCCGAGCACTGATGGTGTTCCCTAGCTGGGTCATGAGACGTCTGCAAGAAAGCCACGCAGCTCAGAGGGCACCAGAGACCCTTGTTCCAGCCCTGAGCTGCAGATACGCCCTTCTGCCCACAGGTGGACCAGAGCTGGAGGAAGGAGAGGATCCTGGAGGTGCCCCTGTGCCAGGAAGACTGCGAGAACTGGTGGGAAGACTGCCAGGACGACATGACCTGCAAAGAGAACTGGCACAGAGGCTGGAACTGGACTGAAGGTCAGGGGGCTGCCTAGCCTGTTGTTGCTCCTCCTCCCCCTCTGCCACGGGCCCCGAGAACAGGGGCCACTTAGCTGGGGTGAGCCACTTCCCCGATGTTGTGGTAGCAAAGGCTCCTCTGGAATAAGGCCGAGAGCTTCGCTCAGAGGACAGAATGGTCCTCTGAATGGTGCCACTAAATTTCGAAGACCCCGGTGGGGTCCGTGGGGGAGCGAGAGATCCCGTGGAAAGAGTTTGTTCCACCCACAAGGTGGAAGTGGCCTCCTTTGCTTAGCTGTAGGCAGGTGGGCTGCTTTCTTCAACGTTAGCTGGCACGGAGGGGGCTTACCTTCTGTCACACAGGTAGGAAACTACCTTCCCTAAGAAAGCTTGTTCCTCCCCACTTTTAGAATAACAGAGTTGGAAGGGACCTTGGAGGTCTTCTAGTCCAGCCCCCTGCTCAAGCAGGAGATCTTATGCCAGAGGTATCCAACTTTGGAACTTAAAGCCTGGTGGACTTCAATTCCCAGAATTCCCCAGCCAGCTTTGCTGGCTGGGGAATTCTGAGTTGAAGTCGCCAGGCTGGTTGAATTCTGGGAGTTGAAGTCCGCCAGGCTGGTTGGGGAATTCTGGGAGTTGAAGTCCGCAAGCCTGGTTGGGGAATTCTGGGAGTTGAAGTCTGCAAGGCTGGTTGGGGAATTCTGGGAGTTGAAGTCCGCCAGGCTGGCTGGGGAATTCTGGGAGTTGAAGTCCGCCAGGCTGGTTGGGGAATTCTGGGAGTTGAAGTCCGCAAGGCTGGTTGGGGAATTCTGGGAGTTGAAGTCCTGCAAGGCTGGCTGGGGAATTGAAGTTGAATTCTGGGAGTTGAAGTCAAGACTTAAAAGTTCCTACGGTTGGACTCCTTCCTCCTTCATCCAGGCCAATGGCTGCCCAGCCTCTCCCTGAAAACCTTCCATGATGGAGCACCCACAAGTTCCAGAGGCAAAAATGGTGCCACCGATTAACAAGCTTGGAAAGGGACCTTGGAGGTCTTCTAGTCCAACCCCGTCCCCAGCCACGCCTGCTCAGGCAGGAGGCCCTAATCTCTTCTCCCTTCTTTCCATCCCAGGAATCAACCGGTGTCCGGTGGGTGCGATGTGTCAGAAGATGAAGAGAGTCTTCCCAAAACCCCAAGATTTGTGCGAAAAGATCTGGAGCAACTCTTACAAATACACCACCTTGTCCCGGGGAAGCGGGCTCTGCATCCAGATGTGGTTTGACCCTGCTAATGGCAACCCCAACGACGCCGTGGCCAAACATTACGCGTCGTCAGGGGAGACTTTGGCCTTCCACTCAGCCCTGACTCTCTTGCTTTCTTCAGCCCTCCTGGGCCTGCTCTGAGATTGGCAGGGACCCTCGGCTGCCCAGAACTTTGGCTACCTTCAGCAAGGGGGGGAACCCTCCCTCCTCCCCCACCATGGCAGGAATCTATGGGGCTTTGGAGTCCCCGGAGATGCAGCTGTTCATCCAGCCTTCTCATCCAGGTGTCTCTGCAGGAGGTTCTCCTGCCCTCCTTTGGATGGGAAGCTGACCTTGATGTTGACCACATGAATTGCCACATAAAGAGGTGCAAGAATAAATATCAAGTCTTCTACAATCAGTTGTTTCTGGGATTTTTTTTTGTCCCTTACCTCTTCAGGTGAGGCATAGCGCTCAACCAGAACTCAACTCCACCAATCTCACATTAGAAGTTGCACCAGCATCTGAATCCACCACATATTCTTTTCTGGGGCAGCAACAGCTCCATGGCTGGTTTATTTAGCGCAGGGGTCTCCAAACTTGGCACCTTTAAGACTTGTGGACTTCAACTCCCAGAATTCTCCAGCCAGCTATGATCAAGAAGAAGAGGAATTCTAGGAGTTGAAGTCCACAAGTCTTAAAGGTGCCAAGTTTGAATAGAATATAACTTTGTTATGGTCTTAGACCAGCAAGACATCACTATTTACAATATATAAAAAAATAGTACTGACACATTATAACACAGTGGATAAAAACACCCCTGTTAAGAAAATACATGTCACTCCCTGGTTTATATGAGTGGAGAGCCAATAAGTATGTGTGTAAATATTTTCCAAAGATGGTTCTCTCTCCAAAAATTGGCACAAATTGACAGCTATAATTCTGTAAGCAATTTTTTTCCTTGTAGACATTGCAGCAACACAGAATTTTGCCACTGCACATGTAATAGCTGGGTTGGAATCCTGGAGGAGAAAGTCTACATAAAAATTGTCTGCCCTCCCTGGCAATCTCTCTAGTAAGGGGAGAATATACAGTGACCTATAAACTCTGTAAAACTCACAGCACAATAAAACATGGGAGATATCTTCAACTTCTCCTTTACCACACATACATACCTGTTCTGCTATTGGTGTTTTCTTATACCTGCCCTGAGAAGGAGAGGTGCCAAGTTTGGAGACCTTTGATTTAGTGTATGGCATGTGTTAGCCAGGGATCACGGAGGTGGCCGCTTGCCTCTGTGAAAGGGAAATTTTTTGGGCAGTGTTATCTTTACCAATGGTGTTGAGTGGGCATTGCCTTCACACCCAAGGCAATTTGGCATCTTTGTCAGGCATTTGCCTTCTTTTGGCATCACAACTTGTGTTCCCATGGGCCTCAACTAGATGCCACCAGGACATTGTGGTTAATGAACAGGGTGCAGGGGTGGGAATGGGCCCACTTCCTGAACGGTAGTGGAGAACTCCCCTCCCCATCTCCAGAGGCTGGGCACTGCCCTCCAGGGCCATTTTGGTTGGGCAGCTGGGAGGGGGGCCATGGAGCTGGCATCTCCAGGCTGGCATTTTTGTGGGTCTCACACAGGTTTAGAGCTGGCTTGAATGGTGGGGAGACTTGGGTTTGATTCAGAGTTGCTTCAACCCTGACGATTTTAAGATAGGTGGACTTCAACTCCCAGAATTCTGGGAGCTGAAGTCCACCCATCTTAAAAGTTGGTCAGAGTTATTTATTTATTGTTTGTTTGTTTGGACTTATATGCCGCCCTATCTCCTGAAGGACTCAGGGCAGCTCACAACATAAAAACACACATTACAAAATTTAAAATTATTTAAAAAATTATTAAACCCAAGCCAAACAATATCTAAAACCCCCAAACACACTAAAACCTAAAACATCTAAAAACCAGAGTTGAGAAACACTGCATTTAAAGTGATCCATTTGGTCCCTTCCAACCTGTCATTCATGGCTAGCTGGAGCATTCTGGGAGTTGACATCCACCAGTGAGAAAGTTGAAAAACCCTGGTTTAATATCCCAGGAGAAGCCAGCTTGTCTCTCAAGCTTCATGAGATGGGAGATTGGCAGAAGTTCTGGTCCCCAAAGAAATCTTTCTCAAGCCCCATAATATTCTGATCTCTAAAAGCATTGACTTCTCTGATGCCAGCGGGGCTTGCTTGCAAGCACACAAATGCAGTTTTCTTAACACTCCCAAACTAGGATTGCAAATTTATCACGGTCCCCTGAACAAGCCAAGCTTGACTTCATACACTGCACCGAGCCAAAAACCAAAGAAACTACAGGAGGTTTAGCCACAAAACCTGGGCAAAAGAGGCTAAATAGATTCACGGAATGGCATCCCTTATCCCAGGGGTCTTCAAACTGGACAGCTTTAAGGCTTTTGGACTTCAACTCCCAGAATTCCTCCTCCTCCAGTCATGTTAGCTCAGGAATTCTGGGAGTTGAAGTCCACCAGTCTTAAACTTGCCACGTTTGAAGGCCCTTGCCTTATCCAGATGTTTGGTTCTCCTGCTTTTGATAGCCATCAAAACAACTTCTGCTTTTTTCTTGCCCATCTGAGGTTCCACTGGTGACCAGCAGGGGACGCTGCCTGCTCATACTGGCCCATACTGATTGCAGTATAAGGGGAGTGGGGTGTTGGGGTGGGAGGCCCAGTTTTTTCAGATGGGGTGGGTTTCTACCCCCACAGTGGGGGCGAGATGCCTCTTGTGCATTTTATGGAAACTCCCCCCCTCCCAGCCTTTCCCCTCTGCAAGGAGTTTTCCCAAAAGGCAAAATGGGGCTGGGGGTTGATGTTGTTAGTTGTGAAGTCGTGTCTGACCCATCGCGAACCCATGGACAACGTTCCTCCAGGCCTTCCTGTCCTCTACCATCTTCTGGAGTCCATTTAAGCCAAGGGTCTTCAAACTTGGCAAGTTTAAGACTGTTGGACTTCAACTCCCAGAATTCCTGAGCTAACATGACCAGAGGAGGAATTCTGGGAGTTGAAGTCCACAAGGCTTAAAAGCTGTTAGGTTTGAAGATTCCTGGTCTATCTCATCTATTTATTGATCTATCTATTGATCTATCTATTGATCTATCTCTATCTTCTATCCATTCTATCCCTGTCTGTCTGTCTATTCCAAGAGTCTTCAAACTTGGCAATTTTAAGACTGGTGGACTCCAACTCCCAGAATTCCTGAGCTAACATGACTGGAGGAGGAATTCTGGGAGTTGAAGTCCACAAGTCTTAAAGCTGTCAAGGTTGGAGACCCCTGGCTGAAGCTCACGCTGACTGCTTCAGGGACTCCCTCCAGCCCCCTCCTTCTCTGCCGTCCCCTTCTTCTTCTTCTGCCCTCCATCATTCCCAGCATTCAGTTCTTCTCCAGGGAGTCCTTCCTTCCTTCCCATGAGGTGGCCAAAGTCTTTGAGCCACCGAGACATTTCCACTGTTGAGCGGCTCCCAATTTTTGCAGCCAGGAGTTGGGAAGACACAACACGGGAAGTCCTTGACTTACGACCCCAGCTGAACCCAAGATTTCCGCTGCCAGGGGAAACCTTTGTTA
Organism: Naja naja; assembly: GCA_009733165.1. Lineage (NCBI taxonomy): Eukaryota > Metazoa > Chordata > Lepidosauria > Squamata > Elapidae > Naja > Naja naja. Next base: position 61,388,645 of record CM019152.1, on the reverse strand, counting down.
AGTGAATTTTGCCCCATTTTATGACCTTTCTTGCCACCGTCGCTAAGGGAATCGCTGCGGCTGAGAAGTGAAAGGGGGGCAAAGCTCCCTTGACAAATGTCTTGCTTAACAACAGAAATGTTGGGCTCCCTTGTGGTTGTAAGTCGAGGACCACCTGTTGCATATGTCCTACCTGTCAATGAATACTTCAGCTTCAACCATAACAATACAAGAGCACACAATAGATACAAACTCAAGGTTAACCGCACCAAACTTGATGGCAGGAAATACGACTTCAGCAATAACAGAGTGGTCAATGCCTGGAATACTCTGCCTGACTCTGTGGTTTCATCCCCAAACCCCAAAACCTTTAACCTTAGACTGTCTACTATTGACCTCACCCCTTTCCTAAGAGGTCTGTAGGGGGCGTGCATAAGTGCACCAAAGTGCCTACCGTCCCTGTCCTATTGTTTCTTTTATTTTCTTATATGTATCCATGTATTTATAACTATGTTTATACTTATACCTATTCTCTTGTAAGCGATTGACAAATCAAATAAATAAATAAAAATATTCAGACAAACAAGATGTCCAGTGTCTTTTTAAAAAGTTAAGGTGGGGTTGAACTAGGTTTGGGGCTGGCTCTCTTGCGGAACCCAAACCTGGGCTTGGCACGGTTTGGGGTCAGGGGAGCCCCAGTCTTTGAGGGGCTGCCCCAGGGAGGGGTGGCTGGCTTTATTCTCCATAGGGCCCAAGGGGGGGGCGGGAAACAAGGATCAACAGTTAGGAAGCTGCTGGAAACTGGAAATAAGGAGGAATTCCCCCGGCAGGGGGCAGGACCAGAAGCCCACGCCCCCAAATCCCCTCCTCCAGTCCTCCAATGTGTTTGCGGAGCCCCGTTTTCCTCTCACTGAGGCTGCGCTTTTGCTCCTGATTCGGGAGCGGCACTTTTGGAAGGAAGGCAGGATCCCCGTGCACCCCGAGACCCCTGGCCTGAATTCGCTAGGCCCCTCCCCAAGTTGGCAAGACTCCCCCTCCCCCAATTCCCCAGGGACCCCCTCCCTCCACCACCCACCGGTTTCCCCTTAAAGGGGGGCTCGCGGCTTCAGGAAGGTCCGGAACAAAAGCGGAGCCTCCCCCAACCCTTGCGCGGCTTTTGTGGGGGTGGGCTTCCCGGCTCACCGCCCCCGCCCCGTTTCCCCTGGCCTCTGGAGCGATGCCCTCTGGGGAGCCCCCAGCGGGGCTGGTTTCCCCGCTTGCGCCATCCCCGAGACCCCTGGCCCGAATGGGCTAGACTAGACCCTTCCCCCAAGTTGGCAAGAGTTCCCCTCCCCCAATTCCCCGGGGACCCCCTCCCTCCTCCACCCACCCACCCACCCACCCTTAAAGGGGAGGAGCTCGCGGCTTCAGGAAGGTCCGGGACGAAAGCGGAGCCCCCCCACCCGTCTTTTGTGGGAGGGGTTTCCTCGGCCACCCCCACCCCCCGTTCCCCCTGGCCTTCGGGGCGATGCCCTCTAGGTAGCCCCCAGCTGGGCTGCTTTGCCCGCTTCGCCAACCCGGCGCCCGCCCGGCCGGAGCAGAGGGCCGCCCCTTTGGGAGCCCCCGCCCCCGCCTCCTCCCCAGCCGAGGGGCCGCCCCAGGAAGCGGAGGGCGGCCGAGCTCCCCCGGCGACGCTTCGGGGCACCGCGCGGCTTCTTCTTCCTCCTCCTCCTCCTCGGGGCCCCGCCGGGCGCCTCCGCTGCGCCGGAGAAGCGCTGAGCGGCCGCCAAGTCCCGGAGTCCGCAGCCTCGGCGGCGGCGGCAGCGCGATCGGCCCGGCCGGAGGGGAAGCGGCTCGCGGGGCCGGGCATGCCCTGAGCGGCCGAGGGTCCCGGGCGGCCATGCGGCGCTGGGGGCGAGGCGGGCGGCGGCGGCGAGGGGGGTCTCGGCCCGCCCGCCTTTGTTGATCGCCCCGCGCCCCAGCCTGGGCCGGCCATGGCGGCGGCGGTGGCGGCGGCTCTCGCCCCTTCTCCGGCCGGACCGGGGTCGGCGCCGCTCTGGTACCACAAGGACCTGAGCCGGGCGGCGGCCGAGGAGCTGCTGGCGCGGGCCGGGCGGGACGGCAGCTTCCTGGTGCGAGACAGCGAGAGCGTGGCCGGAGCCTTCGCCCTCTGCGTGCTGTGAGTCGGGAGGCCGGCGTCAGGTTGGCGGGCGCGGGAGGAGGAGGGATGATGGAGGCGCCTGGCAACTGCCTCTGGGAGGGGACCCCCACCCCATCTGCCTCTGCAGATGGACTCTCACAGCTTTCTCCTCCTTCCTTCCTCCTCCTCCCTCTTTCCTCCTTCCCTCCTTCCTTCCCCTTTTTCTCCCTCTTTCCTTCCTCCATCCTTCCTCCTCTGCCTCCCTTCCTCCTCCCTCCTTCTTAATTCCCTTCCCTTCTCATGCTCTTTCTCCTTCTTTTCCCCCTCCCTCTCTCCATTCGTCCTTTCCCCTTCCTTCCCTCCCTCCTTCCTCCCTCCCCCTCTCCGCCCTGCCTGGCGCTGGAGTGCCGGGGGTGACCTTCCGCCATGTAATCCGAGACGAGGCTTTGGGGCTGCGAAATGTCAGCCTCCCGGGACGGGCTGGGCGACCGCTTCCCCCGTCCAGCGCCCGTCCCGATCCGCCCCCACCCACTCCCCCGGCCCAGGAAAGCTCCGGGCAGCTGCCGGTGCGCAGCGCTTCCCGCGCCCGCCCTGCGAGGGACGCGGTTAGGGAAGCGCCTCGGGTTTCAACCGGAGAGGAAAACCAGCAAGAGCCGCGCAGCTGCTTCTGCTCTGCGGCGGTTCCCTTCGGCCCGTTGCGCCCGGGAGCCAAAGTCCAACATTGTCCCGGTGCTCCCGAGTCACATGCCGCGGTTGCCCCTCCTCACCTGCGGCCTGGATGCACCTGTGTGGCTTTGGGGAAAGCTTGGCTCTGGGGGGTGGTGCGTTGTGCGTCCCCCGGACCCAGCTGGGCTCTTTAGGGTCTCCAAACTCAGCAAAGGCTTGTGGACTTCGACTCCCAGAATCCCCCAGCAGCATAGCTCAGGGACCAGCTGGGCTCTTTAGCGTCTCCAAACTCAGCAACTTTTTAAGGCTTGTGGACTTCAACTCCCAGCTATGCTGGCTGGGGGATTCTGGGAGCTGAAGTCCACAAATCTTAAAAAGTTGCCAGATTTGGAGAGAGACCTTCTTTCAGGCACCTCGAGGCTTCCTGGCCTTGTGTGGTGGGAGCAGTTTCAGAGGTTGGGGGGTGGGGAATTAAGACAGCTGTTGCCTCCACCACATCTGGCCCCCAGTCTCCCTCCTTTCCTCTGAGAGAGGGCAGAGTTCCTGGGGCTCTTCCTGCCCAGAATAGATTGGGGGAGGAGGGATTTCTGCCAGACTGTCTCTGCCCTCCCTGGATCCTGAGAGGGGTGGGATGGGACCGCCCCCCTCAGCATCCCCCCCAGCATTTGGGGGGGGGGGGTGGAAGACAGAAAAGCAGATAAAATAAAACTGAGGGAGACCCAGGATTATCTGGAAGAGGAACTTTTGTTACTTAGGACTGGTTGTTTGGGTGGGGGGTCAATCCTGGGGAGATTATTACAGGTTTGATTTTCCACTCATAATGGGACACCGGTCAGTGGTTGGACAAACCGGAGAGGAAAGTGGCTGGAAGGGACTCTCTCTCTCTCTGTCTCCCCCCTCCCTCCCCCTCTCTCTCTCACAGTGCCTGGGATTCTTTGGTGATGTAGCCATTCCTGCTTGTCCAGGGACAGACTCCATCCTTCACACACACACACACACACACACACACACACCACCAAACCTTCGAGCACTGGTGGCTGCTGGAACAGGGTGGGTGGGAGGGTGGGCACCCCAGGTGGAGAGAAGAGGGGGCAGGGCCAGGTCTGGTGCCAGCTAGTTTTCCCTCGTTCCGCGATGTGTCGGTCGGGCACAGCCTGTTCCATTGCTGAGGCGGATGAAGAGTGGACATTGGCAGCTGCTGAGCCGGTCAGGGAGCCCCGCCAGAGGGGAGGACAAATAGAAAGTGGTCTGTTTTTTTAGACCCCTCTCATGACAGCCACCCCCCCTTGGCACCTCCCCTGAGTTGGCAAAGGCCCCCGGTGTGAGAACACGAAGGAAACATTGGCAGGGCTGCATGTGTGCCAACCGCCTCATTCTCCACGCCTCTCGGCTGGAACCAGAAGTCCCATCTTGGAGAATCCCAGAATGCCAGAGCCGGAAGGGGCCTTAGAGGTCATCTAGTCCAGGCCCCTGACCAAGGCTGCAGACCTTATGCCAGGTTGGACAAAGGGCTGTCCACTCCCTTCCTAAAAACCTCTTGCAATGGAGCACCCACAAATCTCTGGAGGCAAACTGGTCTGTCTGTCTGTCTCTCTCCCTCTCTAATCTGTCTTATCTATCCATCTGTCTGTCTGTCTGTCTATCTATCTATCTATCTATCTATCTATCTATCTATCTATCTGTCTGCTATCTGTCTCTCCCTCTTTCTCTTTCTCTCTTTCTCTTTCTCATCTCTCTATCTATCTATCTATCTATCTATCTATCTATCTATCTATCATTTATCTATCTAATATATCATCTTTACCTACCCCATTTCCCCAAAAATAGGACCTACCCTGAAAGTAAGTCTGGACTTTCTGGTTTTTCTTTGAAGACGTTTTGCTTCTCGTCCAAGAAGCTTCTTCAGTTCTGACTGGACGGTGGGGGATGGAAGGGTTTATACGACATCATCTATCTCCAATCTACCACACAGCCTTTTCAGCAGTTCCAAGAAGGCTCCCCACCCATTTGCATCACTCAGGTGACTCAGGGGACACAGATAAACCTCCAAGTGCTTCAACCAGGGGTGAAATGCTACGGTTTGGCCCGGTTCACCCAAACCGGTAGCAAAAGTTGCTACCCATTCGGCCAAACTGGTAGTAAAAACAGCTCCGATGATCAGCTGAGAGGAAACCAAAGGGAAAAGGCAGGATTGACCCTCCCACCTGCCCCTGCGCTCTTCTCTGCTTTATCCTCTCAGCTGATTGGCGCTGCAGGCCTCAGCTGGGGTGGGGAAAGCTGCGGGCCCGCATGTGTGAGGTGTGCAGTCACGAACCGGTAGGGAAACTGGTAGAATCCCAGCACTGGCTTCAAGGACCCTCTGAAAGGATGCAAAGGACCAGCTGCCTGCAAGGAGGAGAAATCCTTCCATTCTCCACCATGCAGTCAGAGCTGAAAAAGATACTTTGGAGGAGAAGGGAAATGTCTTCAAAGAAAAACAAGGAAGTCTGCCAGCATCAACTGCCCATCGCCCCATGCACTCACACAGACAGGGCCTCCTCAGGGTGCCATCGGTCCGACAGTGTCGGCTGGCGACCCCCAGGGGTAGGGCCTTCTCTGTGGGAGCGCCCAGCCTGTGGAACCAGTTACCCCTGGAGCTGCGGATGGCCCCTGGCCTTCGATCCTTCCGTCGCAACCTGAAGACTTGGCTCTTCCAACTGGCCAACCCGGAATGAGTCTCAGGGTTTTTATCAGCTTATATTAGCTGGTGTCGGTTTTAATCGAATTATTGGGATTTCTATTTGATATTTTTAAATTTTAAATTTTGTATTGTATGTTTTTATTGTTGTGAGCCGCCCTGAGTCCTTCGGGAGAGAGGGCGGCATAGAAATCCCAATATAAAATAAAATAAATAAAAAATAAAGTCCAGTTGCCTCTTGAAACAAAAAGCACCTTTGGGACTTTGGAGACTAAGTTGATCCCCCTTTCTCTGGGACAACTCATCCAATATTGGAAGAGAGATACCATGATGTACCCCCTAATTGTTCCCTTCGATAGGTTAGGATGATCCACAGTTCCACTTTTTGAACCCTAACTGTCTATTTGGAATAATTACAGCTGCAATGCAATGCAAGCTGATAAAAAAGAGGCTGCCTCATGAATCCATCTCTCTCTCTCCCCTCCCTCCCTCCCCTCCCCTCTCCCTCCCTCAAATCCCCAGTGAGCTGGACTCCTCCACATCCTTCCCTCCCTCGCTGGGGGAGGCAAGATAAAAGAAATAACATCCTTTGGAAGAAAGTGATAGATTAGAGGAAGTTTTCTAACTGCTCTTCTAGGCGCTTGCACGCTTCTCCTCCTTGCCTGCTGCTGTGTAGCTGGGATGAAGTGTGCAAATTTAGGGTTTGGCGTCTGCCTTCAGAGCTGGGCTTGCAAAGTGTGTGTTACCGTGGCTAAAATGGGGCAGGAAGGTGGCAATTTCCATTGTGCCCCGGGAGGGCTTGGATGACCCGTCTTGGGTGCATGGGCTCTCTTGCTAAGCCATATAATACAGCATGGTTTACAGGTAGTCCTCAGTTTGTGGCCGTTCATTTAATGACTGTTCCAACTTATAGTGGTACTGGGAAAAGTGCAGCTAACCCTCAACCTACAAGCATTCATTTAGTGGCCGTTCAAAGTTACAACTGACTGAAAAAAGTGACCAATGACCATTTTTCACACTTACGACCATTGCACCCTCCCCGTAAAATTCAGATGCTCGGCAACTGACTCATAGTTATGACAGTCGCAGCCTCCTCCGGGGGTCACTTGATCCCCTTTTGTGACCTTCTGATGAGCAAAGTCTGGGGGGGGAAGCCAGATCCACTTAACGACCGTGTTAATAACAGCTGCAGTGATTCACTTAACTGTGACAAGAAGGGTCGTAAAATGGGCCAAACTCACTTAACAACTGTCTTGCTTAGCAATGGAAATGTTGGGCTCAATTGGGGTCGTAAGTCGAGGACTACCTACATTTAAAAATATATATATGCCTGCGTTAAAGTGTGTTTGGCTCGTGTCAAAAACACTCAGACCAATCCCCTAAAAATACAAAATTACAGGTAATAATGGAGGCTGATTATCATGGTTGAAACCTCTAACAGTCATACATAGGGCACCTTACTGATTTTATGTCCTTTTTTTGCAGCGGTCATTAAATGAACACCACAGTCATTAAGCAAACTGATGGTTTGTTGTTTGTCAGTTTTGCTGAAAACTGTAAAACGTAAAATACACTTTAAACAGCTGTAAATGCAGCTATGTAACTGGGGGGGGGGAAGGAGGTAGTGTCATAAATCCTCCCCCAGGGAGGCTTGTCATAACTCTGAAACATCACCAAGCAACCCATCCTTAAGTCACGGACTATCTATAGTTTCTTTCTTTCTGCCTTTCCTAATGCGACCGTAAACTTTGTTTATCCCAATCTGGACTTTGTCCTGAGCGAGGATCTCACCTTGCAGCTGTTTCTGTTTATATAAAAAACCACACAAAGGTGTGTGGTTTTTTTTTAAAGGCGGAATTGTGCGTCACCTGGGCTGGTGGTGCACCACAATTCTTTCAACCCAGAGCTGAAAATCTTTCGCAGGTCACATTTTTTATTGTGGTTATTAGTAACCTTGAGCAGACAGGAGCTGGGTTCATTTTGTTTATTGCACGTTTTTCCCAAGAAGTTGTCGTTTTAACCAACATGTTGGCAAAAAGTGTTGTATTTAGGGTAGAATTATGTTGCTGTTTTTACTTTTTCCTCAAGTAGTGTGGACAAGAAGGTAGGATTTCTTCTTTGACCAGAATAAAATGATTCGTCATCTTGGTTCTGTAAAACAATGCGCAAATGGGACGTTTGCAAGCTCTCCTTGGCTTTGCATGCTTAAAAGAGAATATAGCTAGTTCTCAACTTACAACTGTCTGTTTAATGACCATTCGGAGTCAGGACACCTGAAAGTTATAGTAAAGAAAAGACATATCTAATTATTCACGTATTCACTGCAGCTAGAATAGTATTTGCCCAAAACTGGAAAAGTGAAAAGATTCGATAAAAGACAATGTGATTAGGAAAACATTAGAATGTGCAGAAACGAATAGATTAACACTGGCAATTAAAGGAAAAGAACAATCTGAATATTATATGACATGGGAATTATTTTAACAATGGTTAGAAAAGAAAAATGGAAATTAGAAATTAAATATATGAACCTAGAAGATTTATTTATTTTTATTTATAGTTGATTTGTATGCCCTCCTAAAAAAGACTCAGGCTCACAATTAAAATACAACAATAAATATTTAAAAAGAATTAAAGAATTAAACTTAAACAAGCATTAAATTGAATTAAACTTAAACAAGATATATATAAATAGGGTCTATATGAATATATGAATATAGAGAGGAAGGAATTAAAAGGGGAACATTACAATGATAAGATATATTATGTATATTAGTTCAAAGTAACAATGTAATGTAACTGTTGTTGTTATGGTAAGGAAATTGTATTAACCACAAATATTATGCACAAGACATTTGAACCCAGATGAAGTAAATGGAACATTTCTAAAATAAAATAAAAAAATTTACATACATACATACACACACACACACACACACACACACACACAAAGAGTCACAACATTGCTGGAAAAAAGTGACCGAAGACTTCTCATTGCACTTATGATGGTTGCATTGCAGCATCTCCGGAGTCACGTGATCAAAATTTGGATGCTTGGCAACCAGCAAATGGTTTATAATGATAATAATTACGATATGACGGTTGGATTGTCCTGGGGGGTCATGTGATCCCCATTAATTTGCAACCTTCCCCCCCCATCAACATACTCAGTAGGGGGGAAGCTTAACAATGGCATGATTCGCTGAACAACCATGAGAAAATGAGGTTGTAAAATAGGGCCTGACTTGCTGAACGACGGCATCACTTATAGAATGGAAGTTCCAACCCCCATTGGGGTTGTAATTTGAGGACTATCTGTGCTGGCATAAACTGGGAATTCTGGGAGTTGAAGTCCACATGTCTGAAAGCCACCAAGCAAGGTTGAGAAATACTGGCCTTAGATCAGGGGTCTCTAACCTTGGCCACTATAAGGCTTGTGGACTTCAACTCCCAGAATTCTTAGATGACCCTGCCTTAGATGACCCTTCTGGTCTCTTCCAACTCTATCATTCATGGCTGGCTGGGGAATTCTGGGAGTTGAAGTCCATAAGTCTTAAAGTGGCCAAGGTTGAGAAATGCTGGTCTATATAAGTAGTCCTCAACTTACGACCACAATGGAGGCCAGAGTTTATGTTGCTAAGGAGGAAATTTATTAAGTCAGTTTTGCCCCATTTTACGACTTTTCTTGCCCTGTTTGCGAAGTGAATCACTGCAGTTGTTAAATTAATAACAGCGGTCATTAAGTGAATCTGGCTTCCTCCATTGCTTGTCAGAAGGTCGCAAAATATGGTCACATTGGGACATTGCGACTGTCATAAATTTGAAGCGGTTGTCGAGCATCTGACTGTAGATCATTTGACCTTGGAGATACTGCAATGGTCATAAGTATGAAAAACAGTCATAAGTCACTTTTTTCGTTGCTGTTGCAACTTCAATGGTCACTAAATGAAGTGTTGTAAGTCGAGGACTGCTTGTAGTTCAAAGCAAAACCATTTTTAGCATCTAGTTTTTTTTCTTCTAGCTTTCAAAACCACAACTCATAAGTTCATTTTTGTCTGCTTCATGCAAAGCACCTCTGAGTTTCCAGTCAGCTATAAATGTAAATTCTGCCTTTTCCTTAACCAAATAATTTCATTCAGCCACCTCTGCCAGTTGCGTCACCTTCGCCAACCATTGACTCCTTTGGGGGCTGGTGCAAACCCCCATAGTTCAGCTTCAGTGCTTTTTACCTAGATCCTTTTTTTAAACTTCTGCTGATGGTGTTTTATTTTAAGTTTCCTTTTGAGTTTGACAAAGTTTCCAGGCTGACAGTTTGTCCCTTTTGAATAAATTGTAAGTATTAAAAATACAGGTCCACTGCAGAAGGAGAGAGGCTATTGTGGGCAATGGGTGTGAGGCAGCAGATCGTAGATATTTCCCTCCTGTAGACCCTTACCAACTAGGACAGGAGTCCCCAAACTTGGCCACTTGAAGACTTGTGGACTTCAACTCCCAGAATTCTCCAACCAACTAGGACAGGAGTCCCCAAACTTGGCCACTTGAAGACTTGTGGACTTCAACTCCCAGAATTCTCCAACCAACTAGGACAGAGTCCCCAAACTTGGCCACTTTAAGACTTGTGGACTTCAACTTCCAGAATTCTCCAACCAACTAGGACAGGAGTCCCCAAACTTGGCCACTTGAAGACTTGTGGACTTCAACTCCCAGAATTCTCCAACCAACTAGGACAGGAGTCCCCAAACTTGGCCACTTTAAGACTTGTGGACTTCAATTTCCAGAATTCTCCAACCAACTAGGACAGGAGTCCCCAAACTTGGCCACTTTAAGACTTGTGGACTTCAACTCCCAGAATTCTCCAACCAACTAGGACAGGAGTCCCCAAACTTGGCCACTTTAAGACTTGTGGACTTCAACTCCCAGAATTCTCCAACCAACTAGGACAGGAGTCCCCAAACTTGGCCACTTTAAGACTTGTGGACTTCAACTTCCAGAATTCTCCAACCAACTAGGACAGGAGTCCCCAAACTTGGCCACTTGAAGACTTGTGGACTTCAACTCCCAGAATTCTCAACCAACTAGGACAGGAGTCCCCAAACTTGGCCACTTTAAGACTTGTGGACTTCAACTTCCAGAATTCTCCAACCAACTAGGACAGGAGTCCCCAAACTTGGCCACTTTAAGACTTGTGGACTTCAACTCCCAGAATTCTCCAACCAACTAGGACAGGAGTCCCAAACTTGCCACTTTAAGACTTGTGGACTTCAACTTCCAGAATTCTCCAGCCAGCAAAGCTGGCTGGAGAATTCTGGGAGTTGAAAATCCAAGTGGAGGCCTCTGGTGGGCTAAGAAGCTACAGAACAGCTGGCCTTCTGGAGCTATGGACACTCCATCTCTGGAAGTTTCACTTGAAGTTCAGCCAGATGTTTCTGTGGGGTGATCTGAGGATTCCTCGCCTTTCCAATGGGGGTAGATTCGAAGACCACCAAGGGATCTTCCATCCCTGGATTCTGGGATTCCATGAGATGTCTTCATAGGCGACCCTGCCCAAATAGATCTTCAGAAAGCCGCTTTGTCTGGAGATGGATTTGGGGTGAGTTTACTTGGTGGAAGGGAAGAGGTGAACAGTGAGGTCCACAAGTCTTAAAGTGGCCAAGTTTGGAAACCTCTGCGGTAGGAACTTTCTCTCTTCAAAGTTGGATTGCAAGAGGAGAGGAAATGGACTGGGAAGAGGGGTTGTTTTTCAAGATTAAGATCTGGATTTACAAGGCCATGGACCTAGGCCTTTGGGGCAACGGACCCCTGAACCTTGCTGCCTCTCTCCTTTGCTCACCCCAGTGTCACCAGAAGCCCCCTACCCTGCATTTGAAGCAGGAGTGTCAGAACTCCCAGCAGAGCTTCATATGCACCCCTAAATTTGACAAAGCAAAATGGCAATCGAGAATATTCCCGGCTTTTTTCCTGTAAAGTGATGTGTCAATTTCAACCCTGATTGCTAGATATAATCAACATTCTCAGGACCAGAAGGGGTGTCAATTTCAGCCCTGATTGCTAGATAAAATCAACATTCTCAGGACCAGAAGGGGTGTCAATTTCAACCCTGATTACTAGATATAATCAACATTCTCAGGACCAGAAGGGGGTGTCAATTTCAACCCTGATTGCTAGATAAAATCAACATTCTCAGGACCAGAAGGGGGTGTCAATTTCAACCCTGATTGCTAGATATAATCAACATTCTCAGGACCAGAAGGGGTGTCAATTTCAACCCTGATTGCTAGATACAATCAACATTCTCAGGACCAGAAGGGGGTGTCAATTTCAATCTTGACTTAGATAAAATAAACTGTCTTAGGATCAGGTGGTATGTCAATTTCAACTGATTGAAATCACCTTTCTCAGCCTCCCTGACTTCCCTGGTCAAAAGAGGTGCTTCATGCTTGGTGTTTGTGGCCTGAAAAATAAACTAGATTAAGGTGATGGGCCAGCTGGATTCACCCAGCCTGAGATGGCATCAGCAGGCTCCCAACAACGTGGGCCTATATTCCCAAGCTTTGCCAGCTCATTTTGTCCTGCTCCAGCGTGGATGGTGCCCCATTTTAAGAAGGCTTGGGCGTGGGGGCATGCCAGTGTGTGTCCAGTTGCCGTTGTTGACTGTTTTGAGTTTGAGGCTCTGCAAAACCCAGCCCTGAGCAACTGAACACCAACTGGTGCAGCAGGGCCCTTCTGTTCAAAACACCCATTTAGCGGCCGCCGTAAATGCCACTTTACCCCCAAGGCCTGTTATTACCGTGCCAGCTTTAGCTCTGCTCTGGATTTTCGAGGCTGCTGTGCAAATTGGGCTTTGAAAAAGCAACGTTTCCCAGCCATGCGCCAACCTCCCTTGTGGAAACTCCTTGGAAACCTTCAAGCAGCGTCTGCTAAAAAGGGGAGTGCGGGGGGGGGGAGTATTTAGTCAAGGGAATGGGGGTGCAGCTTCAGTTGTGGTTTGAAAAATATCACAAGAAGGCAGTGTCTTTTTTCCTTTCTCTTTCTTTTCCCTCCAGCTTTGCACCCTCTTTGAATCCCCAGGTGGGAATCAATCTCTCTCTCTCCACTTTTGCATTTGGAGAGAGAGTTATTTGTATAGCTGGGGGGCGGGGAGAGAAAACTGGAATTTCCCCCCCTCCCTTTGATTCCTCATGGCCTTCCTGGCTGTCCAGGGGTGGGTTTTTCACGGGCTTCTGAGTCAGCCTGGGAATGTTACGGGAATGCACTGAGGTTGCCAGCCACAAAGTGGCACGTGGGACTCATTCCTGCTCCTGTTTTTTCCGGTTTGCTCTTGCTCACTGGATGCTTGGGAGGGAGGGAGGAAGGGCTGGCAGGAAACAGAATGACAAGAAGGGGCCTTGGAGGTCTTCTAGTCCAACCCCCCCTGCTCAAGCAAGAGACCCTATATACCATTTCAGACAAACCTCTTATCCCACCTCTTAAAAACTTCCAGTGTTGGAACGTTTACAATTTCTGGTGGCAAGTTGTTCCACGGATTAATTGTCAGGAAATTTCTCCTTAATTCCCCTTGATTAATTCCCACCCATTGGGAAAAGAGGCCCCCGGGTCTCTCCTGCCCCCTTCCTTAATCTAGACCAGGAGTCCCCAAACTTGGCAACTTTGAAGACTTGTGGACTTCAACTCCCAGGATTCCCCAGCCAGCTGTGCTGGAGGACTACGAGTCTACAATCACAATTGAAATAAATTTTCAACAAATTTAATAAATCAAATATATTTAATATATACACGTAATAACTAAAATAAAATCAATAAACACGTGGGAATTCTTCTTTTTTCTCTCTCTGTCCATGTTCCCAACTGGACAAAAGACTAAATATTTTTTTCCCAATGGAACAAGGTGTTGCAGCCTGAAAGCTTTCTCGTTTATTATTATTTTAACGCTGAGGTAAACTCTCTGGTTTTTGTTGTTGTTCCATACCTATTCCACTTTAAGTTCTGAACTGATACTAGGTTCATTATAATGCCATATGCACCCAACTCTTTTTTTTTGGTCCTTTTGAACCCAAAATATTTCCCAATTGTACTGTAATAGCTAAAGTTTTGTGAGCATGTGAGAGTTAAGATCAAGGTCTTCAAACTTGGCAACTTTAAGACTTGTGGACTTCAACATAGCTGGCTGGGGAATTCTGTGGGTTGAAGTGCACAAGCCTTAAAGTGGCCAAGGTTGGAGACCCCTGATCTAGATGGATTCTGCCACCCTCGCCATCCAGTTAGCAAGCACAGGAGGAGGGGGATGGGCTTTGCAGTCCTGGATGTCCCAAGGGATCCCAAGCTCAGCTTTCCTGGCCCAGCTTCTGTGGCACAGGGGTCCCGGGTGCACTCAGTCTCCCAAGCCAGCTGTTTTCCTCTGGCTTCCTGCCCTCTTAGCTCTCCTGCAGACCTTGGGGAGGAGGTCCTGACAGCAAAGGAGCAGCTGCTGCTGTGTTTTTCGGTGGCTGGAATTTCACCCACACGCCCCACCCGGTGGCGGCAGTGGCAGCCTCTGAGCTCCGGCGTGGGGCAGGCCCTGGCAAGCCCCGCCCTGCCCCCTGCCAGCCTCTTTGTCTTCCTTGGGGCTGGCAGAGCGTCCTTGGCATTTGGGTAGCCGGAGGGGCCTGTTGCAATACCTGTGCCAAGGTGCCACCTCTGGATTATATTCCCTGCAGTACTGGCGGTCCTTGGCTTACGGCCACCATTGGGCCCAGCGTTTCGGTGGCTAAGCGAGAGCGTTAAGTGAGTTTTGTCCCATTTTACAACCTACCTTGCCAGAGTCATTAAGTGAATTGTTGTCACTGTTAAGTCGGTAACACGGTTGTTAAACGAACCTGGATTCCGCATTGAGTTTGCTGGTCGAAGGTCACCAAAGAGGATCATCACGTGACCCCCGGGGGAACGCTGCGACCGTCATAACTATGAGTCAGCGACCAAGTGTCCGAATTCAGATCACGTGACCCGCCTGCACATCTGTATTAGTGCAAGATTTTTGGGGTGCCGTTGGCATCTCACACACACAGATACACACGTTTCCCTGCACACCTGTGCCAGTGCAAGGATCTTCAACTGCATCAACCTCTCTCTCTCTCTCACACACACACACGCGCCTGTGTCTGCTGGCACGAGTGTGTGCTTGCCTGCTAGTGCACAACTTATCACCTTTGTCTGCCTGGCACGTCTCTGCTAGTGCAAGATTCTTCTGGCAAATGTGTGTGTCAGCCCCCCCACACACACACATATGTGCACACACACGGTTGCCTGCCTGGCAGTGTGTGTGTGTGTGTGTGTGTGCTATTCAAAACTCATCAGCTGGGTTAGCACCCCCCACACACACTCACAGAGGCACGGGAAAGATGCTTCCTCCCCTCTCTTCTCTTGTCTCTTTCTCTTTCTCTTTCTGTCCCTCTCTCTCTTTCACTCTTCACTCTCTTCTTTCTCTCTCTCTCCTCTCTCTGTCTTCTCTTTCTGTCTCTCCCTCTTTCTCTTTCTGTCCCTCTCTTTCACTCTCTCTCTCTCACACACCCTTTCTCCTTCTCCTCTCTGTCACTCTCTCTTTCCTTCTCTCTCTTCTTTCTCTCTCTTTTTCTTTCTGTCCTCTCTTTCTCTCTCTCTCCTCTCTCTGTCTTCTCTGTCTCTCTTTCTCTTTCTGTCGTCCTCTCTCTCTCTCTCTCTCTCTCCTCTGTCTGCTCTCTCTGACTTCTTTCTCCTCTCTGTCTTCTCTTTCTCTCTTTTCCACTTTCTCTTTCGCCCTCTTCTTTCACTCTCTCCTCTTCCACACCTCCTCTCTGTCTTCTCTTTCTCTCTTTTCCACTTTCTCTTTCTGTCCCTCTCTCTTTCACTCTCTCTCTCTCTCCTTTCTCTCTCTTTCTCCTCTGTCACTCTCTCTTTCCTTCTCCCTTCTTTCTCTCTCTGTCTTCTCTGTCTCTTTCTCTTTCTGTCATCCTCTCTCTCTCTCTCTGTCTGTCTCTCTCTCTCTCTTTCACTCTTCCCTCTCTCCCCCTCTCTCTCTTGCCAGGGCTCCCTCCTGCCCTGCCATCTAGACTGCCCCCTCCGCCCCCCCTCCCCTCCCCTCCGCCTGTGCTTTTCCCTGAGTCACGCCTGGCCGGACCGTGTCCATGCCTGACGCAGGGTGGCACCGAGCCTCCAGCAGACGGGAAACCAGTCCCTGCCATGAGCCAACTATAAATAACGCTGGCTGCAGGAAGGATTCTTGGCTGCCGCCCATTAACCCTTAGCAAGGCCGATGCGGGAGGGGCTTTCATTGAAGGGGGCCTGCAAGGGGGGCTTAAGCTGCTGGCACCTATGATTCTGCACCTTCTTCGCCTTGTGCCCTGCGCCCAACAACAGCCAGACAGAGTAGGATGGTATCCAACCTTGAAGACTGGTGGACTTCATTTCCCAGAATTCCTCAGACAGCAAAGCCTTAAGACTTGTGGATTTCAACTCCCAGAATTCCCCAACCAGCATTGCTGGCTGGGGAATTCTGGGAGTTGAATCCCTTAGGCTATCAAAATTCTGGGCATTGAAGTCCTCCAATCTTCAAATGACCAAGATGGTTTCCCCTGCCTTAGAACTAAGGGAATTTGAAGCATTTTTACCCCTCTCTCTGTTGTCTCCCCGATGGGCCAGGAGCCCCCTTCCCTTCCTACAGAGAGGTGCATCGTGCAAACTCCGCTGGGATCCGTGTGGCTGTGGCACATGGGTAGGGGTGGTCCTTTGCTCGTGGCTTTGTAGCAATTGTCCCCCTTCCTGGGACAGGCAAGGAAGGCCTC
This sequence comes from Naja naja, assembly GCA_009733165.1. Taxonomy (NCBI): domain Eukaryota; kingdom Metazoa; phylum Chordata; class Lepidosauria; order Squamata; family Elapidae; genus Naja; species Naja naja. Next base: position 61,372,411 of record CM019152.1, on the reverse strand, counting down.
CCCTTGAGCAGGGAAGATGGCCAGAGCAGCTGAGGGCCCCCAAGGCCCCCAAACCCCACCCTTTGGGGCACACCTCTTCCCTAGAGAGGACTGGTGGTGCGCAAAGGGGTGCAAACTTTGCCCCCCAACCCATGACCCTAGGAAAGGGGTGCCTGAGGCCAGCAGCACTTGGGGGAGCAAGGGTGGACAGTCTGGCTGCATCTCCTCCTGTCTCCCCCTTTTGAAATCAAGGGCGGGGAAGAGACAGTCAAGGGAGCGTGTCCCCCCTCCCGAAGTCCGTCAGCCGGCTGGTCAGCTGGGTCAGCACAAGAGTCCTTTGTCCTGGTCTTCAGCTGCTTGGCTGGGCTATCCCTGGAACGGGACTGTCTGGAGGGATTGCCCTTCCGTCTTGAGGACAGCCAGAGAGACAGAATTGAGGGTCCTGGGGAGTTTTGGGGGGGGGGCAGCAGACCCAGATCATGCAGACCCTGCATTGGTAAACTCAGCCCCAGCCCACCACTTGCCCCATGGATCAAAAGGGCCAGCTTTGCAAGAGGAAGCAGCTTGATTGTTCTTTCTACAGGCAGTTCTTGACTTAAAACAGTTTGTTTAGTGTCGGTTCCAAGTTCAAACGGCCTTGAGGAAAGGCAGGGGTCTCCTGGCAACTTTAAGATTGGTGGACTTCAATTGCCAGAATTCCTCAGCCAGCTTTGCTGGCTGAGGAATTCTGGGATTGAAGTCCACAAGTCTCAAGGCTTCGCTGGCTGAAGAATTCTGGGAGTTGAAGTCCACAAGTCTTAAGGCTTCGCTGGCCGAGGAATTCTGGGAGTTGAAGTCCACAAGTCTTAAGGCTGCTGGCGAGAATTCTGGGAGTTGAAGTCTACAATTCTTAAGGCTTAGCTGGCGGGGAATTCTGGGAGTTGAAGTCCAGAAATCTTAAGGCTTTGCTGGCTGAGGAATTCTGGGAGTTGAAGTCCACAAGTCTTAAAGTTACCAAGTTTGGGAACCCCTGAAAAAAGGGACATGGCCTGGTTTTCACTCTTGTGACCATCTGGAGCCTCCTCAAAGGTCAAGTGGTCAAAATTCAGAGGCTCAGCAAGTGACTGTATTAAAGACTGGTCTTTGCTGGCTGAGGGATTCTGGGAATTGAAGTCTGCAAGTCTTAAGGCTTTGCTGGCTGGGGATTCTGGGAGTTGAAGTCCACATGCCTTAAAGTTGCTAAAGTTGAGAAACCCTGACCTGGAGCCTTGTCGAGCAGTACTAAATCAAGCCCAGGGGAAGGGTCTCTGCCTGCAGCCCCTTCCCCAAATGGCCCCCTCCAGTTCTGTTCATCCTTTGGCTGCGTCCCTGGCCAGCCGCCTCCGAGTGGTGCCAGGGGCAGAACGCAAGCCATCCCCGCGCCAGGAATGCCAGCCTGCTGTCTCCACAATCTTCTTCGCTGCCTGCGCCGTTCGTGGCTGGCCGGCATGTCCCGACTTGCCGGAGGAACAGGGCCCAATTGCCGCATCCCTCCCGGCTGTCTCTAAGGCCTAAGCCTTTGTTTGGGTCTGAGCTCAACGTGTCTGGCTCCTGCCGGTCTTTTCTTGCCTGCCCCAAATCCTCCCGGCTATTTCAGGCATGGAACGAACGTTGCAAGAAAGTCCCAAGCCGGCTGCACTTAAACGGGGGGTTTAAAATGGAGAGGATGACTCTGAATGTTATGCTTCCATTTTCGTCATGCTTGACGTCTTTCCTTTTTTTTTTGTAAATTATTTTTTAACAACAAATATAAACAAACATAAACATAAACACAAAACATAAAACCTTCTTCCCATTGTACAGTGTGTCGGTTTGTATAAATTTTGTGCACAATATCAACAGTCCTTCCCTTCTAACTACATTATTAAAATTTATTTTACATGAATATGCATATTATCTTATATTGTTCTTAATTACTTATTGGACTTTACTTATAAACTATATCATCCTTTTTGAGCAAATTTCAGTTTCTAAGATATCTCAATTCATAACATCATTCACTCCATTATAATTCATTATAACATATTACATTGTCTTATCTTTACTCTATCGTTGTATTTATATTGTATTATATCCTATTTCCCTATTCTTTTTCCTAACCATTCATAATTTGACGTGTTCTTTCCTGTCTCTTTCAGGTTCCAGAAACATGTCCACACCTATCAGTTTTGCCTGACGAGGAGGAGTTTTTGGCTGTCCAGGTGAGTGCTTCCATTCGTCCTCTGGTTTCCCCAGTGGTGAGCTTTTGAACCCCTTCTTGCTCACAGTTAGGGATTCTCAACCTCTTTTAAGACTCGTGGACTTCAACTCCCAGAATTCCATGAAGCCGATGCTGGAGGGGAGTCCTGGGAAGCTGAAGTCTGCACATCTTAAAACTGGTTGAGAACCTCTGCTTTAGTCAGGAGTATCGTTCCTTCAACACTTGTGCCTTTGCATTGCTCATCTGGAATTTCCCAGGCAGACAATAACAGATTAACAAGAGTTGGAAGGGACCTTGGAGGTCTTCTAGTCCAACCCACTGCTGAAGCAGGAGACTCTATACCATTTTCAGACAAATCATGGTCCAAGCTCTGCTTAAAACCCTCCAGTGATGGGCGATTCACCAGGCTCCAGATTAACTCAGCCTTCCATCCTTCGAGGTGGGTAAAATGAGGACCCAGATTGTTGGGGGCAGAAGAGGCTGACTCTGTAAATCACTTACAGAGTGCTGTAAAGCACTGTAAAGCAGTATATAAGTCTAAGGGCTGTTGCTATTGCTATTACCATTCACAACTTCTGGTGGCCAGCTGTTTCACTGTTAATTGTTTTTTCCTTTCAGGAAGTTTTCCTGAATTCCAGGTTAAATCTCTCCTTTTCCTGTTTCCATCTGTTGCTTCTGCCTGCCTTTAGTGCTTTGGACTGGAGAATAGGTGGACCCCTTCCTCTTGGACACCCCCTCCCCCACATTGGAAGACTGCTCTCATGTCCCCCCTAGTCCTTCTTTCATTAAACTGGACCTACCCAATTCCTGCAGCCGTTCTTTGTGTGTTTTGTCCTCCAGTCCCCTAATAATCTTGGTTGCTCTTCTCTGCCCTCTTTCCAGAGTCTCAACATCTTTTTTGATATCGTGTTGACTAAAACTGGATTCAATTTTCCAAATGAGGTCTCACCAAGGATTTACAATTGCTTAATCTATTTATACAATACATAAATAATATATTTATTTATATATATTATATTGCTTATTGTACCCTATTATTATTAAGTGTTGTACCTGATGTTTCTTGACTCTTGATGAATGTATCTTTCCTTTTATGTACACTGAGAGCATTTGCACCAAGACAAATTCCTTGTGTGTCCAATCACACTTGGCCAATAAAAAATTCAATTCTATTCTGTCCTATTTTCTATTCTATTCTATTCTGTATTCTGTTCTCTTCTCTTCTCTTCTCTTCTCTTCTCTTCTCTTCTTATTCCTATATTCTACTCTATTCCCTTCTCTTCTATTCTACACTCTTCTCTTCTCTTCTACTTTCTCTATTCTATTCTATTCTCTCTTCTCCTCTGTCTATTCTATTCTATTCTATTCTATTCTAATTTCTATTCTATTTTATTCTCTTCTCTTGTCTCCTATTTTCTTCTATTCTATTCTATTCTCTCTTCTCTCTTCTATTCTATTCTCTCCCTATTCTATTCTACTTACTCTTCTCTGTCTATTCTATTCTATTTTCTATTCTAATTTCTATTCTATTCTATTCTCTCCTATTCTCTCCTATTCTCTTCTCTTCTCTTCTCTTCTCTTCTCTGCTCTGCTCTGCTCTGCTCTGCTATTCTATTCTATTCTATTCTATTCTATTCTTAATAGATTCTATTCTATAAAGGGATATTAACACTTCACATGATCTTGATTCTAACCCTCTGTTAATGCTGCCTAGAACAGTTGTTGCTGTCCCCTTTACCAGACCAAACAGGCTGATGGTGACAATTGCCCATGGAGGAATCTAATAGTGGGAATTCTGGGTGCTGAAGTTCCAAAACATTTCTTGGACTACGCATTTCTGGGCTCTGCATTTCCATGTCCTGCTTCCCTGCCAGACCCTCCTTCACCCCCTTCCCCACACTGAGCTCTGTAGGAAGGTTTGCTCCCCCCCTGCCTGGAAATGGCCCAGTGGGAAGACAAATAGAGGCCTGGGGGCCGCCGGAGAGAGCCATGCCGGGAAATTTGGGTCATGCGCCTCCTTTTCTGCATGCGGCATCTTCCCGGCTGCTTCTCTTGGGCAGCCCCAGCTGGTGAGAGCCCAGCAGATGCCCACATAGTGCTGATCTTGGGGCGAGGCCAGCTGGACTCATTGATGGGACAACAGGGATGCTATTGTGCTCTTTGCCAAGGAGGAATAAGTGAGGAGGCGGGCGAAGGGTGCGCCAGCTGCGGAAAGGAAGTTTGTGGGCTGACGGGGCATCCTGAGCCGGCGTTTGGTCTCGTGTATGGCGGGCAGCCGAGCCAGGCCAGAATGGGCCAGCCGGTGCCCCCTGGCCAGGACACGTCCACTCCAAAGACTAGCTTCATCCTGGCTAAGCCAGAACCATAGTTAATCCTTCCCAGAGGCTGACTGGGGGTCTTTTTAAGAAATCAAGCACAAGGAGGAGCAGGTGGGGGCCGTTGCCAGGGGGTCCTTTGCCCAGGTCCGGCTGGTTCGCCAGCTTCGCCCGTTTCTGGACCAAGATGCCCTGCACACAGTCACCCATGCTCTTGTTACCTCGCGACTCGACTACTGCAACGCTCTCTATTTAGGACTGCCCTTGCACACCATCCGGAGGTTGCAGCTGGTGCAGAATGTGGCCGCGTGGGTTGTGATGGGAGTTACCTGATTCTCCCATATACCCCCTCCTCTCTTGCGGCCTGCATTGGCTGCCAGTTGCGCTCGGGTGAGTTCAAGGTTTTGGCTAACATTCAAAGTCCTCACGACATGGGTCCACAATATTTAAGGGAGCGCCTCCTGCCGATATCAGGGACCAACCGCCCTGTATGGGCACACAGGCAGGGGCTCCTCGGGGTCCCATTGGCAAGTCAGTGCCGGCTGGCGGTCCCCCGACAGCGAGCCTACTCTGTGGCGGCCCCCGACTTATGGAATCAACTGCCTCTGGACCTCCGTCTGGCCCTGACCTCCGCACCTTCCGCCACGATTTGAAGACTTGGCTATTTGATCAAGTTGGGCTGTGATTACCTTACCGGGGGCATGGGACAGTTTTAATTTTTAATCCGGTTTTATTGGACCTTATAGTGATTTAATTTCTTTTAAATTATTTATTGTATTTGTATGTTTTAACTGTGAGGCGCCCGAGTCTTGGAGATGAGGCATATAAATCAATAAAATAAATAAATAAATAAATAAATAAATAAATAAATAAATAAATAAATAGTCCTTGATTGATAATAGCTCGTTTACTGACCGTCCGAAATTACAAGGGCACTGAAAAATGTGGCTTTTGACCATTTCTCACACTTGTCACCAGAGGTCTCCAAACTTGGCCACTTTAAGACTGGTGGACTTCAACTCCCAGAATTCTCCAGCCAGCTGTGCTGGCTGGAGGAGTTCCTGAGTGAATCCACCAGTCTCTACTCTAAATGATCTTTCTGGTCTCTTCCAACTCTATCATCCCTGACTGGCTGGAGAATTCTGGGAGTTGAAGTCCAGAAGCCTTAAAGGGGCCCCGTTTGGAGACCCCTGCTTTATACAAATAAGTCAAGGAAGCAAGCATTATCAGCACAACTGTCTCCTCTGGTTTTCCCTGCAACAACAATTCTGTGAAGGGGCTTGGGCAGAGAGAAAGGGACTGGCCCATGGTCACCCAGCTGGCTTTCATGGCAAAGGCAAGACTAGAACTCACCTCCTCCTGGTGATTGAGCCAAAGTCACCCAGCCGGCTTTCCTGGCTAAGGCGGGTCTTGAACTCGTGTCTTCTTGCTTTGTAGCCTGTAACTTAACAACAACCAGGACAGCCCCACCCCCAACTTCAGTATAACAGACTTGCAAGGGACCTTAGAGGTCTTTTAGTCCAACCCCCTGCTCAAATAGGTATCCTTGTACCACCCTGGACAAATAGCCATCCTGTCTCTTCTTAAAAACCTCCAGAGATGTAGCAGTGATAAATTCTAGTGGCAGGCAGTCCCACTGGCTAATTGTCCTCACTGTCAGGAAATTCCTCCTCAATTCCAGGTTGCTTCTCTCCTTGATGAGTTTCCATCCGTTGCTTCTTGTCTTCTGGTGCTTTGGAGAATAGCTTGACTGTCTCCTGCTTGGGTGAGGGGTTGGACTAGATGACCTACAAGGTCCCTTCCAACTCTGTGAATCTAAGCTAAACTGATTGACCCCCTCCTCTCTGTGGCAGCCCCTCAAATACTGGAAGACTGATATTGTGCCGACAGAGAGGGAGGGAGAGGAGAGGAGAGGAGGGAGGAGAGGCGAGGAGGGGAGGAGAGAGAAAGGGAGGAGGGAGAGACAGACAGAGAGAGAGAAAGAGACAGACTGAGAAAGAAAGAGAGAGAGAGAGAGAGAGATTGCTTAGTTCACCTGTCTCCAGCCCAGTGGCCCGAAGCTGCCCTCCCCAGTCGTCCCCGTTCTCAGGGGGGATCCTGGTGTCCCCTCCTCTCACCAGGCAGGCAGTTCCTCCCTCCCTGCGGCCAGGGGACTCAGGTTCTCCGGCCTGCTGGACGGTGTCCTCCTCTTCCTGCAGACGTCCCAGGGAGTCCCGCAGCCAAACCAGGGCCTGGCCTGCACTCTGCTCTTCCCTGTGGAACGGGAGAAGGAGAAAGAGAACGCGGAGGAGAGGGACTACTCCGGTACCAATCAGCCCTTCCCCTCCCCTCCCCTCCCTCCTTTTTCCTTCCTTCCCTCCCTCACACCCTTCCATTCCTTTCTTCCTTTCCCATCTCTTCCCTTCCCCTTCCTCCTTCCTTTCTTTTTTCCTTCCTTCCTCCTTCCCTCCATCCTTCCTTTCTTTTCTTCCTTTCTTCCTTTCTTCCTTTCCTTTCCTCTCCCTTCCTCTCCCTTCCTCCCTCCCTTCCTCCTTTTTCCTTCCTTCCCTCCCTCACACCTTACCTTTCCTTTCCTTTCCTTTTCTTCCTTCCTTTCCTTTCCTTTCTGTCCTTCCCTCCTTTCCTCCCTCCTTTCTTTCCTTCTATTCCTTTTTTCCTTCATACCTTTCCCTTTCCTTCCCTCCTTCCCTCCTTCCCTCTTCCTCTTCCTTAAACTCCTCTCCTCCTCCTCCCTCCCCTCCCTTCCTCTTCCTCTTCCTCTTCCCTCCACTGCTCCTCCTTGTTCTGGGGAGGCCATGGCAGCTGATCTTCTCTCTTGCAGATGGGGAGGACGAGAAGCCCCCCTTACCCCCCCGCTCGGGCTCCACCAGCATTCCTGGGGCCAGCAGCCCTTCCATCCTGATGACAAACCCCCCTGCAGTGCAGGACCGAGCCCTGGAAAGGTAAGGTGGAATCCCACGTTGGAAGGGCAGGGAGAAGAACAGGAGCCCTGCCCTGCTGGATGGGACCCCCCAGCCACCCACCTCAACCCACAGATGCACCAACCCACCACCATCTGGGCTAAGACCCACCAATCTCCAGGCTTCCCTTTTTTCTGGAGGAAAAAGGCAGGGTTTATTCATTTGAAAAGTACACAGCATGATGCATTGGGACTTGGTACAGTTACATCTGCTTTTATTTCTTTATGTATTTATCAGTTGAACTGATGCCTAAAAAAACCACTGCTCAGAGGAAATGCCCAAAAGAATAGAACCATCACAACAAAACACAGAACAAGATTTACAAGCATTATAAAATGGAACACTGCAAAATAAAAATTAAAAATTCAAGCAACGTTCGGTGTTTCACCCAAAAATCTCCTGCAGAAACTTGAGGCTTCAAAACCAGAATTAAGATCAAATCAATATTCGGTGGTAGCACGGATGAGGTTACCTAGTTTGGTAATGAGATGTCTGCATGGAAACCCACCAAGGGCTTGGCTTATCGTAAAATCGCTGCAAGAAATGCCGGTGGCCCAGCATCTGAATTTTGGTCTTGTGACCTCGGGGATGCTGGAGTGGTTGTAAGTGTGAGGACCGATTGTAAATCCCTTTTTTCCATCCCAAAATGATTGTAAGTCGAGGACTTCCTGCATTCACCCAAGACAGCTTGGCTTTTCCACCGGGATCTGCAGACACCCTGGTGGAAAAACCACCCTTCCTGCCCCAGGAAGTGGATGATTGTTGTGGTTCGCTGGCAGTCGGTGCAGACGGCAGCGGAGTCAGAGAGTGAGGAAGAAAGGGGACCAATCAGGGAGTCTGGAGAGGACTCGGGTGAGGATCCTGCGTCCGATGCAGGGATGGGGCCAGGACTATCTGGGAGTGGGGTGCTGCCTTCGGAGCCTTCAGACTCTGGCAGCAGCGAGGCCGAGGAACAAAGGGAGCCTGTTCCCAGTCTGCTCATGCGCAGAGCTGCTAGAAGGCAAGAGCAGCTGAAGCAGAAGGGGCGACTCGGGAGTAAGGCTGGGAGGTGATTGCCCCTCCCATCAGGGATAAAAGTCAGACCTCAATGACAAACGCTTTGCAGGAAGCAAAGTAGTTCAATTACACTCCGAGTCCTTCTTGAAGCTCTGCATACTCTGCTCGGTTTTTTCTGATACTTCGGGTGGTTTCTGTTATAATTACTTTGGAGACTTCTGTTTTTGGCAGCATTCCCAGCACTGACAAGCATGGGCTTCTTGTTGTGGTTTGCCGACAGCAGGTGCGGATGGCTGAGGTCTCGGAGAGCGAGGTCTCAGCTGTGGGGCCTGTGGGTGAGGCAGGGGTGGGGCCAGGACCATCAGGGAGATTGTGGAGGCTGGCAGCAATGAGGAAGAGGCCCCAAGGAGCCTGTGCCCAGTGTGCATGCGTGCAGGGCTGCTCAAAGGAAAGAGCAGCTGCAGCAGCACAGGTGACTCAGGAGTAAGGCTGCAAGGTAATGGCCCCTCCCTGAGAAAATAAAAGCCAGCTGAGAAACCGGAGCTCTTTGCAGAAGGCAAAGAAGTTTGATACTCGGGCCTGGTGGACATTAGGAATATCTGAGATGGTGTTTGGAGGCTCTTTGGTTTATTGTTTAGTAACTTTATCTGGTGTTCTTGGCAGCCTTACAAAAACTTGACAAGGCTCTTTCTTATTGGAGCCAACTAGTTGGAAGCAGCCTTTTATCTGTGAAGAAACAGGATTCGTAAATGAGACATTAAAAGGTTGTGCTGTTACCTGTGTCTCGTGTTTGCTCTCTTGGAATCAGTTTGGGTCAGATCACTTACCTTGGGGAGCTGTGTATAATTAGTTCTGGCTGGAAATGAAAGTCATTTATTTATTTTATTTTTTATTTATTTTATTTTGTCAAGCGATTATTAGATAGCAGGTATAAGTATAAACATGGTTATGAATACATGAAATGGATACAAATAAGAAAGAAAAAGAAACAATAGGACAGGGACGGTAGGCACGTTGGTGCGCTTATGCACGCCCCCTACAGACCTCTTAGGAAAGGGGTGAGGTCAATAGTAGACAGTCTAAGGTTCAAGTTTTTGGGGTTTCCCAGCGTTGCATTAAAAACGGTTTTGCTTTTCAAACAAGTTTGTGTTTCAATCAGGTATTTCGTTTATTACCGTATTTTCGGAAGGTACATCATCTTATTTTCCAGCTTTGGGCATAAGCAATTCTTGCTGCTGTTAATATGTGTTGTATGACGTGTTGGATATGTTTCTTCAGGTTTCCTTTGATCATCCCCAATAAGAAAGTTTCTGGCTTAAATTCAATATCATATCCTGTAATTTCTCTTATCCATTTCTTCCATTTTCCCCAGTATTTTTTAACTTTGGGGCATTACCACCACATGTGATACCATCTGTGAGCTTACATTCCCAGCATTGCGGTTTCATATTCGGGTATATTTTGGCCAATCTTGCCAGTGTCAAATGCCTCAAGTTTGTGTATCAGTATGTTTGACGAAGCCTGGGTCAGAACAACGATGTTGAAACACGGGGTCATTTTTTTTCTTGTCTCTCAGCCCCACAAATGGACTCAGCACCATTTCCCACGAATACCTGAAAGGCAGCTACTCCCTGGACCTGGAGGCAGTGAAGGGAGGGGCCAGTAACCTGCCCCACCTCAACAAAACCCTCGTCACGTCCTGCAGACGCCTGCACAGGTGAGGCCATCGACACGAGGCTACAATTGTGGGCCAAGCAGGGACAAAAAGAGCCAGAGAAATGGATGGAGCCTGGGAAACGGGCCCTCTGTCAGTTAATAGGAATGCTAATTTAATACCAGCCAGTCAGGTACAGGAAGTCTTCGATACGACACACAAATCAGCCCAAATTTTATGTTGCTGAGTGAAGTATTTGTTAAGTGAGTTGTGCCCCATTTTACGACATTTCTGTCCACAATTGTTAAGTGAATCATTGCATTTGTTAAGTGAGTCACCTGGTTGTTAAGTGAATCTGGATTCCCCCTTGACTTTGCTCATCAGAAGGTCGCAAAAGGGGATCTTGTGACCCCAAGGGGACACTGCAGCCGTCATAAATACGAACCAGTTGCCAAGTGTCCGAATTTTGATTATATGACCATGGGGGGGGTGCTGTAATGGTTGTAAGAGTGATATGTGACTTTCTTTCAGTGCCTTTGTAACTTGGAATGGCCACTAAATGAACTGTTATAAGTCGAGGACTATAAAAGGTGCTTTTTTCCCCCAAGAGGCGACTGGACTTCCTTGGTTTTTCTTTTGAAGACATTTCGCCTCTCATGCAAGAAGCTTCTTCAGCTCCCAGCTCTCTCTGGCTGGGGAATTCTGGGAGTTGAAGTCCTCCAGGCTGAAAGGGGCCACGGTTGGAGACCCTGGCTATAGATAACGAACTTGCTCACGGCACCTGGTGGATCCCTGAGTCCGGAAACGGTGATTCTTCCTGAGTCCAAGAACAGGGCTCCTCTGTGTCAATTCACTTCAGTGATCTTGAGCTTTTAACGTCCAGCCCAAAATAATTCCTTTTGGCTAGACAAATTCCCATTTCTAAGGCTACATTGGAATTTGCTTATGCGGCACAATGGGCTGAGCGGTATATTTTAATACCATCTTGCATTTTTTATTTTTATTCTTGTGCTTTGGCATGTCTCCCTGTTGGAAATCCGGGGTGTAAGATTTCAGGGCAATTATCTCAGCGGTGGGAGAGGAAATTACAGGGTGTCTCATTCTTCTGACCATCGTCGGCCTTCGCAGGAGAGATCAACCGGGGTCTTGATAGACACAGATGAAGGGTTTCCTCTTTAGAGGGAGCAAGGGTCTTCAAACTTGGAGACTTTAAGACAAAGGTCTTCAAACGTGGCAACTTTAAGACTGGTGGACTTCAACTCCCAGAATTCCTGAGCTAACATGACTGGAGGAGGAATCCTGGGAATTGAAGTCCACCAGCCTTAAAGCTGTCTGGTCTGAAGACCCCTGGTCTATCTCATCTATCTATTGATCTATGTATCTCTATCTTCTATCCATTCTATGTCTGTCTGTCTGTCTGTCTGTCTGTCTGTCTGTCTGTCTGTCTATTCCAAGAGTCTTCAAACGTGGCAAGTTTAAGACTGGTGGACTTCAACTCCCAGAATTCCTGAGCTAACATGACTGGAGGAGGAATTCTGGGAGTTGAAGTCCACAAGCCTTAAAGCTGTCAAGTTTGAAGACCCCCCCTGCTTTAAGACTTGGGAACTTCAACTTGAACTTACATTTTTAATTTGAAGGCTTGTGAACTTCAACAGAGCTGACAGGCAGGGGATGCTACAGGAGCCCTCCTTTAAGGAGGTCCATCTGGTGGGACCAAGAAAAAGGGCCTCCTCCATGGTGGCTCTTCCTGTTATTTGAAGGACCGTTTTTCCCAGTCATATCTACCCATCCCACCTGTTGTGGTTCAGCGGCAGCAGGTGCGGACGGCTGAGGTCTTGGAGAGCAAAGACTCAGATGAGGGGCCTGCGTGTGAGGCAGGGATGGGGCCAGGACCATCAGGGAGTGGAGAGCTGCCTTCGGAGATTGTGGAGGCTGGCAGCAGTGATGAAGAGGGCCCCAAGGAGCCCGTGCCCAGTGTGTGTGCGCGCAGGGCTGTTCGAAGGAAAGAGCAGCCGCAGCAGCACGGGTGACTCAGGAGTAAGGCTGCAAGGTGATGGCCCCTCCCTTAAGGGATAAAATCCAGCCTGAGAGACCGGGATTCTTTGCAGGAAGCAAAGAAGTTCTTGCACTTCAAATCTTGTGGACGTTCGGACTCTCTTAGTTTGTGTTTGGAGACTTTTTGTGTTTGAAATACTTCTTAGCAACTTTATCTAGTGTTCTTGGCAGCCTTGCACCACCTTGGCAAGGCTCGTTCTTATCAGAGACAATTAGTTTTAATAGACTTTTAACCGTGAATGAACAGAATTGCAGAGAAGCATTAAAAGGTTTTGCTTTGATCTCTGTTTGGTATTGTTTACTTGGAACAAAGTTTGGGTCACAACACCACCAGAGAGGGGAAGCAGGAGATGTTAGGGGTCTCTTCTCTTACGGAGGTCCATCTGGTGGGACCAAGAAGAAGGGCCTTCTCCATACTGGCTCCCTCCCTGTGGAACATCATCCCTGCAGGGAATAAGACTGGCCCCCACGTTTGCCCTCTTTCAAGAGGCCCTGAAGACATGTTTCTGCCAACGGGCATGGAGATCCCTCAGAGGGATACGGAGCCCATTTAGGGGGTTGGTTTGAGGGGTGGGGACTTATGGATTTTGAATTTGGGGGTTTTGCTTCTATAAGCCACCCGGCTTCACCATAAGTGAGTTGCGTGGCCATATACATATTGTAGGGACGCGGTGGCTCAGGGGACTAAGACACTGAGCTTGTTGATCAGCAAGGTTGGCAGTTCGGTGGTTCGAATCCCCAGTGCCACATCACGGAGTGAGCTCCCGTTGCTTGTCCCAGCAGCTTCTGCCAACCTAGCAGTTCGAAAGCACGTAAACAAAAATGCAAGTAGAAAAATAGGGACCCCTTTGGTGGGAAGGGAACGGCACTCCGTGAGCCTTCGAAGGCGTTTAGTCAAGCTGGTCACATGACCACAGAGACGCCTTCGGACAGCGCTGGCTCTTCTTTGGCTTTGTGATGGAGATGAGCAGCGCCCCCTAGAACCGGAAATGACTAGCACGGATGTGCAAGGAGGGGAACCTTTACTTTTACCTTTACCGTATGCATAGTTGAAAGAAAGTCTTCTGCAAAGGGAGCTGGCTTGGAACCCAGCTTGGGGCTCTGCGTGCAAAGAAGGCTGACTCCTCTGTGTCTTCTTCTCCTTCCAGCGAGGTGGACAAAGTCTTAGCAGGCCTGGAGATCTTGTCCAAGGTGTTTGACCAGCAGAGCTCCCCGATGGTGTCTCGCATCCTGCAGCAGGTAAAGGTTGCTCGTCGGAGATGAAAGGGCCACCGACGGGTCTCAAAGAAGGGAGAATTTTTCCAGGTCTGGGTCAAGGCACTTCTTCAACTGAGGGCTCTGGGGGATTGACAGCCTTCCCTTTTTGGAGGTCTCTTGGCCCAAGGTTCCTTCCCTCCTGAGGGGAGGGTGGAGAAACTATTGTGTTGTGTGGAGATTGTAGGCCAAGGTCGTTGGCCAGCTTTAAGACTTGTGGACTTCAACTCCCAGAGTTCCCCAGCCAGGGAATTCTAGGAGTTGAAGTCCACACGTCTTAAAGTGGCCAAGGTTGACAAACATTGATGTAGGCCAGAGGTCCCCAAACTTGGCAATTTTAAGACTTGTGGACCAACTCCCAGAATTCTGGGAGTTGAAGTACACAAGTCTTAAAGTTGCCAAGTCTGGAGACCTCTGCCATAGATCAAGAGTCTCCAAACTTGGCAATTTTAAGACTTGTGGACTTCGACTCCCAGAATTCCTGAGCTAACATGACTGGAGGAGGAATTCTGGGAGTTGAAGTCCACAAGTCTTAAAGTTGCCAAGTTTGGAGACCTCTGGTGTAGGCCAAGAAGCAACAGAACAGCTGGCCTTCTGGAGTTATGGACACTCCATCTCTGGAAGTTTCACTTGAAGTTCAGCCAGATGTTTCTATGGGGGTGATCTGAGGATTCCTTGCCTTACCAAGGAAGTAGATTAGAAGACCACCAAGGGATCTCCATCCCTGGATTCTGGGATTCCATGAGATGTCTTCATAGGCGACCCTACCCAAAAAGATCTTCAGAATGTAGCTTTGTCTGGAGATGGATTTGGGGTGAGTCTACCTGGTGGAAGGGAAGGGGTGAACAGCGTTACCTGGCCAGTCCTTCAGCTCATCATAAGTGGATTTTTTGTAAGCAATGTCAGGATTATTTGAAGTCTTCTGCTACCAGGGTTGGGTCCTTAGTATTTTTTTGTGTTGATTTCATTGTCGTTTGGTGGAAAGGGCTACAGGAACCATCAACAAATGAGATGGAGGCTGGGTTTTTTTTTTAATTATTGTGGTCTCCCCACCCCCAAATGAAAGTGACAAACAACCTGTATGGGTTGGGGTCAGTCATCTTGATGCCCTCCATGCCCCTCCAGCAGACAATCCTGGGCAGGAGTCTCTTTCCTTGGTTGGACAATAAGATCCCCTCTTATTCTGCTATTCCTCTCAGCTGTCATTGGTGAGGAATGAGCTGAGGGACTTTAGAAGGTGACCTGGAATATTCGGGCCCAATTGGATTCTGGCACCCTTGGACTATCTGGGGCCTCTAAGCCTCCATCTTAAACCTTTGGTTGTTCAAAACTCCATCTTGTTTACTTCCAGACTGCCGGGCAGACAGGAGAGGGGCAGGAGTTGGACAGTTTGATCCTGAAGCTCTCCATCTTGAAGGACTTCCTCTCCACTATTGAGAAGAAGGTAAGTCTTCTCCTAGCCTCATCTACCTTTGGCTGAGGAGCATCCAAGGGTCTCTTTGGGCAGCTTTCCTGGCCCCCAAACTATGCTCTCACCCCAAGGAGCCCAGCAGGATCTGCTCTCCAAGGGCTTCAGAACTTTCTCTAGTTCAGGGGTCAGCAACCTAATCTCAGGGCTCCAGTAGTTACCCCCATTTAACTCATGAGTCTCTAGCTGGATTTTCAAAGCTTAAAGATGATTTATTAGGAGAAGACATGCTGGCACTGGGTGTAGCTGACTCTGAGACACATCATTCACCCTTGACCCTGTTTTCCCCCCATCCCCTGGGTGTATCGTAATTCATATTCTCCAATGGGACACATCCATAGCCAAGAGTCATCAGTCATGCTCTCCAGTTAGAATTTTGTGCAGCAGAAACTTCGGTGGCCTGGAAGCTATCTTTGAAAACATTTATGGAATGCAGTTTCGGTTTTGCAAGCTGCTACACTGCTCCCCTCTCCTTTCTGTTGGCAACTCTAAAAAGACCAGAGAAATATTTTATGAGTTGACACCCACAGCTCTGGAGCCGCATGTGGCTCTTTCACCCGTCTGCTGCGACTCCCTGAGGCTCAAAATATCTGTCACAACCACCAATGTGTGTGACACCTGCTGGAATGCGATTTATTGAGCTTTTCAACCTCTGGTAGGCCAACCATGGATAAATCCAAGAAAAGAAAAGTTTCAGAAGAAAACAGAACATTTAATTTGACTATTCATGCTAGTTTTGTGGCTGCTTAGGAAATAGTCAGGCAGGCACAGGGAAAGGTTTTGTGACTCCCGGTGTTTTCTTTTCTGTGGGAAATGGGTTCCAATGTTTTGACTGTTTAAGGTTACCGACACCTGCTCTAGTTGGTACCATCCATGGAGCTTAAATTCCCTAATATTGGTAGTCCTATATTTGTTCTGTGTCCCTTTGAAATGACAAGGGAACTGAACATAGTGACTTATGACCGTTTTTCACACAACCTACAGCCATGCAAGAAAAGTTTGGTTGTGTGGCAACTGCCATATATTTATGAGAATTGCAGAGTCCCGAGGTCACATGGGCCCCTCTTGCGACCTTCCCAGCTGGCTTCTTACAAGCAAACTCAATGGGAGAAGTTGGGTTCCCTCAATGACCACAAGATTCACTTTACCTGCAATGATTCACTTAACAGCCATGGCCAAAAAAGTGGTTTTAAAATTGAGTGCAACTCGCTTAACAACCGTCTTGCTCAACAAGAGAAATTATGGTCATAGGTCTAGGACTACCTGTTTGTAAGGGAAAGTTTTGTGTTGTTTTAACGTGAGCAGTTAGACCAGTGATGGCTAACCTTTTCGGCAGGCGCATTTCCAAAATGCATTGTGTGCATGTCACCTGTGCATGCACCCCACCCCCACCCCCATGTCCCACCCCCCACATGCATGCACATCCTCATGCATGCACCCTGTGCTTGCGCCCAGCACCCCTGCGCATGCATGGCAGAGACCTGAAGACCAGCTGGCCAGAGGGAAGCATGCACACATGCGCGGCGGGAGCTAAGCTGGGGAAATAGCTTGCGTGCCCACAGAGTAGGCTCTGCGTGCAACCTCTGGCATGTGTGCCATAGGTTCGCCATCATGGAATTAGGCCACTGTGTGACCAATTGGGGTGCTTTCTACAAATTTGACTCACAAGTCCATCATCCACAGCCAGCTTCTGGTGGGTACCGAATTGGGAAAGGCAAAACAGATTTCCGAGGACCAAGCAATGGTGGGGTGGAGAATCAGCATTTCCAACTACAGGGGCTGCTAGACGGAGCAGATTGACATTTGGAAAGACGGCAGGAACTTCAATCTCTGGGATTCCTTGGAAAAGAATTAAGAGGGGAGGGCAAAGGAGGCCGAACCCTTTGAGGTACTGATGCATAAAGGGAGCAAAGGGTTGGATTGAGGAGGCTGGTGTGAAGGCCCCGTGTGGAATTGCCGTTGTATCTCTTGCAGGCCCTCAAAGCTCTGCAGGACATGAGCTCCATCGCCCAGCCTGGACAGGCTCAGCCGTCTTTTCGCAAAGTGAAGAGCATCCCCGTTCAAACCTTTGAGGTAAGGGATGGGGACTGTAACAACCATGTGAATCTGGGTTTGTTTAAACCCGAAGCCTGTAAAGTACCGATCGATATTTAGACAGGTCTTCCTGAGGAAATCCAGAGGCTGGATTGGATTGGGTGAGAATGGAATGGAGTGGAATACTTTATTTGAGCAAGTGGTTGTGATTAGGCACACAAGGACTCGGTCTCCGATGCAGAAGCCTCTCAGTGTATGTGCAAAGCAACAAAGAATGATCATCATAATCATAATATCAATAAGAGACATGTGACAGCCAGGTGTGACACCCTCGTCCCTCCAGACTCCCTGACTGGTCCCCTTTCTTCCTCGCTGTCCGATTCTGCTGCCGGCTGCACTGGCTGCTGGCGAACTACAACACCAGTTCGGTTGAACCGGGCCGAACCGGTAGGATACCCCCTCTGAACTCTCTGGTCTGTGGAAAGGCCTCTCTCCACGGAACCGGTTCCTGGCGTTGGGGCTGCTGGTCTATTCCTTCATAGACCTACCCTTGCTTTTGTGGTCCTCTGTGCCACCCAGCGTGCACAGCCTTGTGTATTGGAAAAGTGTCTCACACCCATGCCTACTTTCAGGTGAAGCTGGACCTGACCTTGGGCGATCTGACCAAAATCGGGAAGTCCCAAAAGTACACCTTAAGTGTGGACGTGGAAGGGGGGAAGTTGGTGGTCCTAAAGAAGCAGAAGGACTCCCAGGAGGACTGGAACACCTTCACGCACGAGAAGAGTAAGTCTCCCACCCACTTCGGTCTGTGAACTTGAGCTGTCCTTCAGTGCAGGGGTCTCCAACCTTGGCCCCTTTAAGCCTGGCGGACTTCAACTCCCAGAATTCCCCAGCAAGCTTTCTCCTCCTCCTCCTCCTCTCCTCCTCCTCTTCCTCCCCCTCCTCCTCCCCCTCCTCCTCTACTAACTTTCCTTCTTCTTCCTTTCCTTCTTCCTCCTGTGTCTCAATTTCTTCTTCTTCTTCTTCTTCTTCTTCTTCTTCTTCTTCTTCTTCTTCTTCTTCTTCTTCTTCTTCCTCTTCCTCTTCCTCTTCTCCGTCTCCTCTTTCTCCTCCTCCTCCTGGAACAGTCACTAAATGAACGGTCGTAAGTCAAGGGCTACCTGTATAGTGAACCCCCGGGGGGGGGAATGGGTCAATGGGAAAGAGGGGATTTGTGTTTCTTGATCACCCACCCCTCCTCCTCCCCCCTCTCCTCCCTCCAGTCCGCCAGCTGATCAAATCCCAGCGGGTGCAGAATAAACTGGGGATCGTCTTTGAGAAAGAGAAGGACAAGACTCAGAGGAAGGACTTCGTCTTCGTCAGCGCCAGGGTGAGTTTGGATGGCCTCGAGGTAAGGGTGCCCACTGCCGATGGCCCACGGAGGGCAAGTGTGCTGCTGATGGGAAGGCGGCTGATTTTTTAGTAGAAAAACTCCTCCTGCTGGGCTCCCAACCACCGATGCTGAGTTTTAAGAAGGGGTGTTGAGGTTGGGAGAAATCTGAAACCCTGGTCATTGCTTTGGGGGTGCAGCGGTAGCCCCCCGATTTCATACCCTTTCAGATTGAACTGAATCGCCAATGAAGGTGAATATTTGTAGCTCAGGGTTGAACTGTGAGGGGCCCTGGTGCTCTCTGAGCTTGGTGGTTTTCTGGCAGACGTTTCACGACCCAACTAGGGAACATCATCAGAGCTACTCCTCCTCCTTCTCTGTCTCTTCCTCCCCCTGTTGGAAATAACTCAAAGCCAACAACAAAAACAAAAAAACAAAGAGGATTTATTAAAAAGAAATAACAGGCGGTTTGCAAAGCGCCGGTGGTCTTTAGAACCTCAAGAAACAGGTTCAAATCAAAAGCCACACCTTTGAATTCCAAAACATACTTTTTATACAGTTTCATCTGGTCACCCAAGTTCCCTCCTTCTTGAGACTCATTCCCTCCCAAGTTCAAACTCACTGGATTTTGCCCTCAGGTGTTGCAACTAATCCCAGGATGTCTCCAGGGAGAATGGTCTCCTTCCGTTATGTTCTCATCCATACCACCCCTCCGTACCTCTTACTTTGGCTGCCCGCGTGGCATCTTTAAGGAATGTAGCATCCACCCATCAGGGCCTCTTTCTAAGCTCATCATATACTACCATTTTTCCAAAGAGATTATAACAACAACCCTCCCCCCAAACATAATAATATAAAAAGGCATATACATAAGATAAAAATATAAAAAGGCTTAACAATGGAGCAGGTCAAAAGTATAAAAGCAAAGCATGTATATACAGGGAGATATATTTCATTTGATAACAGATTAATAGAATTGGAAGGGACCCCGCAAGGTCATCTAGTCCAACCCTGATTTGTGAAACCTTTAAGCATCTTATATACCATTTTATTTTTGAATTTGCTTATTTCTAACACCCTCTCCTCCCCCCTGTAAACCCCACTCCCTTCTAGCACTGAGGATGTAACCGACTTGGGTCATTAAACGTCTGCAAGAAAACAGCCAAGCTCTGAGACCCCACTCTCCTCCTCCTCCCCTCCTCTCTGCAACCCCCCCTCCCTTCTAGCACTGATGATGTTCCCTACTTGGGTCATGAAACGCCTGCCAGAAAACAAGCAGGCTCTGAGAGCACCCAGGACCCCACCGGTCATGGAGGGTCCCAGTGGGGTGGAAAGCAGACCCAAGATCTGTGGCAGGGGCCTTCAAACCTGACAGCTTTAAGCCTTGTGGACTTCAACTCCCAGAATTCCTCCTCCAGTCATGTTTAGCTCGGGAATTCTGGGAGTTGAAGTCCACAGGTCTTCAAGGCCCTTACTCTATTGAGGTTGTTGAGGGAGGCAGTCATGTGGGCTCCTCATTTAACGACCATCCTGACTTGGGCAGGCTCCATTACGGTCCTAAGTCAAGGCCCTCCTGTACAGATAGTTCTTGACTTATAACCGTTTGTTTAGTGACCATTCGAAGTCAAAACGGCACTGAAAAAATTACTTAGGACCGTTTTTCACACTTAATGACCACAGCAGCCTCCCCATGGTCGCTTGGCCACTGACTTGTATTTATGATGGGGTCATGACATGATCCCCTTTGACGACTTTCTGACGAGCCAAAGTCAATGGGGAAGCCGGATTCGCTTAACGACTGTGATTCTATCGTCACAACTGCACTGATTCACTTAACAACGGGGGCAAAAGCTGTTATCAAATGGGGAAAAAACCCTCACTTAACAACCGTGTTATACTAACTTTAACAACTGCAGTGGCCCACTGAACAACCAGGGCAAGTTGAAAAAACAAAAATGGTTACAGGAGATTACCAATGAGCAAATAGAATTAGAAGCGGGATTATTTTTATTGGGGATATTCAGAAAGAAATATGGGAGAAATATAAAATATTTAATGTTGCACATTTTAACTGCAGCCAGGATGGCCTATGCCCAATGTTGGAAACACACATGTATACCACCAGAGGAACTGACCATTCAAAAACTAATGAGTTGTGCTGAGTTTACAAGAGAAAGAGGAATCTGATTATTACAAGGTGTGGGAAAAATGGTATGATTGGGTTGAGCAAAGACAGATTGGTGGATAGATAAATGGATTGTAAATAAATAGAGATAGGCACTAGATAAGTCAATGATTTATATCCAAACAAATTCTATATATTTGTAAAATGTGCAAAATAGTATAAGATGAATATCACAAACTGTGGATCTTATAAGATTTATATTATTTGTTGTTCGTCTTTTTAAAATTATAAAAGATTAATAAAGTTTATTTTAAAAAAAAGAACAACTGGGGCAAGTTGTAAACTGGGGCAAAACCCCGTTTAACCCCAGGTCTCACTTAGAAGCAGAAATTTTGGGCTCAATTGTGGTCGTAAGTTGAGGACCAGCTGTATGTTTTAAACTTTAATGTTTGTGGCCCCTGCCCTCCTCTTCTTTCTAACGCCCGAAGGGTGAAGGGGAGGGAGAGGCATTTGGGGGTGTCCAGTTTGACACCCAAAGTGGGGAGCTCTCGAGTGGGCTTGGCCTCCCCAACCCACTGGGGCTTCCTTGTGTCCCCCCTACCCTCCACCAGAAACGAGAGGCCTTCTGCCAACTGCTGCAGCTGATGAAGAACCGGCACTCCAGCCAGGACGAGCCGGACATGATCTCCGTCTTCATTGGCACCTGGAACATGGGTGAGCCCAGGGGGAAGGGGTCAGGAGGGAGGGGGTGCCTTCTGGAAGATGTTTGGGGAGCAATCTGGGTGGGAGGCCTCCCAGCAATCCAGAGCAGAAAGCCTCAGCTGGAAGCCGGAAGCCCTTCAGTGTCGGCCCCCCCAGGAAAAGGGTTTGATGCCTGCCAGGAGGAAGCCCCTTCGCTAACATGGGGGGGGGCTTTTCAAACAGGGGCCCATGGGGAGCTGGAGGGGTTTGGTGGGGCTCAGAGTGGGGGAAAGGCTTAGCCATAGAAGTCCTAGAATCCAAGGCTGGAAGGGACCTTGGAGGTCTTCTAGTCAAGCCCTCTTTGAGGACTTTATACCATTAAGGACAAGTGACTGTCCTGTCTATGTGTAAGGTGCACAAAATTTTTCTTTCTTTCTTCCTTTCCTCCTTTCTTCCATTTTCTTTCCTTCCTTCCTTCCTTCCCTCCCTCTTTTCTTCCATTTTCTTTCTTTCCTCCTTTCTTTCTTTCTTTCTTTCTTTCTTTCTTTCTTTCTTTCTTTCTTTCTTTCTTTCTTTCCTTTATTTTTTCCTTCCTTTCTTTTTCTTCCTCTTCCTCTTCCTTCTTTCTTTTTTTTTCCTTCCTTCCTTCCTTCCTTCCTTCCTTCCTTCCTTCCTTCCTTCCTTCCTTCCTTTTTATTAAATCTATATACTGCCCATCTCCATATCCAAAGCAACTCTGGGAAGGGTCACAATGCAAATTTTGGCCTGAAGTATCGGAGACCCTGTGACTCTCGGTCCTGCCCCACCGGGACCCCTAACTGACCCCCTCCTCTCCCCCCGCAGGCAGCGTCCCCCCACCCAAGAACATCTCCTCCTGGTTTGCCTCGAAGGGGCTGGGCAACCTGGGCCCGAGATGACGTCTCCATCGCCGCGACATCTCGTCTTGGCAGGAGAACTCCATGGGGGACAAGGAGTGGGTGGACGTCAGCATGCCCTCAAGACTTCAGCGGAGATGAGTACCCGGCTGGTGGTCGCGAGTGTTGGGGAGCCCCATCCCTCCCCAGGGTCCCTGTTCTGACCCAGCTCCCCAAACACGGCAAACCCTCTGACATGAACTCAGAAGATTCCTTTAATTAGGAGCACAGCAGCCCCGGCAATAAGCTTCTCTTGCAGGCTCACAAGTCCGTCCGTCTGGGAGGTGAACAGTTGTTGGCCACACCCATTCCTCTCCACCCGCTGCCTTGTATCCCCAGAGCCTGGGTGGGGCTTCGCTAGCAGCAGTGGCTCTTCCATCCAGAGACCGGCCATAGATTTCCACTGCTCTCCTCTCCTCTGCCTTCTGTGCCTCAGGCACTGGACCCGACTGTTCCTCCTCTTCCGCATCAGCCACCTCCAGACCTGGGGGCTGTTGACTCTCCATCTGAGGGGCTGACGGACATGGCCCAGGCTCTGCCTCTGTCTCTCTCCCTCTCCCTCCCTCCCTCCCTCTCTCTTTCTCGTTTCATTCCCCCTCGGAGCTCCTGTCCCTAGGACTGGCCCATAGATTTCCACTGCTCTCCTCTCCTCTGCCTTCTGCACATCAGGCACTGGGACCAGCTGTTCCTCCTCTTCCTCCTCAGCCACTCCATAGCTGGGGGCTGTTGAATCTCCATCTGAGGGCTGATGGATGGCCCAGGCTCCGTCTCTTTTTCTCTCTCTCTCACACACACACACAGCTCCATTTCCTTTCCCACTTGGAGCTCTCAGGTTGCCCTGATGCTGACCCCAACTCCCACACCTCCTCCTCCTCCTCCTCTGATTTGGCTGTTGGAAGGGCCGGTGGCCAACAGGCCACAACACTTTCTCTTATAAGTCTGTCTGGCCAGAAGATGAATAATGGTCTGCCACATCTACTCGTCTCCGCCCCCTGCCTTGCATCCCCAGAGCCTGGGTGAGTTCTTCACTAGCAGCAGTGGCTCTTCTGTCCCAAGGTCCGGCCCATAGATTTCCACTGCTCTCCTCTCCTCTGCCTTCTGTGCATCAGGCACTGGACCCAGCTGTTCCTCCTCTTCCGCATCAGCCACCTCCAGAGCTGTGGGCTGTTGACTCTCCATCTGAGGGCTGATGGACAGCCCAGGATCTGCCTCTCTCTCTCACACACACACACAGCTACATTTCCTTTCCCACTTGGAGTTCTCAGGTTGCCCTGATGCTGACCCCAACTCCCACACCTCCTCCTCTGATTCGGCTGCTGGAGGGGCCAGTGGGCACAACAGGCTCTCTGTGGGTCAGCTGGACCTTCACACCGCCTTTGGCTTCCCAGCCTGATGCATATAAATTGCGATGGGTTGTCTCGATTGCAGTTGTCTTTCCCATGCAACTTCGATTGGGAGGCAATCCAAGTTCCCAGCATAGTGGCGACACAAAGAAGGCCTGGTGCCAGCTGTGCCAGGACAGATGTTGGAGGGGGTGAAATCAGCTTTTGGAACAGCCCATGCGCCACCCTGTCTGGCTGGATGGGGGGGTCTCAACGGGGGTCTGGCTGGGAGTGGCAGACGGAATAACCCCAGAAACACAGCAACAACACCAGCGAAGTCCTCGGGGGGAGGAAGCCATGGCTTCACACACGGCCCACTGGGGGCGGTCCTCCTCTGTCCCTCTGTTGAAGCCCCCCCTCCCAATGTCCCTCCAGATCGCCATGCAGTCCCTCTGGAACATCAAAATAGCCGTCCTGGTAAAGCCGGAGCACGAGAATCGGATCAGCCACATTGGCACCTCCAGCGTCAAAACTGGCATCGCCAACACTCTGGGTAAGGACCAGCCCTTCAGGGAAGGGGAAGGGGAAGCAAAGCTGGCTGGGGAATTCTGGGAGTTGAAATCCGCCAGGCTTAAAGTGGCCAAGGCTGGAGACCCCTCCTCTAGAGGTTAAGGCACCTGGCTAGAAACTGGAAGGCAGAGAGTTCTAGTCCTGCCTTGGCTGGGTGACTTTGGGCCAGTCCCTCTCTCTCAAACCAACCGACCTCACAGAGTTGTTGTTATGGAAAAAAACGAAGAGGAAGGTGTATTGGATATGTTTGCTGCCTTGCATTATTTGTAAAAATAATGAAGGCAGGTTAACAAATTAAATCTATCTATCTATCATCTCTATCATCTATCTGTTATCTATCAATATCTCTATCATGTCTATCAATCATCCCATCCATCTCTGTCTGTTTATCTATTTACCTACCTATTTACCTCTATTTATCTATCTACCTACCTACCTATCTATCTCAATCATCCATCCATCCATCCATCTCTGTCTACCTACCTACCTACATCTCTCTCTCTCTCTCTCTCTCTCTATATATATATATATATATGTATATCTATATCTATCAATCATCCATCCATC
>CM019152.1:61330397-61346930 GCA_009733165.1 Naja naja | reverse complement strand
TTTGCTGAAAACTGTAAAACGTAAATACACTTTAAACAGCTGTAAATGCAGCTATGTAACTGGGAAGGTAGTGTCATAAATCCTCCCCAGGGAGGCTTGTCATAACTCTGAAACATCACCAAGCAACCCATCCTTAAGTCACGGACTATCTATAGTTTCTTTCTCTCTGCCTTTCCTAATGCGACCGTAAACTTTGTTTATCCCAATCTGGACTTTGTCCTGAGCGAGGATCTCACCTTGCAGCTGTTTCTGTTTGTGCATATGCTAAAAAAAAACCACACAAAGGTGTGTGGTTTTTTTTTTAAAGGCGGAATTGTGCGTCACCTGGGCTGGCGGTGCACCACAATTCTTTCAACCCAGAGCTGAAAATCTTTCGCAGGTCACATTTTTTATTGTGGTTATTAGTAACCTTGAGCAGACAGGAGCTGGGTTCAATTTTGTTTATTGCACGTTTTTTCCCAAGAAGTTGTCGTTTTAACCAACATGTTGGCAAAAAGTGTTGTATTTAGGGTAGAATTATGTTGCTGTTTTTACTTTTTCCTCAAGTAGTGTGGACAAGAAGGTAGGATTTCTTCTTTGACCAGAATAAAATGATTCGTCATCTTGGTTCTGTAAAACAATGCGCAAATGGGACGTTTGCAAGCTCTCCTTGGCTTTGCATGCTTAAAAGAGAATATAGCTAGTTCTCAACTTACAACTGTCTGTTTAATGACCATTCGGAGTCAGGACACCTGAAAGTTATAGTAAAGAAAAGACATATCTAATTATTCACGTATTCACTGCAGCTAGAATAGTATTTGCCCAAAACTGGAAAAGTGAAAAGATTCCGATAAAAGACAATGTGATTAGGAAAACATTAGAATGTGCAGAAACGAATAGATTAACACTGGCAATTAAAGGAAAAGAACAATCTGAATATTATATGACATGGGAATTATTTTAACAATGGTTAGAAAAGAAAAATGGAAATTAGAAATTAAATATATGAACCTAGAAGATTTATTTATTTTTATTTATAGTTGGACTTGTATGCCCCCTCTAAAAAGACTCAAGCTGCTCACAATTAAAATACAACAATAAATATTTAAAAAAGAATTAAAGAATTAAACTTAAACAAGCATTAAATTGAATTAAACTTAAACAAGATATATATAAATAGGGTCTATATGAATATATGAATATAGAGAGGAAGGAATTAAAAAGGGGAACATTACAATGATAAGATATATTATGTATATTAGTTCAAAGTAACAATGTAATGTAACTGTTGTTGTTATGGTAAGGAAATTGTATTAACCACAAATATTATGCACAAGACATTTGAACCCAGATGAAGTAAATGGAACATTTCTAAAATAAAATAAAAAAATTTACATACACACACACACACACACACACACACACACACAAAGAGTCACAACATTGCTGGAAAAAGTGACGAAGACTTCTCATTGCACTTATGATGGTTGCATTGCAGCATCTCCGAGTCAGTGATCAAAATTTGGATGCTTGGCAACCAGCAAATGGTTTATAATGATAATAATTACGATATGACGGTTGGATTGTCCTGGGGGTCATGTGATCCCCATTAATTTGCAACCTTCCCCCCCCATCAACATACTCAGTAGGGGGGAAGCTTAACAATGGCATGATTCGCTGAACAACCATGAGAAAATGAGGTTGTAAAATAGGGCCTGACTTGCTGAACAACGGCATCACTTATAGAATGGAAGTTCCAACCCCCATTGGGGTTGTAATTTGAGGACTATCTGTGCTGGCATAAACTGGGAATTCTGGGAGTTGAAGTCCGCATGTCTGAAAGCCACCAAGCAAGGTTGAGAAATATTGGCCTTAGATCAGGGGTCTCCAACCTTGGCCACTATAAGGCTTGTGGACTTCAACTCCCAGAATTCTTAGATGACCCTGCCTTAGATGACCCTTCTGGTCTCTTCCAACTCTATCATTCATGGCTGGCTGGGGAATTCTGGGAGTTGAAGTCCATAAGTCTTAAAGTGGCCAAGGTTGAGAAATGCTGGTCTATATAAGTAGTCCTCAACTTACGACCACAATGGAGGCCAGAGTTTATGTTGCTAAGGAGGAAATTTATTAAGTCAGTTTTGCCCCATTTTACGACTTTTCTTGCCCTGTTTGCAGTGAATCACTGCAGTTGTTAAATTAATAACAGCGGTCATTAAGTGAATCTGGCTTCCTCCATTGCTTGTCAGAAGGTCGCAAAATATGGTCACATTGGGACATTGCGACTGTCATAAATTTGAAGCGGTTGTCGAGCATCTGACTGTAGATCATTTGACCTTGGAGATACTGCAATGGTCATAAGTATGAAAAACAGTCATAAGTCACTTTTTTTCGTTGCTGTTGCAACTTCGAATGGTCACTAAATGAAGTGTTGTAAGTCGAGGACTGCTTGTAGTTCAAAGCAAAAACCATTTTTAGCATCTAGTTTTTTTCTTCTTCTAGCTTTCAAAACCACAACTCATAAGTTCATTTTTGTCTGCTTCATGCAAAGCACCTCTGAGTTTCCAGTCAGCTATAAATGTAAATTCTGCCTTTTCCTTAACCAAATAATTTCATTCAGCCACCTCTGCCAGTTGCGTCACCTTCGCCAACCATTGACTCCTTGGGGGGGGGGAGCTGGTGCAAACCCCCATAGTTCAGCTCCAGTGCTTTTTACCTAGATCCTTTTTTTAAACCTAGATCCTTTTTTTAAACTTCTGCTGATGGTGTTTTATTTTAAGTTTCCTTTTTGAGTTTGACAAAGTTTCCAGGCTGACAGTTTGTCCCTTTTTGAATAAATTGTAAGTATTAAAAATACAGGTCCACTGCAGAAGGAGAGAGGCTATTGTGGGCAATGGGTGTGAGGCAGCAGATCGTAGATATTTCCCCTCCCTGTAGACCCCTTACCAACTAGGACAGGAGTCCCCAAACTTGGCCACTTGAAGACTTGTGGACTTCAACTCCCAGAATTCTCCAACCAACTAGGACAGGAGTCCCCAAACTTGGCCACTTTAAGACATGTGGACTTCAACTCCCAGAATTCTCCAGCCAGCTTTGCTGGCTGGAGAATTCTGGAAGTTGAAGTCCACATGTCTTAAAGTGGCCAAGTTTGGAGGCCTCTGGTGTAGGCTAAGAAGCTACAGAACAGCTGGCCTTCTGGAGCTATGGACACTCCATCTCTGGAAGTTTCACTTGAAGTTCAGCCAGATGTTTCTATGGGGTGATCTGAGGATTCCTCGCCTTTCCAACGGGGGTAGATTCGAAGACCACCAAGGGATCTTCCATCCCTGGATTCTGGGATTCCATGAGATGTCTTCATAGGCGACCCTGCCCAAATAGATCTTCAGAAAGCAGCTTTGTCTGGAGATGGATTTGGGGTGAGTTTACTTGGTGGAAGGGAAGAGGTGAACAGTGAGGTCCACAAGTCTTAAAAGTGGCCAAGTTTGGAAACCTCTGTAGAACTTTCTCTCTTCAAAGTTGGATTGCAAGAGGAGAGGAAATGGACTGGGAAGAGGGGTTGTTTTTCAGGATTAAGATCTGGATTTACAAGGCCATGGACCTAGGCCTTTCAACGGACCCCTGAACCTTGCTGCCTCCCTCCTTTGCTCACCCCAGTGTCACCAGAAGCCCCCTACCCTGCATTTGAAGCGGGAGTGTCAGAACTCCCAGCAGAGCTTCATATGCACCCCTAAATTTGACAAAGCAAAATGGCAATCGAGAATATTCCCGGCTTTTTTCCTGTAAAGTGATGTGTCAATTTCAACCCTGATTGCTAGATAAAATCAACATTCTCAGGACCAGAAGGGGTGTCAATTTCAACCCTGATTACTAGATAAAATCAACATTCTCAGGACCAGAAGGGGGTGTCAATTTCAACCCTGATTGTTAGATAAAATCAACATTCTCAGGACCAGAAGGCATGTCAATTTCAACCCTGATTACTAGATATATCAACATTCTCAGGACCAGAAGGGGTGTCAATTTCAAACCTGATTACTAGATATAATCAACATTCTCAGGACCAGAAGGGGTGTCAATTTCAGCCCTGATTACTAGATATAATCAACATTCTCAGGACCAGAAGGGGTGTCAATTTCAACCCTGATTGCTAGATATAATCAACATTCTCAGGACCAGAAGGGTGTCAATTTCAGCCCTGATTGCTAGATAAAATCAACATTCTCAGGACCAGAAGGGTGTCAATTTCAACCCTGATTACTAGATATAATCAACATTCTCAGGACCAGAAGGGGGTGTCAATTTCAACCCTGATTACTAGATATAATCAACATTCTCAGGACCAGAAGGGGGTGTCAATTTCAACCCTGATTGCTAGATATAATCAACATTCTCAGGACCAGAAGGGGTGTCAATTTCAGCCCTGATTGCTAGATAAAATCAACATTCTCAGGACCAGAAGGGGTGTCAGTTTCAACCCTGATTGCTAGATATAATCAACATTCTCAGGACCAGAAGGGGGTGTCAATTTCAACCCTGATTGTTAGATAAAATCAACATTCTCAGGACCAGAAGGCATGTCAATTTCAACCCTGATTACTAGATATAATCAACATTCTCAGGACCAGAAGGGGGTGTCAATTTCAAACCTGATTACTAGATATAATCAACATTCTCAGGACCAGAAGGGGGTGTCAATTTCAGCCCTGATTACTAGATATAATCAACATTCTCAGGACCAGAAGGGGGTGTCAATTTCAACCCTGATTGCTAGATATAATCAACATTCTCAGGACCAGAAGGGGTGTCAATTTCAGCCCTGATTGCTAGATAAAATCAACATTCTCAGGACCAGAAGGGGTGTCAATTTCAACCCTGATTACTAGATATAATCAACATTCTCAGGACCAGAAGGGGGTGTCAATTTCAACCCTGATTACTAGATATAATCAACATTCTCAGGACCAGAAGGGGGTGTCAATTTCAACCCTGATTGCTAGATATAATCAACATTCTCAGGACCAGAAGGGGTGTCAATTTCAGCCCTGATTGCTAGATAAAATCAACATTCTCAGGACCAGAAGGGGTGTCAATTTCAACCCTGATTACTAGATATAATCAACATTCTCAGGACCAGAAGGGGGTGTCAATTTCAGCCCTGATTGCTAGATAAAATCAACATTCTCAGGGCCAGAAGGGGGTGTCAATTTCAACCCTGATTGCTAGATATAATCAACATTCTCAGGACCAGAAGGGGTGTCAATTTCAACCCTGATTGCTAGATACAATCAACATTCTCAGGACCAGAAGGGGGTGTCAATTTCAATCTTGACTTAGATAAAATAAACTGTCTTAGGATCAGGTGGTATGTCAATTTCAACTGATTGAAATCACCTTTCTCAGCCTCCCTGACTTCCCTGGTCAAAAGAGGTGCTTCATGCTTGGTGTTTGTGGCCTGAAAAATAAACTAGATTAAGGTGATGGGCCAGCTGGATTCACCCAGCCTGAGATGGCATCAGCAGGCTCCCAACAACGTGGGCCTATATTCCCAAGCTTTGCCAGCTCATTTTGTCCTGCTCCAGCGTGGATGGTGCCCCATTTTAAGAAGGCTTGGGCGTGGGGGCATGCCAGTGTGTGTCCAGTTGCCGTTGTTGACTGTTTTGAGTTTGAGGCTCTGCCAAAACCCAGCCCTGAGCAACTGAACACCAACTGGTGCAGCAGGGCCCTTCTGTTCAAAACACCCATTTAGCGCGCCCGTAAATGCCACTTTACCCCCAAGGCCTGTTATTACCGTGCCAGCTTTAGCTCTGCTCTGGATTTTCGAGGCTGCTGTGCAAATTGGGCTTTGAAAAAGCAACGTTTCCCAGCCATGCGCCAACCTCCCTTGTGGAAACTCCTTGGAAACCTTCAAGCAGCTTCTGCTAAAAAGGGGAGTGTGTGGGGGGGGTATTTAGTCAAGGGAATGGGGGGGGGTGCAGCTTCAGTTGTGGTTTGAAAAATATCACAAGAAGGCAGTGTCTTTTTTCCTTTCTCTTTCTTTTCCCTCCAGCTTTGCACCCTCTTTGAATCCCCAGGTGGGAATCAATCTCTCTCTCTCTCCACTTTTGCATTTGGAGAGAGAGTTATTTATAGCTGGGGGCGGGAGAAAACTGGAATTTCCCCTCCCTTTGATTCCTCATGGCCTTCCTGGCTGTCCAGGGGTGGGTTTTTCACGGGCTTCTGAGTCAGCCTGGGAATGTTACGGGAATGCACTGAGGTTGCCAGCCACAAAGTGGCACGTGGGACTCATTCCTGCTCCTGTTTTTCCGGTTTGCTCTTGCTCACTGGATGCTTGGGAGGGAGGGAGGAAGGGCTGGCAGGAAACAGAACAACAAGAAGGGGCCTTGGAGGTCTTCTAGTCCAACCCCCCCTGCTCAAGCAAAAGACCCTATATACCATTTCAGACAAACCTCTTATCCCACCTCTTAAAAACTTCCAGTGTTGGAATGTTTACAATTTCTGGTGGCAAGTTGTTCCACGGATTAATTGTCAGGAAATTTCTCCTTAATTCCCCTTGATTAATTCCCACCCATTGGGAAAAGAGGCCCCCGGGTCTCTCCTGCCCCCTTCCTTAATCTAGACCAGGAGTCCCCAAACTTGGCAACTTTGAAGACTTGTGGACTTCAACTCCCAGGATTCCCCAGCCAGCTGTGCTGGAGGACTACGAGTCTACAATCACAATTGAAATAAATTTTCAACAAATTTAATAAATCAAATATATTTAATATATACACGTAATAACTAAAATAAAATCAATAAACACGTGGGCATTCTTCTTTTTTCTCTCTCTGTCCATGTTCCCAACTGGACAAAAGACTAAATCAATATTTTTTTCCCAATGGAACAAGGTGTTGCATCCTGAAAGCTTTCTCGTTTATTATTATTTTAACGCTGAGGGTAAACTCTCTGGTTTTTGTTGTTGTTCCATACCTATTCCACTTTAAGTTCTGAACTGATACTAGGTTCATTATAATGCCATATGCACCCAACTCTTTTTTTTGGGTGCTTTTGAACCCAAAATATTTCCCAATTGTACTGTAATAGCTAAAGTTTTGTGAGCATGTGAGAGTTAAGATCAAGGTCTTCAAACTTGGCAACTTTAAGACTTGTGGACTTCAACATAGCTGGCTGGGGAATTCTGTGGGTTGAAGTGCACAAGCCTTAAAGTGGCCAAGGTTGGAGACCCCTGATCTAGATGGATTCTGCCACCCTCGCCATCCAGTTAGCAAGCACAGGAGGAGGGGGATGGGCTTTGCAGTCCTGGATGTCCCAAGGGATCCCAAGCTCAGCTTTCCTGGCCCAGCTTCTGTGGCACAGGGGTCTCGGGTGCACTCAGTCTCCCAAGCCAGCTGTTTTCCTCTGGCTTCCTGCCCTCTTAGCTCTCCTGCAGACCTTGGGGAGGAGGTCCTGACAGCAAAGGAGCAGCTGCTGCTGTGTTTTTCGGTGGCTGGAATTTCACCCACACGCCCCACCCGGTGGCGGCAGTGGCAGCCTCTGAGCTCCGGCGTGGGGCAGGCCCTGGCAAGCCCTCCCCCGCCCCCTGCCAGCCTCTTTGTCTTCCTTGGGGCTGGCAGAGCGTCCTTGGCATTTGGGTAGCCGGAGGGGCCTGTTGCAATACCTGTGCCAAGGTGCCACCTCTGGATTATATTCCCTGCAGTACTGGCGGTCCTTGGCTTACGGCCACCATTGGGCCCAGTGTTTCGGTGGCTAAGCGAGAGCGTTAAGTGAGTTTTGTCCCATTTTGCAACCTACCTTGCCAGAGTCATTAAGTGAATTGTTGTCGCTGTTAAGTCGGTAACACGGTCGTTAAGCGAACCTGGATTCCGCATTGAGTTTGCTGGTCCGAAGGTCACCAAAGAGGATCATCACGTGACCCCTGGGGGAACACTGCAACCGTCATAACTATGAGTCAGTGACCAAGTGTCCGAATTCAGATCACGTGACCCGCCTGCACATCTGTATTAGTGCAAGATTTTTTGGGGTGCCGTTGGCATCTCACACACACAGATACACACGTTTCCCTGCACACCTGTGCCAGTGCAAGGATCTTCAACTGCATCAACCTCTCTCTCTCTCTCACACACACACACGCGCGCCTGTGTCTGCTGGCACGAGTGTGTGCTTGCCTGCTAGTGCACAACTTATCACCTTTGTCTGCCTGGCACGTCTCTGCTAGTGCAAGATTCTTCTGGCAAATGTGTGTGTCAGCCCCCCCACACACACACATATGTGCACACACAGGTTGCCTGCCTGGCGTGTGTGTGTGTGTGGTGCTATTCAAAACTCATGCTGGGTTAGCACACACACACTCACAGGGCGCGGGAGGATGCTTCCTCTCTTCTCTTTGATATATATAACTCAACAATGCTCTTCCTCTATCTGTCTATTTTAATCTCTTTGGCTTCTCTATATATGTCATCTCTGTTTCTCTTCTGTCTCTCACATCACTTAATCCTTTTCATCTATAACTTTCTTCTCTTCTGTCTCTTTCTCTATATCTATCTCTGTTTCTTTCTCTATCTCTCTCTCTCTCTCTATCTTATATATATCTCTCTGTCTTGATGTTTTATATATATATATCTAATCCTGTGGTCATCTCTCTCTTCTCTCATCTTGTCTTGTCTCTCTCTTCTCTTCTTTCTCGTGTTCTGTTTCTCTCTTAAACTCTCTTCTCTCTTAAAATATATATATCTCTCTTTCTCCTCTGTCACTCTCTCTTTCCTTCTCCCTTCTTTCTCTCTTTTTCTTTCTGTCCTCTCTTTCTCTCTCTGTCTCTTTCTCTTTCTGTCATCCTCTCTCTCTCTCTCTCTCTCTCTCTGTCTCTCTCTTTCACTCTTCTCTCTCTCCCCCTCTCTCTCTTGCCAGGGCTCCCTCCTGCCCTGCCATCTAGACAGCCCCCTCTGCCCCCCCCCTCTGCCTGTGCTTTTCCCTGAGTCACGCCTGGCCGGACCGTGTCCATGCCTGACGCAAGGGTGGCACCGAGCCTCCAGCCCAGACGGGGAAACCAGTCCCTGCCATGAGCCAACTATAAATAACGCTGGCTGCAGGAAGGATTCTTGGCTGCCGCCCATTAACCCTTGGCAAGGCCGATGCGGGGGAGGGGGGCTTTCATTGAAGGGGGGGCCTGCAAGGGGGGGCTTAAGCTGCTGGCACCTATGATTCTGCACCTTCTTCGCCTTGTGCCCTGCGCCCAACAACAGCCAGACAGAGTAGGATGGTATCCAACCTTGAAGACTGGTGGACTTCATTTCCCAGAATTCCTCAGACAGCAAAGCCTTAAGACTTGTGGACTTCAACTCCCAGAATTCCCCAACCAGCATTGCTGGCTGGGAATTCTGGGAGTGAATCCCAATCAAAACTTTGCTGTCAAATCTGGGCATGAATCCTCAATCTTCAAATGACCAAGATGGTTTCCCCTGCCTTAGAACTAAGGGAATTTGAAGCATTTTACCCCTCTCTCTGTTGTCTCCCGATGGGCCAGGAGCCCCTTCCCTTCCTACAGAGAGGTGCATCGTGCAAACTCCGCTGGGATCCGTGTGGCTGTGGCACATGGGTAGGGGTGGTCCTTTGCTTGTGGCTTTGTAGCAATTGTCGTCCTTCCTGGGACAGGCAAGGAAGGCCTCCCCCTGAGCAGGGAAGATGGCCAGAGCAGCTGGGGGCCCCCAAGGCCCCCAAATCCCACCCTTTGGGGCACACCTCTTTCCTAGAGAGGACTGGCGGTGCGCAAAGGGGTGCAAACTTTGCCCCCCAACCCATGACCCTAGGAAAGGGGTGCCTGAGGCCAGCAGCGCTTGGGGGAACAAGGGTGGACAGTCTGGCTCCATCTCCTCCTGTCTCCCCCTTTTGAAATCAAGGGCGGGGAAGAGACAGTCAAGGGAGCGTGTCCCCCCTCCCAAAGTCCGTCAGCCAGCTGGTCAGCTGGGTCAGCACAAGAGTCCTTTGTCCTGGTCTTCAGCTGCTTGGCTGGGCTATCCCTGGAACGGGACCGTCTGGAGGGGATTACGCCCTTCCGTGCGGGGACAGCCAGAGAGACAGAATTGAGGGTCCTGGGGAGTTTTGGGGGGGGCAGCAGACCCAGATCATGCAGACCCTGCATTGGTAAACACAGCCCCCAGCCCACCACTTGCCCCATGGATCAAAAGGGCCAGCTTTGCAAGAGGAAGCAGCTTGATTGTTCTTTCTACAGGCAGTTCTTGACTTAAAACAGTTTGTTTAGTGTCGGTTCCAAGTTCAAACGGCCTTGAGGGAAAGGCAGGGGTCTCCTGGCAACTTTAAGATTGGTGGACTTCAATTGCCAGAATTCCTCAGCCAGCAAAGCTGGCTGAGGAATTCTGGGAATTGAGAATCTCAAGGCAGCTGGTTGAGGAATTCTGGGAGTTGAAGTCCACAAGTCTCAAGGCTTCGCTGGCTGAGGAATTCTGGGAGTTGAAGTCTACAAGTCTTAAGGCTTTGCTGGCCGAGGAATTCTGGGAGTTGAAGTCCACAAGTCTCAAGGCTTCGCTGGCTGAGGAATTCTGGGAGTTGAAGTCCACAAGTGTCAAGGCTTCGCTGGCTGAAGAATTCTGGGAATTGAAGTCCACAAGTCTCAAGGCTTCGCTGGCCAAGGAATTCTGGGAGTTGAAGTCCACAAGTCTCAAGGCTTCGCTGGCCAAGGAATTCTGGGAGTTGACGTCTACAAGTCTTAAGGCTTCGCTGGCCGAGGAATTCTGGGAGTTGAAGTCCACAAGTGTCAAAGCTTCGCTGGCTGAAGAATTCTGGGAGTTGAAGTCTACAATTCTTAAGGCTTCGCTGGCGGAGGAATTCTGGGAGTTGAAGTCCACAAATCTTAAGGCTTTGCTGGCTGAGGAATTCTGGGAGTTGAAGTCCACAAGTCTTAAAGTTACCAAGTTTGGGAACCCCTGAAAAAAGGGACGTGGCCTGGTTTTCACTCTTATGACCATCTGGAGCCTCCTCAAGGTCACGTGGTCAAAATTCAGAGGCTCAGCAAGTGACTCGTATTAAAGACTGGTCTTTGCTGGCTGGGGATTCTGGGAATTGAAGTCCATATGCCTTAAAGTTGCTAAAGTTGAGAAACCCTGACCTGGAGCCTTGTCGAGCAGTACTAAATCAAGCCCAGGGGAAGGGTCTCTGCCTGCAGCCCCTTCCCCAAATGGCCCCCTCCAGTTCTGTTCATCCTTTGGCTGCGTCCCTGGCCAGCCGCCCCCGAGTGGTGCCAGGGGCAGAACGCAAGCCATCCCCGCGCCAGGAATGCCAGCCTGCTGTCTCCACAATCTTCTTCCGAAGCGCTGCCTGCGCCGTTCGTGGCTGGCCGGCATGTCCCGACTTGCCGGAGGAACAGGGCCCAATTGCCGCATCCCTCCCGGCTGTCTCTAAGGCCTAAGCCTTTGTTTGGGTCTGAGCTCAACGTGTCTGGCTCCTGCCGGTCTTTTCTTGCCTGCCCCAAATCCTCCCGGCTATTTCAGGCATGGAACGAACGTTGCAAGAAAGTCCCAAGCCGGCTGCACTTAAACGGCGGGGGGTTAAAATGGAGAGGATGACTCTGAATGTTATGCTTCCATTTTCGTCATGCTTGACGTCTTCTTTCCTTTTTTGTAAATTATTTTTAACAACAAATATAAACAAACATAAACATAAACACAAAACATAAAACCTTCTTCCCATTGTACAGTGTGTCGGTTTGTATAAATTTTGTGCACAATATCAACAGTCCTTCCCTTCTAACTACATTATTAAAATTTATTTTACATGAATATGCATATTATCTTATATTGTTCTTAATTACTTATTGGACTTTACTTATAAACTATATCATCCTTTTTGAGCAAATTTCAGTTTCTAAGATATCTCAATTCATAACATTCACTCCATTATAATTCATTATAACATATTACATTGTCTTATCTTTACTCTATCATTGTATTTATATTGTATTATATCCTATTTCCCTATTCTTTTTCCTAACCATTCATAATTTGACGTGTTCTTTCCTGTCTCTTTCAGGTTCCAGAAACATGTCCACACCTATCGGATTTTGCCTGACGAGGAGGAGTTTTTGGCTGTCCAGGTGAGTGCTTCCATTCGTCCTCTGGTTTCCCCAGTGGTGAGCTTTTGAACCCCTTCTTGCTCACAGTTAGAGATTCTCAACCTCTTTTAAGACTCGTGGACTTCAACTCCCAGAATTCCATGAAGCCGATGCTGGAGGGGGAGTCCTGGGAAGCTGAAGTCTGCACATCTTAAAACTGGTTGAGAACCTCTGCTTTAGTCAGGAGTATCGTTCCTTCAACACTTGTGCCTTTTTGCATTGCTCATCTGGAATTTCCCAGGCAGACAATAACAGATTAACAAGAGTTGGAAGGGACCTTGGAGGTCTTCTAGTCCAACCCACTGCTGAAGCAGGAGACTCTATACCATTTTTCAGACAAATCATGGTCCAAGCTCTGCTTAAAACCCTCCAGTGATGGACGATTCACCAGGCTCCAGATTAACTCAGCCTTCCATCCTTCCGAGGCGGGTAAAATGAGGACCCAGATTGTTGGGGGCAAGAAGAGGCTGACTCTGTAAATCACTTACAGAGCGCTGTAAAGCACTGTAAAGCAGTATATAAGTCTAAGGGCTGTTGCTATTGCTATTACTATTCACAACTTCTGGTGTCCAGCTGTCTCACTGTTAATTGTTTTCACTTTCAGGAAGTTTTTCCTGAATTCCAGGTTAAATCTCTCCTTTTCCTGTTTCCATCTGTTGCTTCGTGCCCTGCCTTTAGTGCTTTGGACTGGAGAATAGGTGGACCCCTTCCTCTTTGTGACACCCCCCCCTCCCCCAACATTGGAAGATTGCTCTCATGTTCCCCCTAGTCCTTCTTTCATTAAACTGGACCTACCCAATTCCTGCAGCCGTTCTTTGTGTGTTTTGTCCTCCAGTCCCCTAATAATCTTGGTTGCTCTTCTCTGCCCTCTTTCCAGAGTCTCAACATCTTTTTTGATATCGTGTTGACTAAAACTGGATTCAGTTTTCCAAATGAGGTCTCACCAAGGATTTACAATTGCTTAATCTATTTATACAATACGTAAATAATATATTTATTTATATATATTATATTGCTTATTGTACCCTATGACTGTTATTAAGTGTTGCACCTGATGATTCTGGACTCTTGACGAAAGTATCTTTTCTTTTATGTACACTGAGAGCATTTGCAAAGACAATTCCTTGTGTGTCCAACCACACTTGGCCAATAAAAGAATTCTATTCTATTCTGTCCTATTTTCTATTCTATTCTATTTTGTATTCTGTTCTCTTCTCTTTTCTCTTTCTCTTCTCTTCTCTTTCTTTCCATTCCTATATTCTGCTCTGTTCATTCTCTTCTATTCTACACTCTTCTCTTCTCTCTTTCTGCTCTCTATTCTATTCTATTCTCTCTTCTCCTCTCTGTCTGATTCTGTTCTATTCTG
This sequence comes from Naja naja, assembly GCA_009733165.1. Classification (NCBI taxonomy): domain Eukaryota; kingdom Metazoa; phylum Chordata; class Lepidosauria; order Squamata; family Elapidae; genus Naja; species Naja naja. The sequence goes on along the minus strand of CM019152.1, from coordinate 61,333,470 downwards.
TTCTGTTCTAATTTTCTATTCTATTTATTCTCTTACTATCTTGTCTCCTATTTTCTTCTATTCTGTTCTATTCTCTTCTCTCTTCTGTTCTATTCTCTCTGTTCTGTTCTGCTCATCTCTCTGTCTATTCTGTTCTGTTTTCTATTCTAATTTCTGTTCTGTTCTATCTCCCTACTATTCTATTCTCTTCTCTTCTCTTTATATTTTATATTTTCTTCTCTGCTCTTACCTTACTTCTTGCTCTGCTATTCTATTCTATTCTATTCTAATTCTATTCTTAATAGATTCTATTCTATAAAGGGATATTAACACTTCACATGATCTTGATTCTAACCCTCTGTTAATGCTGCCTAGAACAGTTGTTGCTGTCCTTTACCAGACCAAACAGGCTGATGGTGACAATTGCCCATGGAGGGATCTAATAGAATTCTGGTGCTGAAGTTCCAAAACATTTCTTGGACTACACGCATTTCTGGGCTCTGCATTTCCATGTCCTGCTTCCCTGCCAGACCCTCCTTCACCCCCTTCCCCACACTGAGCTCTGTAGGAAGGTTTGCTCCCCCTGCCTGGAAATGGCCCAGTGGGAAGACAAATAGAGGCCTGGGGGGCGCTGAGGAAACCATGCCGAGAGAATTTGGGTCATCGCCTCCTTTTCTGCATCTTGGCATCTTCCCGGCTGCTTCTCTTGGGCAGCCCCAGCTGGTGAGAGCCCAGCAGATGCCCACATAGTGCTGATCTTGGGGCGAGGCCAGCTGGACTCATTGATGGGACAACAGGGATGCTATTGTGCTCTTTGCCAAGGAGGAATAAGTGAGAGGCCAGGAGAAGGGTGCGCCAGCTGCGGAAAGGAAGTTTGTGGGCTGACGGGGCATCCTGAGCCGGCCGTTTGGTCTGCGTGGCAAGCGGGCAGCCGAGCCAGGCCAGAATGGGCCAGCCGGTGCCCCTGGCCGGACGATCCCTCCAAGACTAGCTTCATCCTGGCTAAGCCAGAACCATAGTTAATCCTTCCCAGAGGCTGACTGGGGGTCTTTTTTAAGAAATCAAGCACAAGGAGGAGCAGGTGGGGGCCGTTGCCAGGGGTCCTTTGCCCAGGTCCGGCTGGTTCGCCAGCTGCTTTCTGGACCAAGATGCCCTGCACACAGTCACCCATGCTCTTGTTACCTCAGACTTCGACGACTACTGCAGCTCTCTATTTAGGACTGCCCTTGCACACCATCCGGGTTGCAGCTGGTGCAGAATGTGGCAGCGTGGGTTGTGATGGGAGTTACCTGATTCTCCCATATTACCCCCTCCCTGCGCGGCCTGCATTGTTGCTGCGGTTGCTCGGTGAGTTCAAGGTTTTGGCTTTAACATTCAAAGTCCTCCACGACATGGGTCCACAATATTTGGGGCGCCTCCTGCGATATCAGGGGACCAACGCCCTGTATGGGCACACAGGCAGGCTCCTCGGGGTCATTGGCAAGTCAGTGCCGGCTGGCGGTCCCCACAGCGAGCCTACTCTGTGGCGGCCCCGACTTATGGAATCAACTGCCTCTGGACCTCCGTCTGGCCCTGACCTCCGCACCTTCATGCGATTTGAAGACTTGGCTATTTGATCAAGTGGGCTGTGATTACCTTACGGGGCATGGGACAGTTTAATTTTAATCGGTTTTATTGGACCTTATAGTGATTTAATTTCTTTTTAATTATTTATTGTATTTGTATGTTTTAACTGTGAGCGCCCGAGTCTTGAGATGACATATAAATCAATAAAATAAAATAAATAAATAAATAAATAAATAAATAAATAAATAAATAAATAAATAGTCCTTGATTGATAAGCTTTCGTTTACTGACCGTCCGAAATTACAAAGGCACTGAAAAATGTGGCTTTTGACCATTTCTCACACTTGTCACCAGAGGTCTCCAAACTTGGCCACTTTAAGACTGGTGGACTTCAAGCTCCCAGAATTCTCCAGCCAGCTGTGCTGGCTGAGAGTCCACCAGAAACCTCTACTCAAATGATCTTTCTGGTCTCTTCCAACTCTATCATCCCTGACTGGCTGGAGAATTCTGGGAGTTGAAGTCCAGAAGCCTTAAAGGGGCCCCGTTTGGAGACCCCTGCTTTATACAAATAAGTCAAGGAAGCAAACGTATCCAGCACAACTGTCTCCTCTGGTTTTCCCTGCAACAACAATTCTGTGAAGGGGCTTGGGCAGAGAGAAAGGGACTGGCCCATGGTCACCCAGCTGGCTTTCATGGCAAAGGCAAGACTAGAACTCACCGCCTCCTGGTGATTGAGCCAAAGTCACCCAGCCGGCTTTCCTGGCTAAGGCGGGTCTTGAACTCGTGTCTTCTTGCTTTGTAGCCTGTAACTTAACAACAACCAGGACAGCCCCACCCCCCAACTTCAGTATAACAGACTTGCAAGGGACCTTAGAGGTCTTTTAGTCCAACCCCCTGCTCAAATAGGAGTCCTTGTACCACCCTGGACAAATAGCCATGCTGTCTCTTCTTAAAAGCCTCCAGAGATGTAGCAGTGATAAATTCTAGTGGCAGGCAGTCCCACTGGCTAATTGTCCTCACTGTCAGGAAATTCCTCCTCAATTCCAGGTTGCTTCTCTCCTTGATGAGTTTCCATCCGTTGCTTCTTGTCTTCTGGTGCTTTGGAGAATAGCTTGACTGTCTCCTGCTTGGGTGAGGGGTTGGACTAGATGACCTACAAGGTCCCTTCCAACTCTGTGAATCTAAGCTAAACTGATTGACCCCCTCCTCTGTGGCAGCCCCTCAAATACTGGAAGACTGATATTGTGCCGACAGAGAGGGAGGGAGGGGGATGGAGAGGGAGGGAGGGAGAGGCGAGGAGGGAGGGAGAGAGGAGGAGGAGAGACAGACAGAGAGAGAGAGAGACTGAGAAGAAAGAGAGAGAGAGAGTGCTTGGTTCACCTGTCTCCAGCCCAGTGGCCCGGCTGCCCTCCCCAGTGGTCCCGTTCTCAGGGGGATCCTGGTGTCCCCTCCTCTCACCAGGCAGGCAGTTCCTCCCTCCCTGCGGCCAGGGACTCAGGTTCTCCGCCTGCTGGACGGTGTCCTCCTC
>CM019152.1:61310666-61329397 GCA_009733165.1 Naja naja | reverse complement strand
GCTGGTCACGCCATTGCACTGAACCACAAAGGTGTAGATTCACATGACACAATTAGCAGGAGGACAGGTGATCCTTGACTTACGACCACAACTGAGCCCCAAATATCCATTGCTAAGTGAGACAGTCATTAAGTGAGTTTTGCCCCATTTTACAACCTTTCTTGCCGCAGTCGTTAAGTGAGTCACTGTGGTTGTTATGTTAGCAATCCAGTCATTAAGTGAGTCTGGCCTCCCCCTTGACTTTGCTTGTCCGAAGGTCACAAAAGGGGATCACGTGACCCCCCCCGGGGACTCTGCGACTGTCGTAAGTATGAACCGGCTGCCCAGCACCTGAATTTGTATCACACAATCTTGGGGATGCTGCAACGGTTGTAAGTGTGAAAAACGGTCATAAGTCACTCTTTCGTAACTAAATGAACTCATGACCATTTTTCACATTTATGGCCATTGCAGCATCCCCATGGCCACGTGAAACCCAAAGGACACACATAGACTGGGTGAAACCAGGCTCAATAGCCGGGACTGGGAGGGGGATCTTGGAGTCTTAGCGGACACCCAGCTAAATAGGAGCCAGCCGTGGGCAGCAGCAGCCAAACAAGCTAATACAATCCTAAATTGAATTAACAGAGGGATACAATCGAGATCAAGGGAGGTCCTAATACCACTCTGTAAAGCCTTAGGAAGGCCACACCCAGAGTCCTGCATCCAGTTTTGGTCACCACACTATAAAAAGGAGGTTGAGACTCTAGAAAGAGTGCAGAGAAGAGCAACCAGGATGATTTTAGGGGACTGGAGGCTAAAACACACGATGAACGGTTGCAGAAACTGGGCCTGGCTAGTCTAGGGAAGCGAAGGACCAGGGGAGACAGGAGAGCAGTGCTCCAATATTTGAGGGAGGGGCTGCCACAGAGAGGAGAAAGGGGGTCAAAGTATTCTCCAAAGCAAAAGAAAGAAAGAAAGATGAGAGAAAGAAAGGAAAAAAGAAAGAAAGAAAAAAGAAAAAGATAGATAGATAGATAGATAGATAGATAGATAGATAGATAGATAGATAGATGATAGATAGATATCTGAGTGAATCATGGGTGGACAGAAGACATGTCTAGTTTAAGGAAAAGAAGGATAGGGGGAACATGATAGCAGTCTCCCAATATCTCAGGATTGCCACAAAGAAGAGATGTAAAAAATACGTTGAGACTCTGGAAAGAGTGCAGAGAAGAGCAACCAGGATGATGAGGGGACTGGAGGCTAAAACATACGAAGAATGGTTACAGGAACTGGGCCTGGCTGGTCTAGGGGAGAGAAGGACCAGGGGAGACAGGAGAGCATCTTCCAAGGTTTGAGGGGCTGCTCCAGAGAGGAGGAAGGGGGTCCAGCTATTCTCCAAGGCATCCGAAGGCCAGACAAGGAACAATGGATGGAAACGCAACACAGAGAGATTCAACCTGGAAATCAGGAGAAACTTTCTGACAGGGAGAGCCATCAACCCATGGTACAGAAGTTGCCTTTCGAAGTTGTGGGAGCTTCATCCCCGGAAGCTTTCAAGGAGAGACTGGACTGCCCTCTGTCAGAAATGGTGTAAGGTCTCCCGCTTGGGTGGGGGGGGTTGGACTAGATGACCTACAAGGTCCCTTCCAACTCTGATTATCTGTTATCTGTCCTCAACTTACGACCGGAAGGCAGTCCAAAATTTCCATTGCTAAGCAAAACACTTGTCAGGCAAATTTCACCCCGTTCTACGACCTTTCTTGCCACCGTTGCTAAGTGAATCACTGCAGGTATTTAGTCAGCAACTCTGTTTTTTAAGCGAATCTGGCTTTCCCAAACATCCATCACGTGACCCCACCAGGAAACTTCAACTGTCATAACTATGAGTCGATGGCCAAGCATCCAGATTTTATTCAGATAACAGATAATCAGAGTTGGAAGGGACCTTGTAGGTCATCTAGTCCAACCCCCTGCCAGAGCCCAGGAAGCCCAACCTCCAGCCTCCCCTTCTGCCTTCCAGGAGGAACCAAAATTACTTGGACATCCTGCGCCTTTTGGCCCTGGGTGACAAGCAGCTGAGCTCCTTTGACATCTCCCTCCGCTTCACCCACCTCTTCTGGTTCGGGGACCTCAACTACCGCTTGGACATGGACATCCAGGTGAGGACCACGGCGGGTGGCAGACAGTGTTGAGGAGGTGATGGTGCCCCCGAGCATGGGCAGCGGGCCGCCGGTCCCTTGTCACAGAGGTGGTGGGAATCCAGGCTGGGTGTCCCGGAAATTGGGAGAGCTTGTCTGGCAAGGAGAGCTTTTGACCCACAGTGTCAACTAAAATATATGTATGTATGTATGTATGTATGTATGTATGTATGTATGTATATACATACATACTCCTTTGGTCTTTTTAGTTGCCAGCAGAAAGGAAGGGGGGAAAACAGTGCATTCCTTAAATGCGTCAGATAATTGCTAGGCAGCCGAAGCTGTTGGCATGCAAGATTATTACTGGAAGGCATGATTGATGACTCTTGGCTATGGATGTGTCCCATTGGAGAATATACATCCAGGGGGTGGAAGACCAGGGTCAAAGGGGGAAATGAATGGTTTATTTATTTATTTATTTATTTATTTATTTATTTATTCGATTTATATGGTGCCCTATCTCCTGAGGGACTCAGGGCGGCTTACAATTAAATAGGTTTAATACAATTAAATAAATGATTGACGAAGTCGAGATCTTAATGCTGGTATAGGATAATTTGAAATATGTTCAAAACCCTCTCCGTTCTCCCTCAGTCCCTGTAGGCTAGTTGGAGTAGCCAGGTTTTTAACTCATGGCAGAAGGAGCGGAGGTCGGGGGCTGTCCAGAGCCCTGGGGAGAGTTGATTCCAAAGGGTGGGTGCTCCCACCAAGAAGGCCCTACTCCTGGGGACGGCCAGTCGACATTGTTGTGTCGTTGGCACCTGGAGGAGGCCCTCTTTGTGAGAGCACACGGGATGTTGGGAGGCTGTTATTGGCAGTAGGGTCTCCCGCAAGTATCCTGGTCCAATGCCATACAGGGTTTTATAGGTCAGCACCAGCACCTTGAATCTCACTCGGAGGGCAACTGGTAACCAGTGCAGCTCGCGTAGGAGGGGTGTAATATGGGAGTATCGGGAGCCTCCCATCACAACCCACGCCATTTTAGTGTCGGCTGCACCCAGCTAATGCTGACGTGGTCCCTCCTAATAAATCAGGTTTTTTTTTACTCTGAGAGATGCGGCCAGAGACTTGTGATTTGAATGGGGGTGGATTTGTCGGAGCCCTGACCCACGGATGGAAGAGGACTCCTTTCCCTTTCTCCCCTAGGAAACCCTCAACTACATCAACCGCAAGGAGTTTGAGCCTCTCCTGAAAGTGGACCAGCTCAACCTGGAGAAGGAGAAACACAAGATCTTCCTGCGATTCAGTGAGCAGTCGGTCCCACCTCAGGGGGTCCCTCCTTGCTATCCATAGATACCTTTGTAGCTCAGGGTTGAACTGGGGGGGGGTCTCAGAGCTGGGTGATCTTCCTGCAGACGTTTCATGACCCAAATAGGGAACATCATCAGTGCTGGAAAGGAAGGGGGTTTGCGGAGAGGAAGAGGAGAAGAGGAGGGGGGAGGAGGAAGACTGTGGGGTCCTTGGTGCTCTTTGACCTCGGCTGTTTGTTTGCGGATGTTTCATGGTCCAACTAGGGAACATATCAAGAGTTTGTTGCAAAAACCAAACCCCGAAAGCACACGCTGATAACTGATTCAGCAGGATTCATTAACTTCTTCATGTACATAATAACACATGAAGTAAATTTTCAATACCAACAGCAGATTCTCCCAATGTGGTAGCAGTTACAGGCAAAACACAAGCAGAGGAGAGGCCGGCAGAGAACAGCTTCAGTTCTGATTCAGAGTTGCAGGCTAGTATGCAGCTCCAGAGCTCAGAGCTTAATACAGAGCCACGCCCAGGCTGCTTCCAGTTTCAGTTTCCAAACAGTCCTCCTTGGCTGACCTTGTTACCATGCCTCTGCCAGTTCATGAACATCCTGACAGAACATCATCAGTGCTAGAGGGGAGGAAGGGTTTCAGAGAGGAGGAGGAGGAGGAGGAGGAGAGCTGTGGGGTCCCTGGTGCTCTCTGAGCTTGGCTGTTTTCTTGCAGACGTTTCATAACCCAACTAGGGAACATCATCAGTGGAAGAAGGGAGTGGGATTTCCTCAGTCCTGCCATGGGGATCTAGGAGCCCCGATTTTGGGGGGGAGGTCCACGTTTGGGAGCCAACATTGCTGCAAACAGCAGCTTTTCTTGCACCCAGGTGTGAAACCGAAGCGATCCCCTCCCCTGAAGAGGAACACGAGGGTCTTTCTAGCAAAGTCTGCCCACCCCTTTAGCCTTCCAACAAGAGGCAGCTCCCCTTGCTCGAAGCCCCTTCCTAATAAAACCAGGTGGGCTTTGGGGGGGCACAACCTTTGATCTCTGGATCGCCTGTTCTTCCCCTTCCAGGTGAAGAGGAAGTCACCTTCCCTCCCACCTACCGCTACGAGAGGGGCTCCCGTGACACCTACGTGTGGCATAAACAGAAGCCCACAGGGGTAAGTGCCTGGGGGGCCCGGTGGAGCTGGTTTTGGGGGGCTCGGGAGGGGGAGTAGCTGTGGGAGTACGCTCTGCTTGCAGGTGGCCCAGCTGGCCTGGCGATCAAAGAGTCCAGCTGGGTTGCAGCATCCAGACACGCCATGGGCCTTTTCTGGGGTTTGAGAGTTCCTTCGACCACTTCAAGTGGCGCGGGTCCTGAGTCTTCAGCCCAGCCTTTCTCAGTCTTTGCAGCTTTAAGAGGCGTGGACTACAAGAATTCTGGGAGTTGAAGTCCACACATTTTAAAGTTGAATCCTCAGAATTGAAATCCACGCATTTTAAAGATGAATTCTGGGAGTTTGAAGTCCACACATATTAAATATGAATTCTGGGAATTGAAATACGTGCATCTTAAAAATGAATTGTGGAATTTGAAGTCACACATATTAAAGATGAATTCTGGGAACTGAAATCCACACACCTTAAAAATGAATCCTGGGAATTGAAATCTGTGCATCTTAAAAATGAATTGTGGAAATTGAAGTCCATGCATTTTAAAGTTGAATTCTGGGAGTTGAAGTCGGCACATCTTAAATATGAATTCTGGGAGTTGAAATCTGTGCATCTTAAAAATGAATTTTGGAATTTGAAGTCTGTGCATCTTAAAGATGAATTCCGGAAATTGAAGTCCACATATCTTAAAGTGGAATTCCTAAGGTTGAAGTCCACGCATCTTAAAGTTGCCATGGTTAAGAAACGCTGTTCTAACCCGTCCGTGTGGCCCAGGAACAAATGGAGACGCCTCCATCTCCTGGTTTGCTCACCTGAGGTCTTGTTGTCTTGACCAAAAGCAGGACATCCATCTACCTTGGGCTGGGTATCGCCAATGGACTCCAAGCATCTCTGCGTGAATCCAATCTCACACGACCTCAACAAGGTTTACTTGGCTGTTCCCTCCATGTTCAGAGCTTGGATTATTTTTTTTAAAGCATCTGGCCAACATGGTTGAGTGTTCTTGATCCAATATCCAAAAATGTCTCTCTCGTTTTCCCTGTCCCAGGTCAGGACCAACGTCCCTTCTTGGTGCGACCGCATCCTCTGGAAGTCCTACCCAGAGACACACATCAACAGCACCTCCTATGGTGAGTTCCATGCGAATGTGGCACTTTGGGCTTCCCTGGATGTGGCCACAGCTGGACCATGGACACCTTCATCTGCAAGCATCTCCCCATCTTCTCTCCCATACAACTATGAGTTACTTCAGGCGTTGTGTGGAGAATGACAGTCTCTTGGCCAACCTTCTGTCCATCCCAGTTCCATGGGGGCTCCTTGGTCCATCTTCAGCCTCCTCCTCCTCCTCCTCCGAGAAGGGTAGATGCCACCATGGTTGAAGTCATCTCTTGTTTTCTGGGTCAGGCTGTACAGATGATATCGTGAGCAGCGACCATTCTCCGGTTTTTGCAGCCTTTGAAGTTGGAGTCACATCTCAGTTCGTTTCCAAAAAAGGTATTTCCAGGGAAGAGGGTTGGGTGGTGTGTGTTTGTGTGTTTGTGTGTGAATAAATAATCTGATAAGGCATTTATCCAGGGGAAAAGCTTCCAAACAGTAGGGTCTGGGGCCATCTAACAAACCTGATGGAAAGGAAGACTAAAATAGACAATAGGGGGCACTTTTTCACAAGTGTAGCATTAACCTGGGCAAGTTGCTTCTTCAAAGTGTGGTTACATCCATTAACCTGGATTTGCTTTCAGAGGGGATTGTATGAACCCGTGCAGGAGACGTCCCTTGAGGGCTATCAGTCTTAAAAACATGTCACCTCCAGAATATCAATTACAGGGAGCAACATAACAATTATTGTTGTAAAAGAGAATATTTGTAGCTCAGGGTTCAATTGTGGGGTCCTTGATGCCCTCTGAACTTTTAAGAATAAAATAGAATAACAACAATAATAACAGAGTTGGAAGGGACCTCGGAGGTCTTCTAGCCCAACCCCCTGCCTCGGCAGGAAACCCTACACCACTTCAGACAAAGGGTTATCCAACATCTTTTTAAAAACTTCCAGTGTTGCAGCATTTACAACTTCTGGAGGCCAAGTTGTTCCAACTTGATTGTTTTCTTGAGAATGTTTCACCACCAAACCAGCTAACGTCATCAGTGCTAGTGCTAGCAAACCCTACTCCTTGACTAGCAACGATGGAGGAGGAGCAGGATTTGGCAATGAAATGTCTGCCAGAAGACAAGCTCAGAGAGCACCAGGGACCCCACATCTGTAATGATGTGAACATGTCAGAACATCTCTTTGGCCTCTGAGTATCGGGCCCGAACAACCAGGCCCACATGGGTAGCATTCAAACGAGCTACTTTATTGCTCTCTGCCTATTTTACAGGAATCTTTCCAGACTGACAGGTTGGTCCAGGAAAGATTAGTTAAGGCACGAAGGCTTGGGGGACTCAGATCTTGCCTTCTTGTGTGCAGGGGTTGGGAACTACACCCTTTACGACCGGTGGACTTCAAGTCCCAGAATTCCCGAGCCAGCTGGGGGTGCACTCAAATGGGTAGTTAAGGGGGGAATCTTTGGAATTATTAATATTAAGAAGGGATTTACTGAATAATGAAATAAGAATATGTGATGAAATGGCAAATATGACAGATAAAAGTATAAGAATGCAGTGAACATAGAATAAGAAATAAAGAATTTTAAGATATTATATAAAGAAGATAAGAATATAATTAAAGCAAAAGAGAACAAGTTATATGAATTAAAATTGGATAAAATAAAAAAAAATATAAGAATATTTTTGAAAATTTATAGAAAATGGAAAATGCAATGATATAAACTGAATATATGAGATATATATATAATTATGGTCATGTTTGTATGGAAGTGCCAAAACCTAGAATCACACTGTTCACTAAAAGAGATGTAAAAGATCAAAAATAAAAAACTTTTTGGGGAAAAAGGGAATTCTGGGAGTTGAAGTCCACTGGTCATAAAGGGGCCGTAGTTCCCCCAGCCCTGAACTAATGAGTCCATGCTAATCCCTTCTTTGATGCCTCCTTCCGACTGGAAGACAAGGACAACTGGAATGGTTGCTCTCCAACACTGAGTGAGGCAAACCCGGAATTAAGGTGGCTTTTGGCCTGGTTCAACAGGGCCGCCTTACATTTTTATTAAAACAAATTTGGGGAAAGTAAAGTCATTCCTTTTTCTCCGTCTCCAGGGCTCTCCAAATCCTCAGACCAGGCCTACATCGAGTTTGAGAGCATCGAAGCCATTGTGAAGACAGCCAGCCGGACAAAATTCTTCATTGAATTCTACTCCACCTGTCTGGAAGGTGAGGTGGTGTACGAACGCCCAAGGAGGATCTCCTCTGGTCAACTATAGAGGTCCTTCACTCAGAACTTCCTCCCCAATTTTTGATGAACCACCGAGCACCATGGAGCCCACATACTTAAGGATATTGTGTAGTAGTATGGAAAACCTGAAGGAACTCATATTGTCATGTTTTGTAGACTTGCAAGAACATTGGAAAACATTGGGCTCAAATACATCACAGTAATACAAGGATTTGTAGAAACCGTCATTCAACTGAAACCAGAACTGTTGAAGTTGTAGAGATGAAGTCCGCACATCTTAAAGTTCCTCAGGTTGAGAAGCCACATTTGATGTATCATAATGGTCACTCTTTGGAGAGTCACCTGTCGGGGCTCCAACAAATCGCCCCCTCCATTCAAATCATAAGACTCTAGCTGCATCTCTCAGAGTAAAAAAGATGATTTATTAGGAGTGACCATGTCAACGTTACCTGGGTGCAGCCAACACTAAAATACATCATTCATTTCCCCCTTGATGCTGGTCTTCCCCGCACCCCCGGATGTATATTCTCCAATGGGACACATCCATAGCCAAGAGTCACCAATCATGCTCTCCAGTAATAATCTTGCATGCCAACAGCTTCGGCCGCCAAGCAATTATCTGAAGCATTTAAGGAATGCACTGTTTTCCTTCCTCCTTTTCTGCTGGCAACTAAAAAGACCAAAGGGGTATTGTGTTTTTAGTTGACATGACCATTATGAGACATTAAATGAACCTCTTCCTGCTCTTCCACTGATTGGTGGTCATCTGAACTTTTTAACCCATGTCAGATGGATGCCCATGATTTGTCAGAAAACTCTCCAAATTTCTCCCAAGCACTAGACATTTCTCTGCAGAGAGGCAAGTGCGACATCTTTACTTGGCAGTTAGAGGCCACACCTTTACTTACTACCTTCAAAGCAGTCCAAATCTGGACAGAGACTCCAGACATGGACTGGAGCTGTGCTTTATTGAGATAAGCAGAATCCACAACACACGTGTTTGCCTTCCTCAGTAAACTAGGAAGAAGTCAAGCGTGAGTTTCTTCCTAATGTTGCCTCTGTTTCCCAGCCTTTAATACATGTTCTTGGGTTTGAAAGCATCTCAGCCTAGTTGTCAAGTCATAAAACATCCCTATGCCTGTTTTAGTAGTTGCCATAAAAAAGGGAGAGGGGGGAGGAAGGAAATCTGGAAGAGCAGAAGTGCAGCAAAGCAAAAGTACATTCCAACTCTTAGCTTTAAAAGATTGTAATTAAACTACCAGAGCTTTTGCCCAGGAATATATTTGATTGGAGAACGTGATTGATGACACCCAGCCCATGAAGGTGCTCAGTTGGAGAATCTGATTTATGACACAACCAGGAGGGAGTGGGGAAACAGGGTCACAGGGGACTGGAAATTACGGATGCCAGAGTTGGCTTCATACTGTTCTGACCCAAACCTTGTTCCAAGGAAACAAACACCAGGTAACAGCAAAACCTTTGAATGATTCTTTAGGAATTCCGTTCCTTCCCGGTTAAAAGGCTGTTTCAACTCATTGTCTCTGATAAGCACAAGCCTTGCCGAGGTGGTGCAAGGCTGCCAAGAACACCAGATAAAGTTGCCAAGAAATAGTTCAAACACAAAGAGTCTCCAAACACAAACTAAGAGAGTCCGAACGTCCACAAGGCTTGAGTGCAAAAACTTCTTTGCTTCCTGCAAAGAACTCTAGATTCTCAGCTGGCTTTTATCTCTTGAGGGAGGGGCCATTACCTTGCAGCCTTACTCCCGAGTCACCCGTGCTACTGCAGCTGCTCTTCTCTTTGAGCAGCCCTGTGCGCACGCGCATGGGGCACAGGCTCCTCGGGGGCCTCTTCATCACTGCTGCCAGCTTCCACAATCTCCAAAGGCAGCTCTCCACTCCCTCATGGTCCTGGCCGCATCCCTGCATCACACGCAGGCCCCTCATCCGAGTCCTCACTCTCTGAGACTTCAGCCGTCCACACCTGCTGCTGGTAAACCACAACACATACAGGGCAGGGCTAGTATGTCGCCTCTAATGAATCCTTGGAAGTTTTTTGAAGTTTGACTCGAGAATCATGATTTAATTAGGGCGATTGCTGGAATCCTGACACTAGTTCCTTTAAGGCCCTCTCCACGGCCCTTTACATTTTACCCATCTCTTTTTACTCCTAGAATTCAAAAAGAGCTTTGAGAACGATTCCCAGAGCAGCGACAACATCAATTTCTTGAAGGTCCAGTGGTCCTCCAGGCAACTGCCCACGGTGAGTGCTCCCTTCGGTCAGCCGCAAGGTCAGCTCTGCTGCAAGGGTCTCTGGTGGCAGAGGATGGGAAGCTTAGGGTCAAGGATGGGAAGAGGGCAGGAAAGAACGTTCTGGAAGAGAAGCACATCGGAGCTTCCCTGCATTAGAAGATGCTCCAGAGCTGCTCATCAGAAGAATCGCTAGCTAAGGTGGCCACCATGTCTGACTTTTCTTGCCCACAGCTCAAGCCAATTCTCTCGGACATCGAATACTTGCAAGACCAGCATATCCTGTTGACCGTCAAATCTATGGATGGCTACGAGTCCTACGGTGAGGAGCTGAAACTGTCTAGTGCAGAGGTCTCCAAACTTGGCCACTTTAAGACTTGCGGACCTCAACTCTCAGAATTCTCCAGCCAGCAGCTGGCTGGAGAATTCTGGGAGTTGAAGTCCACAAGTCTTAAAGTGGCCAAATTTGGGGACTCCTGGTCTAGTGGGTCTCCAAGACCTTATCCTTTTTTTATTTTTGCAATCATTTTTAAATTATCTTTTAAAAGCATCTCTTTTGCTGAACAACGTGGTTCCAGGATTTTACATTTCAATACAAACATGACCATAATTACATATTCAACGTCCATATTCAGTTTCATATCATATTATTACTTGTTCCACTTTTCTTTCAGTATTCTCCTACAATTATTATATTCATTACATTCCTTTTATCCAATTTCATTTCACATTGTAGCTTAGTTCATTTTTCTTTAAATATTCTCTTACCTTATTTCACAATATCAATTTCTATACTCGTTACATGCATTTTCTTATATCCGTCACACTTGTAAATTTTTTTCCCATACTATTATTCCATTCATTGTTCCTTAAAGTTCACCTTAAATCTTAGTTATCCCCTTTCATTGTCAATTCAAGCTAGCCACCCTTTTATCTTATATATTTTCCCCATTTTACTCCCTTTAATTGATTATCAAAATTTATGTTAATATAGTCATTTTTAATTACCACATTCTACATTAATAACAATAATCCCTTAACTACTATATGTCATTTACACACACACACACACACACACACACACACACATATATGTTTAAAATCAGATTCCACATGGTATTCCTTTTCTCTATTGCATTCTAAGTTTTATATTTATGCCAAAAACATTAACATAGCAAATTTATTTTCCCCATTTTAATCCCTTCAAATAATTTTGAAAACTAATAATAATCTTCCCATTTCAATTCTCGTGCTCCATTTTTAAGACCTCATCCTTGTTGTACAAACTCCCCCTCGCCTCCCCACTTCCCGCTCTTCAAGGGAACAAATTGTTGAGGTCCACCCATCTTAAGAGTTGCCAAGGTTGGGGTAACCCCGTCTCGCACCCTGTTTTCCTTGTTGAAGCCATCACTGCATAAGTTCACCAAGGTCATGGGCCTCCTCCAAGCCACAGAGACAAAGTCTTCTCTTTGGATCAGGGGTCCCTAACCCTTCTGGCACCAGGGATCACTTTCCACCAACCGGGAGGAGGATGGTTTCACGAGCAACTTAGATCCTGCGTAGACGCAGTTAAAACTTGGCTCGCTTGCCCGATGTTGTGCGGCCCGGTTCTTAACAGGCCATGGCCCGGTACTGATCCACAGCCTGGTATTTGGGGACCCCTGCTGGAGATTGTCTGGACTGTAGATTGTCACATAATTACAGGTGGGAAAAATGAGCAGGCTGATTGGTCTGTTCACCTTGATAAGCTAAGTGGGATTCAGTGTTCATTGGATCGACTGAGATGCTACTTCTGACTCGGCTCCCAAACACGACAAAATCTCTGAAGTTAAATCAATAATTCCTTTATTAGGATCCCCAGCAGCCCCAGCAAAAAGTTTCTCTATCCGCCCGAGAGATGAATAGTTGTCTGTCACACCTATTCATCTCCTCCCCCTGCCTTTTATCCCCAGTGCTCAGGTTTGGCTTTGCTAGCAGCAGTGGCTCTTCTGCGCTGAGGACCGGCCCATAGATTTCCACTGCTCTCCTCTCCTCTGCCTTCTGTGCACCTGAGCATCAGGCACTGGACCCAGCTTTTCCTCCTCTTCCTCATCAGCCACCTCCAGATCTGGGGGCTGTTGATGCTCCATCTGAGGGCTGACAGACAGCCCAGGCTCCGCCTCCTTCTCTCTCTCTCTCTCTACCTCCCTCCCTCCCTCCCCTCCCTCTCTCTCTACCAGCACCATTCCTTCTTCCCCCTCGGAGCTCTCAGGTTGTCCTGATGTTGACCCCAACTCCCACACCTCCTCCTCCTCCACTTTTTCAGCCGCCTGGCGGCTGACAGGCCATAACAGATGCCCTCAATCAGTGGCAGAATAAGGGATTCCTTACTGGAGGGAGAGCCTCAACTTCTCCACAGTTCTGAAATTGTGAGCTCGGAGAGGGTGAGTCCCCCAGATCCATCCCCTGAGCCTTCGGTCAAGCTGTGTTTTGAGCATCAAGACCAACTCGTTGGCCATGAGTCAACCCAACCCAAGATCCCATCTCCTTGTGCCTCCCTCCGCAGGAGAGTGCGTCATCGCCCTCAAATCCATGATCGGGAGCACCGCGCAGCAGTTCCTCACCTACCTCTCCCACCGGGGGGAGGAGACGGGCAACATTCGGGGGTCCATGAGGGTTCGGGTCCCAGCAGAACGGATGGGGACTCGGGAGAGGCTGTACGGTGAGTTGGCAGAAGAGGCGGGCGGGTGGGCTTGCGCAGCAGGCGGGCTGAATAGCCGCCATTTGGATAATATGAAAGACAGACCTGGGGTAAGGGGATCGGTTAGATCCGAGGGGTCCTTGGTGCTCTCTGAGCTTGGTGGGTTTCTTGAAGAGGTTTTTGTGACCCAGCTAGGGAACATCATCAGTTCTAGAATGGAGTGGAGGAGGTGAACTGTGGGGTCCTTGGTGCTCTCTGAGCCTGGTTGTTTTCTTGCAGATGTTGCATGATCCAACTTGGGAACATCATCAGTGCTAGTAAGGAGTGGGGTTTGTAGAGTGGAAGAGGAGGACTAGGAGTAGAAGGAAAAGGAGAAAGAGGAGAACTGTGGGGTCCTTGGTGCTCTCTGAGCTGAGTGGTTTTCTTGCAGACCTTTCAAGACCCAACTAGGGAACAACATCAGTGCTAGAAGGGAGCGGGGTTTGCTCGATGTTTAGATACAAATAGTGTGCCCTGTCATTGCTACCCCTATCCAGGAAGTACCAACTGAGACAATCGAACAGTAAAAACAAAGCCAGCCTAATGAAGGAACCAGCAAGACCACTCCCCCAAGAGTGACAGGGGAAGCCACTTGTGCATTAAATGAGGTCCAAGCCCCCTCCCTTCTAGCACTGATGATGCTCTCTAGTTATCTATGAGTGGCTTGCCCTACCAATATGGGTGAGGGGCTTCTTGGTTGTTCCTTGTTTGTCTAAGTTGGTTGATTAGATCTGAATCCAGAGCTTCTCAAAGCACACAACACACACACACACACCCCACCTGTAGGTTCCTAAGACAGTTGCTTGTTTGCATGACGGGGGAGCGAAGGCAGAAGCCCCAGGGTGCCATCTGGGCCAGTGGTGCTTGCAGGGGGGCGTGTCTGTCACCCTTTCACACGCACCCTGAGATGGTTCCCCCCTCCTCCTCTTCAGAATGGATCAGCTTCGACAAAGACGAGACTGGAGCTGCTAAGGGGAAGCTGCCCCATCCGGCATCACGAACCAACCTGGAGCATAGCAAGTAAGTGGGAGAACCTGGGGATTTTGGGAGGAAGCTGGGCTTTGGGGGGAAATGGACCAGTGGTGGTATGCTACCTGTTTGGACCGGTTCAGATGAACTGGTAGTAAAAAAGAAAAGAAAAGCCTCCCACGATCAGCTGAGAGGAGGGGAAAAAGCCTATAGACCAGTGGTGGCTAACCTTTTTGGGCTCCTGTGCCAAAAATTGTGCGTGCGCTTGCATGCTCGTGCTCGCGTACCAGCACCCAGAAGGCAATGCATGTCCCCCCATGCCTCCTATGCATGCGTGCGCAATCCCCACGCCCCCAGCCACCCCCTTACCTGCACTGTGCCTCACAGCTGATTTTCGGCCGGTTTGAGGCCTTTTTCGGCCTTCCAAAGGCTTGAGGAAGGCTTCTGCAGGCCAAAAACTAGGCCCGTTTCGTCACGTCTGGTATTTCCGGAAAAATAAAAAGTGACAAAATGGGCCTAGTTTTCGGCCTGCAAAGCCTGTAGAAGCCTTCCCTTTGGGAGGCTGAAAAAGGCCTCAAACCAGCCGAAAATCAGCTGTGAAGCGTGTGCATGCCCAGTGAGGTAAGTTTGCTTGCAGCTCATGTGCCGGCACAAATGGCTGTGCGTGCCACCTGTGGCACATGTGCCATAGGTTTGCCATCACGGCTATAGACCCTCCCACCAACCCCTGCGCAAAAGCCTCAGCTGGTGTGGGGAAAGCTGCATGCGTGCATTAGGTGGGCACACATTAGGTGCGTGTGCGATCACCGAGTGCGCGATCACCGAGTTGCCGACAGAAAGAGAGAGGAGCAGTGCAGCAGCTTACAAACCGAAAGCATATTCCATAAATAGTTTTTCAAAGATAGTAACCAGGTGACTGAAGTTTCTGCCACACAAAATTCTAAATGAAGAGCATGATTGAGGACTCTGGGCTATGGATGTGTCCCATTGGAGAATATGAATTACGATACACCCAGAGGTGTGGGAGGGAAAACCAGGGTCAGGGATGACAATGAATGGTGTGTCTCAGTCGGCTACACCCAGGCAGTGCTGGACAGGTTAACTCACAATAAATCCATTGGAAGCTTTGGAAGTTTGGCTCGAGACTCAGGATTTCAATGGGAGGAACTGGCAGAATCCTGGCCGTCTCTGTTCCTGGAGGGCACCTGGTTGGGGAAGGTGGACCTAAGCCCCCTCCCATCTTTGCTTAAGGAAGGACTCCTGCAGCCTCACCATGTTCTTTCCTTTGGAGGGCTGGACATTCGTGAGGCAGGGGGCAACCTGGCTCTCCAACTTCTCTCCATCTTCCCTTCACCCCTCAGATCCATTGGGCGCAAACATTCCTTGGGGGAAGGTCCCACCTGTCCTGTTGGGAAGCTCTTAGAGGACCAGGAGAAGCCCAGTGTCCTGACAACCAGCTGCCAGCCTGCTCCACATCGTGGTACCTCCAAGGAGGAGGCCTCCCAGGGCAGGTGAGTGAGCTACAGCCAGAAGGACCAGGTGTCCCATTAGCCATGGAGGGGTTTAGGGCTCTTGGGGTTCCTTCCCTGGTCTTCTGGCCGTTCTCCCCATCCACCTACGAGCTTCGGGTCTTAGGGTTGACCCATTCCAGGTGATCATCCCTTCTCATTTCTCTCTTCGCACCTGACGTTTCTGTAGAAATGGCTTCACCAGCAGCCACAGACCTGATCTTATAGCAATAGTACTTATATGTGCTATATATGTCTATTATTAATAGTATTTATATACAATAGACTTACATGTTGCTTCACAGAGCTTTCCAGCCCTCCCTAAGCAGTTTACAGAGTCAGTCTCTGGTCCCCAACAATCTGGGTTCTCATTTTACCCATCTTGGAAGGACCGAAGGCTGAGTCAGCATGGAGCCTGGTGAGATTTGAACTGCCGAATTGCAGGCAGGCAGCACAAGTAGGCTGCAGTACTGCGCTCTCACCACTGCACCACCGTGGCTTGTTTTATTGATTTAATTAAATTTATGTGCCACCCATCTCGCTTATGGGGTCCCGCACTCTGTTTAAGGCAGGAGTGCCCAACCTTGGCAGCTTATAACCCTTGTGGACTTAAACTCCCAGAATTCCCCAGCCAGCCATGTTAAAGTCCACAAGTCTTAAAATTCAGTATAAGGTCTCCTGCCTCGAGCACGGAGTTGGACTAGAAGACCTCTGAGGTCCCTTCCAGCCCTACAAATCTATGTTCCAAGCTTCCATGCCTCATAGGTTTTACCTTCCAGGTTCCTTCATGTCCCAAAGGTGCTTTCTTTCAACAGGCAACTGAGCTTTGTTTTTCCTTGAAGAGGTTTCGCTTCTCATCCCAAGAAGCTTCATTCAGTTCTGACTGAATGGTGGAGGATGGAAGGACTTGTATTCCTTGCAGCCATCTGGTTGTTAGCGCTCTCTCTGAGAGTCGTTGAGGCTACTTGGAGGTTTATCTGTTCATGAACCTGGGCACTTAACTGGGCACAGATAAACCTCCAAGTGGCTCAATGACTCTCAGAGGCATGCTGAATGTTGGCTGCAAGCAATCCTTCCATCACCACCATAATCAGAACTGATGAAACTTCTGGGCAGCGAGAAACCTCTCAAAAAACAAGCTTAGCCCCTTTGAAAAGCACTTCTGGGACAACTGTGACTTGGATGGCTGAGGGACCGGTTCCATGGACCGGTTCCTTCATGGTTCCTCTGCTTGCCATGCCCTTCCTAGGCCAGGGTGCCCAGGGAAGGTGCCACTTCCGGTGTGCATTGGCTTCCCATGACCAATGAAAGGCTGGGGGGTCTCCTTCCTTTTGGGCTCATGCCAGTGGACATATGGGGGGGGAGGCTGCAGTCGGAACAGCCTGGTGGTGCAGCCCAGCTTTCACAGCTGGGGGGAGGGGGCTTCTGCAGGGCTGAATGCCCCCTCTCCTCTTGTGCAGGTCGAAGCAGGAGGGCTCTGAGACCCGAGACCCCAGCTGAAGAACAGCTTCAACAACCCCGCCTATTACGTGCTGGAGGGGGTCCCCCACCAGCTCCTCCTTCCGGAGTTGTCCCCGGCGACCTCAGCCAAGCCCCCTGCCCCCCGGAACAAGGTCCAGATCACGGTGCCCATCCAGCCGGAGTCCTGGCGCTGCCCCCAGCGGGCCGAGGAGAACGCTGAAGAGGAGGAGCCAGGCGTCCTCAACCTGCCGCCCCCGGACTTCCCACCCCCTCCCTTGCCCAAATCGGTGGCCTTGGAGATGTCGGAGGGGCCCCTCTACACCCCGGTGGGCATCCGAGGAGAGGACCAGGCGGCCGGCAAGCCACGCACCACCATGGTCTTCAGTGAGCCTCTCAAGACCAAGCCTCCCAAGCTGCACCCCCGGCCGGCCCCTTCCCTGGGGGCGGGCTACCTCCTGGACGCCCCCACCGGACCCCAGGTTGGGCCGGGCCTCCTGGACGACCGTTCCTGCTCCGTGCTCCAGATGGCCAAGACCCTCAGCGAGGTGGAGTACTCCAGCGGGGGCGGCCTAGGGAGGGAGCAGGCGGGCCGGCCCCCCTCCCACCCCCTGAGCAAAGTCCGGCTGGATCTGGCCCACCGCTGCCTGCCGCCCGACTACAGCCGCCCCGGGGGCTTCCCTGCCCGCTCCATCCGGGAGAGCATCGAAGAGGCCGAAGAGGTAGGTCCCTGCGCCCAGGAGGGTGGAGCTAGGTCCTAATTTCCAAGAATTGCCCAGCAACCCATCATAACGGTGTACGGTCTCCTGCTTGGGCAGGGGGTTGGACTAGATGACCTACAAGGTCCCTTCCAACTATCTGTTATCTATAAGTTGAGGACTACCTGTCATTTTCTGCTGGGTTTGGACTTAAGTTGCCTTGGTAACGGATCTCGCCTGCCTTCCTCAAGCCTTCCGCCTTGCCCTCTATGGATGGGCTTTGTAGTCCAGCCCAGAATCCAGATGCTTTCTGCAGAGATGGGGGGGTCACATTGGGGAGGGGGATGCTAGGAACCTTCTCCTCACCCCACGTTCCGCCTGTGCAGAGAAGGTGGGGCTTCTTGGGTGGCCTGGCCTGGTCCCTGACTGGTCCCTCCTGTGGCTCCTTCCCCTTCTCAGAGCCTGACCCAGGAGGGCCAGAGTGCCGGCTGCAGGCGCAGTGGGTCCAGCGTGGGGGAATGGCTGCGGGCCATCGGCATGGAGCGCTACGAGGAAGGGCTCATCCACAACGGGTGGGACGACCTGGAGTTCCTCAGGTGAGTCTCTGGTCAGCCGTTCGGTCTAGCGGTTAAGGCGCCTGGCTAGAAGGCGGGAGACGGGGAGTTCTAGTCCCGCCTTAAGGTGAAAGCAGCTGGGTGGCTTTGCGCCAATCACTAGGAGACGGGGAGTTCTAGTCTTGCCTTAGCCGCGAAAGCCAGCTGGATGACTTAGTCCAGAGGTCCCCAAAGTTGGCCACTTTAAGGCTTGTGGACTTCAACTATGCTGGCTGGAGAATTCTGGGAGTTGAAGTCCACAAGTCTTAAAAGTTGCCAGGTTTGGAGACCTCTGACTTAGTCCCTCCCTCTCTCTCAGCCTAGCCCACCTCACAGGGTTGTTGTGGGGAAAATAAGAGGAAGAAACTAAGAAAGTGTGTGTTGAATATGCTTGTTGCCCTTTGATATTTGTAAGTAAGTAAATAAGTAAATAAATAAATAAGTAAATAAATAAGTAAGTAAATAAGTAAATAAATAAGTAAATAAATAAATAAATAAATAAATAAGTAAATAAGTAAATAAATAAATAAGTAAATAAATAATAAGTAGTAAATAAGTAAATAAATAAGTAAGTAAGTAAATAAGTAAATAAATAAGTAAATAAATAAGTAA
>CM019152.1:61284482-61309666 GCA_009733165.1 Naja naja | reverse complement strand
CCCTCCAGCTCTAGGACTCTACGTTCTAAACACCTGCAGGACTGTGCCAACCCCGGGGTCCAAACCGTCAAGATGCTTCCATCTTGGAACAACCTCCGCAGACGCCGCTGCCTTGGGCCGATGTCGCAGGTCCGGGCCAAGAACTAAATCCTCTGAGGAGCACCAAGACTTGCTGGGAAGTCCTCAGCTTCGCTTCCCATCTTGCACACCTACGAGCAAGCCGTGGGCCAAAGAAATGCTAGTTGGCACACTCGATTGGCCTCTGCTCCGCTCTCTCCTGGCAGCTGAAGGACCAGCCCTGCCACTGCTCCCTTTGACCACCAGGGGGCGGTTGTTCCCCAGCCACGGCAGGACAGGTGTGCTTGAAACCTGTGCCAGGTAGCAAGTCTGGGAAGTTGCTGCAGGATCCCTGGGCCCCAAGATCTGCCTCCAGGGACAGTTTAGGCCAACCTTGTTCACTTTAAGACTTGTGGACTTCAACTCCCAGAATTCCCCAGGCAACCCTAACTCATGGCTGGCTCGGGAATCCTGGCAGTTGAAGTCCACAAGTCTTAAAGTGGCCAAGGTTGGAGACCCCTGTGATAGAGCAAGGGTCTTCAAACTTGGAAAGTTTAAGACTGATGGACTTCAACTCCCAGAATTCCCGAGCTAACATGACCAGAGGAAGAATCCTGGGAGTTGAAGTCCACCAGTCTTAAAAGTTGCCAAGTTTGAAGACCCCTGTGATAGACAGAGAGAGGGCGGGGGGATGGATGGATGGATGGATGAAGCAGCTTCCCTCCATCACAGGAGGCTTTTCAGAAGAGATTGAACAAGCATTTGTCTGGAACGGTACAGCGCCTCCTCCTGCTGGAGCAGAGGGTTGGACTAGATGACCTCCAAGGTCCCTTCCAACTCTGTTCATTCTCTAACATAGCCTTCCTCCTCTTCCCCCTGTCCCCCCTCCCTTTGCAGTGACATCACCGAAGAGGACCTGGAAGAGGCGGGGGTGATGGACACCAGCCACAAGCAACTTCTCCTGGAGAAGCTGAAGAAATAGCCAGGACTTTCTGGGGGGGCAATGTTGGCCCCCCTTGCCAGATGTGCCTTCCCCATTCAGATTTTACCCCTCCCCCCCTTTACAGCTGCCAAATGAGGGTCCACCTGCCTCTTTTTTCTGGCCACCCCCCCGGAGGGGAGGATCCAAGGAGCCCACCTGTGGCCTGCAGGACCCCTCCTCCCTGTTTCCAGATGTGGCAGGAACATCTTTGCTCTTGGAGAACCTGGGGGGGGCCTGGGGGGGTCTGAGCAGCTGGAAGGCGCCATGGCCTCGGCCTGTATTGTGGGTTGGGGCTGCCCTGGGTTAAGTTATTCTTATTTATTGCCACTCAAGAAGGACCCTCCCCATGTTTGCCCCCCTTCTTCCTCACAGAGAACCACGTTCCCAGTCCAGCCCTGGGACCCTGACTCACACCTGGCCTGGAAGGGGGGGGCAATTCCCAGGAGAAAGACCCCACCCCACCCCAGAACTGCTAATGGGGGAAGCTGTGGCCTCCGGGCCTGCGATGCCAGTGGACTTGCCTTTGGGGTCACCAGCCAACCCCCATCCCCTCAATCAGAGGTCGGTGGAGGGGCAGCCGGTGTAAATGCCTCAACAATTTCACATGGTGGGGAGGGAATTTGGAGCCAGAAGGATGCTCCCTCCTCCCCAAGACAAGACTCGCAGGGAGCAGAATTGACATGTGCCCCACGTGGCTTCGTGTTGCTGTCAGTGGCCGGCTTTTCTTCTGCGGCCCACTCATGGCGTGGGCCTTCCCTTTGTCCCCTCATTTCAGTGTTTCCTGGAACAGGGGTCTCCAACCTTGGCAACTCTGAGACTGGTGGACTTCAACTCCCAGAATTCCCCAGCCATAATTGCTTCCTGTTTCTCTCATCATAGCTGGCTGGGGAATTCTGGGAGTTGAAGTCCACCAGTCTCAGAGTTGCCAAGGTTGGGGACTCCTGAGTTAGGGTACCTGGCTAGAAAGCAGGAGGCTGTGAGTTCAAGCCCCACCTGGCTTTGCTGGCTGAGGAATTCTGGGAGTTGAAGTCCACAAGTCTCAAAGTGCCCAAGGTTGGAGACCCCTGTTCCAGGAAACTTACAGAAGCTTTTCAAGGCCCAGCCAGAAATCCACATATATATATTTTGGTATCTTGCTTTGGGAGCATTTTAAGCCTTAAACCAGGGGGTGGCCGACCTTGGCCCCTTGAAGACTTGGGTGGACTTCAAGTCCCAGGATTCCCCTGTCAGCCATGCATGCTTGCCTACAAGTCTTCAAAGGGCCAAGGTTGGACACCTCTGCCTTGAACCAACATGCATCTCCTCACCCTGAGGGTTGTTTTTTCACCGTCCCATGGATGACAATCTCCAGATTAAACTCAGGTAACCTCCAGGAAAGAAGAAGCCCTCCCGCCCCTTGAGTGGCAGTGCCAATCCTGGTCGAAGGATGCTCTTGGACCACCTGGGAGATGGAGACCTGCTGGAGCCCTGGACCACCTTCTCCATGAGGTCTTCTCCCCTGCCTGCCAGAAGGCTGTCGGTTCTCCAGAGCAGCTCATCATGAAGAAGTGTGGGGGAATGGACCATAGGCTGACCAAGAGGGCCCTGTGGTCCACGCTGCAAAGCTGGGATCTTGGCCAAGGACCAAATCTTGACTAGGTGGACCTTGTTGGGATGTTCAATGCTGGAGGAGAAGAGTCCCATCTTCACGTTTTGTGCTGGAGGTCCACCAGTGTTGAGGTTCTCCTGACCAAGTCCTTTCAACCAGGGCTTTCATCCAGCAGATGCCATGGGGGGGGCAGCCTTTGACTCGGGACCGATCGGGGGGGGCAAGGGGCTGCCACTCCCCTCACCTGTGCAAACCACGGTGCCTGCAGGACGCGTTTCGGTCCTGTCCAAGGCAGCAAAAGGCTGGAACCCTCCCCATTGCCTTGGTCCTGCCCTCCTTTCTCCCTGGGGGGGGATGGCAGGGGGGATTTCCCCCTTGCTCCGTGCCTTATTTTACACTAGGAAGAAGTGGGGAGGCCAGGGGGCAGGGGGCTCCCCCCCAGTTGCAAGAAATTTCAAGGTAAATCTAACCCAGTGGGGGCTTTGTTGAGGGGTTTCAACACAGCTCAGATCCCACAACCAGGTTTATTAACCTTGATGGTTTGAAGAGGGGTGGACTTCAATTCTCAGAATTCCCCAACTGGCACAGCTTCCTTCCTTCCCTCCTTCCCTCACATCTTTTTTCCTTTCCTCTTGTTCCTCCCTCCCTCTTGTTCCTTCCTCCTTCTTCTTTCCTTCCTTCCTCCCTTCTTTCTCTCCCTCTCTTCTCCCTCTTTTCTTCCTTCCTTCCTTCCCTCCCTCCCCTTTCCCTGCCTCTGTCTCACTCACTTCTTTCTTCCTTTCTTCTCTCCTTTCCTCTTTTCTTCTTTCCCTCCCCTTTCCCTGCCTCCCTGTCTCACTCCTTTCTTCTCTCCTTCCCTCTTCTCTTCTTCCTTCCCTCCCTCCCCTCCTTCCCTCCCTCCCTCCTCCCTCATAGCTGGCTGGGGAATTCTGGGAGTTGAAGTCCAGCCCACTTCAAAGTTGAGAAACCCTGGGCATAACCGTGGTTGAATGGCTTGAGAAGACCCTTGAAGTCCCTCATGGAGAGTCTGCGGAGAACCTCCATAATTTCCAGCTCACGGACATGGGATCTGGGGAAGATGGGAGTTGTAGTCCTGCCCAGGAACGGAGGAGGACTTCCAGGACCTTCCTGCCCACACCTCAACCAAGAGAAGTTCTCCGAGACAGAAATGAAGGATGTTCTGTGTTTGTCGTTCCTTTATTCGGTTCCTTTGCTAATTGGGGAGAAGTCAATGATTTTGTGCTGCCTTCCATTTTTTTTCTCTTCAGTTATTACTAATGTTTGGAGTGAGTTTAACCTTACTTAATTTTACTCTCTTGTGTTTATGTGTGCATGTGTGCATTTTAAATGTTTAATTTAATTTCTATTTTGAAATTCTTTGTATGCTTAATATCTTAGGGTGTGTGTGGAAGAAATGCCTGCAACTTTCTTCCTGTCCTGTTCACATTTCATGCCTTAGATCAGAGGTGAGGGAACGATGGGCCTTTTATGACTTGTGGACTTCAACTCCCAGAATTCCTGAGCCAGCCATGACGTTACAAGCATGTCTGGCTCAGGAATTCTGGGAGTTGAAGTCCACAAGTCAAAAAAAGGCCCATCGTTCCCCACTCCTGCCTTAGATTAATACGTCATGATAAAATAAAAGGGCTTGTTTGCGTACTGAAGCCTCCTTTCCATCATTTTCTAGCTAGAAGCAGATAATAATATCACAGTTTGGGGATTGTTGAACACATTTTGTGAGTGCTGTGAAGGCCCTGGCAGAATTGGTGGTGTTTTATGGGAACCGGAAAAAAAGGGGTTCAGCTAACCCTCAGTCAAGAAAATAAATTTAACGCAAAACAGATCCAGCTGTGCACACTGCTAAACTAATCTTTTTCCTGTCCAATTTGCTGGGTTTCTGGAACATCAATATTTTAGCCTGCCAGCTGAGGAATTCTGGGAGTCTTAAGTCCACCCTTGCACCCTGGAGGATTCTGGGAGTTGAAGTCCACACACCTTAAAATTCCCAAGTTTGGAAAATACACCTAGATGGAGCCAGGGACCTTGTTTTGCCTACTTAATCCTCCAAGAAACATCTGGAGGGAAAGAGCATCTGAATAAGCCAGCCTCTCCATTACAAAGCCTGCTTGTGTGAAGCTGCTTCCCCCATCCCACCCATCATGAGCCAAGCCACAACTGCAAAGGATGCCCTAAAACAGGGGCCTTCAAACCTGACAGCTTTCAGACTTGTGGACTTCAACTCCCAGAATTCCTCCTCCAGCCATGTTAGCTCAGGAATTCTGGGAGTTGATGCCCACAAGTCTTAAACTTGCCAAGATGGAAGACCCTTGGAATAGATAGACTAGATACAGACAGAATAGGTAGGTAGGTAGGTAGGTAGATGATAGATAGATAGATAGATAGATAGATAGATAGATATGGGGATAGAAGATACTGTAGAGCAGGGGTCTTCAAACTTGACAGCTTTAAGAGTTGTGGATGTCAACTCCCAGAATTCCTCCTCCAGTCATGTTAGCTCAGGAATTCTGGGAGTTGAAGTCCACAAGTCTTAAACTTGTCAAGATGGAAGACCCTTGGAATAGATAGACTAGATACAGACAGAATAGGTAGGTAGGTAGGTAGATAGATGATATATAGATAGATAGATGATAGATAGATAGATGATAGATAGATAGAGATAGATAGAGATAGATAGATAGATATATAGATAGATAGATGATAGATAGGTGATAGATAGATAGATAGATAGATAGATAGATAGATAGATAGATAGATAGATGATAGATATGGAGATAGAAGATACTGTAGAGCAGGGGTCTTCAAACTTGAGAGCTTTAAGAGTTGTGGATGTCAACTCCCAGAATTCCTCCTCCAGTCATGTTAGCTCAGGAATTCTGGGAGTTGAAGTCCACAAGTCTTAAAGCTGTCAGGTTTGAAGACCCTTGCCCTAAAACATGGCCAGCTCCTTTGCCATCCCAAGGGCTCTTCCTCGAGGGCACAGGCAGGGACCCCTGCATTCCCCAAAGGGCAGCAAAGACCCCTTGATGATGGGACATGAGCTAAATATCAGAAAAATATCTGGCCTACAAGATGGTGGGAACAAGGCCATTCTGAAACACAGTTGCATGAAAATGCTTGCTGTCCATCTTCATTCTTTGGCATATTTATTTTGATTTTCAAAGAAAGCTATAGAGCCAGTTTGGTCTAGCAGTTAGGGCAGAGGTCTCCAACCTTGGCCACTTTAAGACTGGTGGACTTCCACTCCCAGAATTCTCCCCAGCCAGCAGAGCTTAACTCTCTTGTAATCCCTTCCTCTGCAATGTCTCTCCACTTTAGCGGGTTAAGAAGAAAAAGAAACAGACACGGCTGGCTGGGGAGTTCTGGGAGTTGAAGTCCACCAGTCTTCAAGTTGCCAAGTTTGGGGACTCCTGAGTTAGGGTACCTGGCTAGAAAGCAGGAGGCCGTGAGTTCAAGCCCCCCTTTAGCCATGAAAGTTGGCTGGGTGACTTTGGGTGAGCCAGTCCCTCTCTCTCTCTCGTTCAGCCCCTCACAGGGTGGTTGTTACAGGGGAAAAGGAGAGGAGGAGGAAGGTGCTTTGGGCAGGTTCACACACCCCCTTGAATTATTTGCAAATAATAATAACAATAAAGGCAGGATACAAATAAATAAGGAAGTGGAAGGGAAGTCCCCCTTGCGTTCTTCAATAAATTAAGTTTATTTGGATTAGCAGACTTTTTGCAAATCAATAAATTACAGAGCAGGGAAGAAACAAAAGGAAGCAAAGCCACACGGAAGAGCTGACCAGGGATGGGGGGGGACTCAGCTGGGTGGGGGGAGGAGAGGGCAGAGACCCAGTTTTGAAAGGGGGACGCCTGACCTGGCTGGGAAGCCACAGTTGACTTGCTTGTGGCCACCAGGGGGCCTAATTAGCCTTTCCTATTTAGTGACGTCTCTGGGAGGGTTGGACAATAACTCCAGCAAAGTTTGGGAAATGCAGGGTTCTGCAGCCCAACCCTTCTTGTAGGCATCTCCCTGGAAATCCGACTTCACCCCTTCTTCGGTTACTTCTTCTGAGCTTCCCAACCCTGGATCTCGAAGACTGTTCTTCTCTAAACCAGGTGAGACTCCTGTCTTCACCTCTTGAAGAAGCCTCGGTTGCTTCAATCTATACCCAACATGGGATGCTGCTGCAGGAGAAGTTGCTGCGTAGACAAGGAGGGCCCCGGTCTGGTTCTTCCGTGGTCTTAACAGGTTGGTTGGGGTGAGAGTAACCAGTTTTGATCCAGGCTTCTAACTGTCCTGATTGGTGTCAAGATGAAGGACCCCCAGAAGGTGAGAGCTTTTACAGCTTGCTTTAATCCAGGGGTGTCCAACCTTGGCCACTTGAAGACCTGTGGACTGCAACTCCCAGAATGGCTGGCTGGGGAATTCTGGGAGTTGAAGTCCAGATGTCTGAAAGTCACCAAGGTTGAGAAATATTTGCCTTAGATGACCCTTCTGGTCTCTTCCAACTCTATCATTCATGGATGGCTGGGGAATTCTGGGAGTTGAAGTCCACAAGTCTTAAAGTGGTCAAGGTTGGAGACCCCTGCTTTACCCCCCGCCCCATTTCACAAAGTCTGCTTGGCTTTTTGTGGCATAAACTCAGTTCCGTCAATAAAGAGGCACACGGAGAACACACAGGACTTCACACTGAAATGAAGAAGCTGGCCGGATGCCCAGAATGTCCAAAGGAGAAGAAAAACCCAGGAGGAACGTGGAAATGGCTGGTTGAGAGAGAGAAAGTGGGCGGGGCCAGCCTTTTTGGGGAAGAGGTTTCTCCATTTCTTCTTTTTGTTCCTCTCTCCCTCCTTCTACAAATCCAGAACGCAAAGGCAGGTCTCCATCATGCCACGAAATCCGCTCCTCACCGTGGAAATACAAGATGGCTTCTCCAGGCCTTTGAGAAGCAGGGAATTCTGGGAGTTGAAGTCCACTCGTCTTAAAGATGCCAAGATTGAGGAAGTCTGCTTTACAGAAACCTCGCTGGGTACAATGGATGCCACCTCCTGCTGCAAAGGACCTGGCAGGGGGAGGACCAGGAGCCAGGCAGCTGCTCTGATACTCCTGACTTTTCTGAAGGGAGGTTGTGCCCCCTTCCTCTCTGTACAACATATAAAAAATGGTGGCAGGGATTGGATATGTCTAGTCTAGTGAAAAGAAGGACCAGGGGTGACATGATACCTGCTCTTCCAATATTCGAGGGGCTGCCCCAAAGAAGAGGGGGTCAAGCCATTCTCCAAAGCACCAGAAGGCAGGACAAGAAGCAATGGGTGCAGAGTAATCAAGAGAAGCAATCTGGAATTAAGGAGAAACTTCCTAACATGGAGGACAATTATCCAGTGGAACTACTTGCCTCCAGAAACTGCAGATGCTCCATTACTGGAGGTTTTTAAGAAAACACTGGACAGTCACTTGTCTGGATTGGTAGAGGGTCTCCTGCTTGAACAGGGTTGGACTAGAAGACCTCCAAGGTCCCTTCCAGCTCTGATTAACTGATTAATTCTCCAAGATGCAGCTGCCGGCAATCAGAAGAGTTGCAGAACCTCCCATACAATACAGGGAGACATCGACTTACAACCGAAACCGGGACTATGGATTGCCATGGTCGTAAAGTGTGTGAAAAATGATCGTGTCATTTTTTTTTTCAGTGCTGTGGTGACTTCAGTCACTAAATGAACAGTTGTAAGTCGAGGACTACCTGTGTTGATGCAGCAGGTTTGAACTTGGTTCCTGGGTTGACCCTTTTTCTGGCTTCACACAGAGTCAACGGTGCCTAATCTAACCCAACAGCTGGGTTTGTACAACATGCTACTCCACGTAGTAACCGACCGGAGAATGCAGCCACTGAGTTGTCAATGGCTGAGTAAGCATTGTGGTGCAAACCTACCCAGGAACCAAGTGTGCAAAGTTTACACAATGTGCAGTCCTTGGTGTTCTCTGAGCTGGACTGTTTTCTTGCAGACGTTTCATGACCCAACTAGGTAACATCATTAGTGCTAGGAGGGAGGGGGGGTTATGCGGCGGGGAGGAAGAGAATGACAACTACAGAGTCCTTGGTGGTGGTCTCTGAGCTTGGTTGCTTTCTGGCAGATGTTTCATGACCCAACTAGGGAATATATCATCAATGCTAGTAGAAGACAGCCATGATGTTCCCAGTTGGGTCATGAAATGCCTGCAAGGAGGCAGCCCAGCTCAGAGAGCACCAAGGATCTCCCCCTCCTCCTCCTCCCCCTCCTCTCTTGCACATCTTCCTCCCTTCTAGCACTGATTATATTCCCTAGTTGGGTCATGAAACGTCTGCAAGGAGGCAGCCCAGCTCAGAGAGCACCAAGGATCCCGTTGTGCTCCTCCTCCTCTTTCCCCTCCTCCTTGCAAACCCCCCTCCCTTCTAGCACTGATGATGTTCCCTAATTGGGTCATGAAATGTCTGCAAGGAAACCACCAAGCTCAGAAAGTCCCAAGGACCCCACAGTCCTCCTCCTCTTCCTCCTCTCCCTTCTAACACTGCTGATGTTACCAAGTCAGGTAATGAAATGTCTGCAAGAAAACAACCAAGCTGAGAGAGCACCCAGGACCCCACACACACACAGTCCTCCTCCTTCTCCTCCCTGCAAACCCCCCTCCCTTCTAGCACTGATGATGTTGCCTAGTTGGGTCATGAAACGTCTGCAAGGAAACCACCCAGCTCAGAGAGCATAAAAGACCCCACAGTTCAACCCTGAGCTGCACATATTCTCTTCTCCTGGTTCACCCAATGTGTCCGGCCCCCACACCCACGAAACCCTCATGCACACAGACACGCAGGACCACCCAAGACTGAAACCGCCAAGCGTCACAGGCCGAGGGGCCATTTAAGCACCTTGCTGAGATGTTTGGCCCAAAGAGAACCTGCTCAGTCACACCAGGCCAGTAGCAGCTTCAGCCTTATTCCATGGCCAAGCGAGGATCGAATTCGTGGGCTGCTGGTGATGTGGACCAGATGAGATGTTTGTCTGCCAAAGAGGCAGCAGCTTGAAGAGGGGAGAGGGCCCTCTCTCCATCTCTCTCAGCAGAAGATGGTAGCTTCTGAGAAGACTCCCCTCTCGTCGGCTGCGGTAGGAGTCCCAGGCTTTGACGCATGGGCCCTTCAGGATCTTGGCAGGAGCTGAAGACCACTGCCCCCTTGGACCCTCCCTCCCTTCTGCAAGGCAGCCCCAAAGCCCTCCAGCCTTGGGTGGAGCAAGGCAGAGATGGGTCTGCTCTCCCCACCCTCTCTACACCCAGGTGTTAAAGCAGCAACTCATCCCTAGGGAGCAGAAGGGATCTAAGGGTACCTGCTGAGGTGTCCATCTTAGAGAGGTGACTATGGTGTCTGCATCTCCCACCATGGCACCAAGTTGGCAGCAATGGGCAATGGAGCCCACTTTTGGAGAGGGTAGATGTCCACCTGAGACCACCACGGCAGCATCTGCAGGATCTTTGTGTTCATCCAGGTGTATCTTCACCTCTCTGCTATTTCTAGAGGTTTTTTTTCATGAGGGCATCACTGTTGCTGAAGGGCCAAACAGGAGAGCTTGCTGCTCAAACTAAGGGCTTCTGCTGGTCTTCAGAAGGAGGTTGAAGGACACTGTTGGCCAAGTTCTCTTCAAGAATTGAGTTCTGGGTTTCCAGAACAACAGACTAGTTCCTTCTGGAAGCTGGTATCATTCTTGGCCAAATGATGGGGTACAAAAAGAGGCCCAGACCAGTGGAGGAGAGTGGCTCTGTTCATCGCACATCCTCAAAGAAATGACCTGATACCAAGTGGCTGAATTTGCAAATCACCGGTTAAATTTCTCCTGGGTTTGTTGTATTGTGGCTTGCGGAACCTTGTTAGAACCTTGCGGATGAAGCTTCGGGAGCTCCAATTTCTCCCCCAGTTCTGCATTCTGCACAAGTCCTTCTGGTCAACCTGAAGGGCTTGTATGAGTTGAAGGCCAACGCAACTGAATCTTCAGAACCCATCAGCAGAGGGAAGAACAGGACCTGTTGAGGTTCTCCAAGAGCTTCCTTTTCATATCAAGGTCCCGAATTGGGAAAGCAGCTTTCATGTACCTGGAAAATTTGGGCATTTTCAAAGAGTAGCAACACAGTTTTATGGACACAAGTTTGGGGGATGCAGGACTTATGGTGGACACTCAACGCATCATTGTCCTCATGGAACTTGGTTTCCCTCCTGAAGTCCAGCAAAGGTTTCAGTTCCAGGTCACCATAAATCAACCATTTCCAGAAGAAGCTCCCTACATGGTCCTGCTTCACTGACTCATCTCCATTGGTGTCCTCAGGGCAGAAGTTGGGGGGTGGGTGACACTCCAAGACCCCACTCTAAAGCAAAGCAGCCCAGCTGGTGGCTGCTGACACTGTGGCCCTTTTCCCAGTCCCATCTGTGACTGGGGCAGAAAGGAAATCCATGAATGTTGAGGAAGAAAATGATTCAACAAGATCTCTGTGCGGATAGCAAGACCCCCTGCTCCCAATTAGCAAGATCTCAGTCATCCTTGCATTATGGGTTGCCAACCTCAGGAAGAACTTCCTTCTCCTATTGGGGTGACGATGTTGATGATGATGGTGTCCATTCAGTCGTTTCCAGCTCTTGGAGATGCCATGAGCCAGATCTCTCCAGCTCTTCTGCTCTTGGACAACTTCCTTGAGTTGTTCGGTGCTCTGCTGGTGCCGGCTATAATGGTGGTGAGGTCCCTAAGAGGGATCAACCTGAAGTCAAAGGGAGTGGCCAGAAGGAATGACACCTTACCCTCATCCAGAAGTCCTTTCTCTTCTTCTCCCAGCAGCTTGGGGCTGTCCCTTCTCTACCCACTGGGCAAGAGGGGCAACACATCTTCTCCACTAGGGGAGGAAATAGCCATCGAGGAAGCCCTCGATGGTTCAAGAAGACACTGGATAGCCATTTGTCTGGCGTAGGACAGGGTCTCCTGCTTGGGCAGGAGGTTAGGCTAGAAGACCTCCAAGGTCCCTTTCAACTCTTGGCATGCTGCATTCTGTATCACCACCCAGCTCTTTGGAAGCTTCTGAACTGGGTGAACTGGTGAGACCAGAAAGGTTGTGGGAATATAAATCAAGGACCATAATAGCCTCGCCCCCTTTTCCCATCTCTGTTGGGGATTCAAGGTGGGGACATAGGATCTTCACCCCATTGCTAGAAAGAGTCTGTAGGGAGGAAAAGAAAGAGGAGGGGGATGTGTGTGGAGGGAAGGAGTCTTCCCTCCTTCTGGGGGAGGATGTAGAATCTCTCCTCCTTGCAGAGGTGACTTCATCCACTCAGCCAGCCTCCTGAAGCCCACGGGCCATGGGAATTCAGCAGTTGTCTCTCATCACCTGAGCAAAGTTCTTATCCCATCAGCTGTCAGTCTACCTGAAGGACCTCCCTGTCAGGTTCTGTGAAGTGCATGGGTGCCACCAAGCTCAGCAGCTTCTCCTCCTTGGCTGATGTTGCTGAAGATTGTAGGAGATGACAAGAGGTCTCAACATAAACAGAGGGTTCCGTGCTGGACATCATTGTTCGGAGCTGTTGGAAGCCATTTGGCCAGTCCAGTCTTCAACCAAGGTGATGGGCCGGATTTCACCTTCCCTCATCCCCCACCTGGTGAACATTTGGGCAGGGGGTGAGAGGTGTTGTAGTCCAGCCAATTGGGTGGACACCAGATTACTCTTCCTCGTGCACCAATGGAAGCATCCTGAGCAGCTTTGTGGAGCAAGGGAGACGCTCGGCTGTTCCACCAACTCCGACGTTGGTCCTTCCCGAAGAAGATGGAGCAGATCAACCACCCAAGACGTACGTTGGAGCCCCGGATCTCGTTCTTGGAGACTGGGTGGCCCATTCTTGGTCCCATGCCCAGGGCAGGAGGTGGCAAGAGGCCTCAGCGGAAACAGAGGGGGTGTGCTGGACATCATTGTTCGGAGCTGTTGGAAGCCGTTCCAGAGCTGGCTTGGCCAGGAAGTCCAGAGATGCCGCTGAGATGTCCCGAGTTGACTCCGCAGCCTTGGGGGGAGGCAAGCAGGGCAGGACCTCCGGCAGTGATGGGAGGGAGGGGACGGTGGTGGGTCAGCAGCATGTGGTTGTGCTTCTGTTAGAA
Source organism: Naja naja (assembly GCA_009733165.1). Lineage (NCBI taxonomy): Eukaryota > Metazoa > Chordata > Lepidosauria > Squamata > Elapidae > Naja > Naja naja. The sequence goes on along the minus strand of CM019152.1, from coordinate 61,296,888 downwards.
GAGGTTGGCCTTGAGTGGAGTTGGCTTCCTGTGGAAGGACGACAGGACACCGGAGAAAGGTCCGGGCATGGCGGCTTCCGAGGGCTGCCAGGCCTTTAGCAGCTCGGCCGTGTTGGTGCCCCCATTGCTGGTGCTCACGCCCGCCCACAGGGGAGACTTGAGAGTGGGGGTGACGTGCCCAGCGCCCAGGCCTGGCTGCCCCGTGCCAGGGCTGGGGCTCAGGCTGTCGGCAGGACTGTTCAGGCCCCCAGCGGTGGGCAGGGAGGCCGTGCTGTCCGGTGTTGGGCTGCAGTTGGACTCCTTGGACTCGTCATCTTCAGAGGACGACCGGGGCTCCGGCTTCTTGCCTGCCGCTGAGCTGCCGCCGTTGTTGCTGCCGCCGCCATTCTGCCCTTTGGAGTTGGAGGCTCGTTCTTGCTTCCGAAACTTGGCCCGGCGGTTCTGGAACCAGACCTAAACCGGGAGAGGACAGATTTACTCCCCCAGATACAACCAGGATGTGGTGTCCTTGGTTCTCTCTGAGCTTGGGTGTTCCCTTTTGTGACCCAACTAGGTAACATCATCAGTGCTAGAAGGTTGTGGGGCTTGCCTTCTATTTATACACAAGTGGCTTCCCTGCCAGTGATGACCGGAGCATTGTTTTCTCCTTGGCGGTTCCTGATTGCTTTCTGCTGTGTTGTTTGTCTGGTATTAAGCCCTGCTTATCTGGGGCTTGGATGCTGGAGAGGATCTGCTCTGGCCCAGCCTAATCCAGGAGCTGCCAAGGAGAGGACCACATTCCCACTGTCCAGGCAAGCCACTGAAGACAAATGGAGAACAACCTCACTCTCTTTAGCACTGATGACGTTACCTAGTTGGGTAATGAAACATCTGCAACCACCCAGCTCATAGTGCACTAGGGACCCCATAGTCATTGTCCTCCTCTTCCTCTTCCTCCTCCTCTTCCCCATCCTCCTCTGTTCTCCCTTCCCTTTCTCCTTCTACATAAACCCCCCTCCCTTCCAGCACTTACGATGTTACTTAGGTAATAAAATGTCTGCAAGAAAGCAACAAAGCAAAGTGAATACCAAGGAGCCCCACAGTCATCTTCCTCCTCCTCCTCCTCCTCCTCCTCCTCCTCCTCCTCCTCCTCCTCCTCTCCACAAACCCCACTCCCTTCACAGTGCTAATGAAGCTGCCTAATTGGGTCACAATACGACTGCAAAAAAAGCCCACCCAGCTCAGAGAGCATCCAAGGACCCCCACAGTTTCAACCCTGAGTGACCAATGTTCTCTTCTACCATTCAGCAGGATGGCCACAGCCCTAAAAGTAGCCCCCTGCCCCCCTCTTAACTGTTCCAACTGCTTCTCCTCTCCAGATTTCAAAAGGCAGCGGTGTGTATTTGCAACACAAATGGCAATATTTGAAATGTAAATGGACCCTACAAATGCCACGTGTTTTTAAGATACTGTTCCACGTTTATACACGTGAAAATAAATATATAAAACTGCACAGACATATAAAAATAAAAACCCTGCAAAAGAAGATTCTGAATCTCTGGAGAATGTTCTGTTTTCTTTAGCTGGGCTTTTAAAGTGCATTTTATTTCTACAGAGCTTATTTTATTGGGAGCGGGGATTATAGCTTTCTATCTCTGGCTTTTTTCTTGATTAGTTGACATCATCAGGAAGTTTTCATTTTTAGCTATAAAGAAAGCCAAATGGCTTGAAGAGACAGGGCTCACACGGAAGACAAAATCCACAAGCAATTTCACATCCTACTACCCCATCCTTCCAGAAAATATCAGCTACATTTGTTGTTTCTCTGAGGGATAAAAATAGAAAGCCTTTTTCTCAGCATTTAAGCAATGTAAGTAAGTTAAGAAATTCTTATTTTTATTATTATTTGGCACAGCTATAGCATTTATATACCTAAATATATATATTCACCTAAATATATATATATATTTATATAATATATATTTATATAATATATATTTGCCTAAATGCCATAAGATTAGTTTGAAATTGGCAAGCATTCTAAACTTGGGAATGGAGAATTCATATCAACCTAACTGTTCGATTCCCTGCAATTGTTTTAAAAATGGTTTTTTATCCCAGATTTAGTAACCAGCCTTACTTAAACCATTTGTATCCCAAGGAACTTCTATCTGGTAAACAAAATGTCCTAATTCTTCTCTTCAGCAAATTTACTAATTTATCACATTTACGTCGCCCGCCCATTTCAAGTACGGGATGCCGAACAGCAAACAATTAAAAACAGAATTAAGAATAGCATCCAAAACTGTTGTTTGCAATTTCTGTCATGGCAGAAGAGGGTTAGGGTGAGCTGCGTGTGAGAGAGGGGAGAAAATCGCATTTGGAGATTAATCCTTTAACAGTCAACCTTAAGAATTAGTTAAAACAGAAACCAAACTGGGGGAGAGGGACCCAAAGCAGGAACAGCCCCCCAAATGGCCATTCCCCTCCTCTGCATCTAGCCCACTCAAAAAGGGACATTTATTTAGTTATTTTTATTTATGTGTCGTTTCTTTGTTTATATATCCTTATTTTTAGAAATGGCTACGTGGAATGATAAATAAATAATACAATAATTGTTTTTACAAATATAATTTTTTTACAAATAACAATTGACAAGTAATATTTTGTGGTCTCTAAAATTGCTTTTTTCCCTGCTCAGCCTCTCCTCCATCCTATATCTGAGGGCTGCTGCAGAGAATATGAAATTAAAAACCGTCCCTGAGTTTCGTCCTGCGATCCTGGAAATTCTTCAAAGCCCCTTAGTGCCCCCTCCTCATTTTATGGCTGCTTGTCCCCCAGGTCTGTAAAGCTTCCCCACCTCCTGTTTTTTTAGGAGCTTTATAGACACCAGCCTTTCACCTGGAGCTAAGCTATATTGACCTCTATGTTTTATCTATTATGGTTGATTTATTGTTGCTATTATTTCATTTATTTTATTGTTGTGTCTAGCATTTTACTCTGTTGCAATCCTTCAAGGCTTATAAGTCGTTCCTTTTAAAAAAATTAATTAGTCTTTTTAAAAAGAAAAAAAAGAAGAATATAAGCCAGGAAAGTAACATGCCTTTCAAAAGAGCAAATTAGTAAAATGCAATTAGTGAAATGCAAATTAACAAAATGCAATTAGTAAAATTATGTAAGTAAACACGGGATTTCAAATTACTTGCAGAGGGATGAAATAGGTTCCTAATTTATAAAGGAAAAATGGAGTCCCTATTAAGCTAAGGATATGTTTAACACAGTATAAATAAACGACTAACTAGAATTATAGGATTAAATCGGCACTAGGAACCCAGTTGAAATAAAGACAGGAAGCATTTAAAAAAAACAGATTGGGATTGAACGGACTCTAAAAACAATGAAATAAAATGAAATGATGATGTCCCCCCAGTTGGGTAATGAAACGTCTACAAGAAAACTCGAAAGAGATTTTTCAAAAGGCAACTGGAATATTTTGTTTTCCTTTTTGAGGAAGAAGAAGAAAACGTTTCGTTTCTCCTCCAAGAAAACATAGGTCCTACCTACCACCTGGATCTTTCTACAAGAAAAGCGAGCTCAGAGCGCACCAAGGAATCCTCCGAAATTAAACACGTGCCAGGCATTGCGGGGACCCTTAAAGACTCTGAAATCCGTTTTGTGCCGGGGAGATATTCCTGCCACGGGACGCCACCCCAAGAATTCAGGCCGGAGAATCAGCTGCGGGAGGGAATCGCTTTCCTCCCGGGCTCGCGGGGTTTAGGGCCGCGGCCTGATGAGGGGCGCCCGGAGGTGCGGGAGGAAGACGAGCCCCTCCCCACCGTAATCGGCCCCTGGCCCTGGATGGGGCGGGCGGGGGGGCGGGCGGGGGTCGCGCTTCCAGGCCTGGGCTGGCTGGGGGTGTCGGGCTGCCGCCGCCCCTCCCCAGCGACTCACCTGCACTCGGGCCTCGGTGAGGTCGATCTTGAGGGCCAGCTCTTCCCGGGTGTAGATGTCCGGGTAGTGGGTCTCGGCGAAGACCCTCTCCAGCTCCTTGAGCTGCGAGCTGGTGAACGTGGTGCGGATCCTTCGCTGCTTCCTCTTCTCGTTGATGGTGGAGGGGTCGGAGAAGAACTTGTACGGGACTGGAGGGGGGCACAGAGAGGAGGAAAGAGGGGTGGGTCAGGACCCCTGGAGAGAAGGCTGCGCAAGCGGGGGGGGGCTATTTTGGGGATCCTGGATCCGTTCAGTGGCACATCCGGGCTCCCTTCAGTTGTGTTGGATTGTAAGTGTTGGGTAGGAATTGTGGGCTCCTTGGAGCTCTCTGAGCTAGCACTGATGATGTTACCTAGTTGGGTAATGAAACGTCTCAAGAAAAATAACCAAGCTCAGAGAGCCCCAAAATCCCAACCCTCACGTTGACCCTCACTCTCACCCTTAACCCTCCCCCTCCCCCTCCCCCCTCCTCCTCCTCCTCCATCCCAAACTCCATCCCCTCCTAGCACTGATGACGTTCCCTAGTTGGGTCATGAAAGGTCTGCAAGGAAAGGAAAAAGCTCAGAGAGCCCCAAGGACCCAACATCCCAACCCTGAGCTACCATATTCTCCTTCATTGGTAGAATTGTAGCCCAGCACACAGCAGGTTGGCATCAGGGAAGGAAATGGATGCCAGGGCCACCTGCGCGGCCCGCGCCCATCCCTGAAGGTGCCCAGCAGAAAACTTGGAGGTTTGTGGGGTCCTTGGGACTCTCTGAGCTGGGTGGTTTTCCTGCAGGCGTTTCATGAACCAACTAGGGAACGTCATCAGTGTTCGGTAATGAAACGTCTGCAAGAAAACCACCCAGCTCAGAGACCGCACAGTTCTCCTCCACCGGTACTTAGAGGTTGCTCCCGAGAAACAAAACATTACGGAAGCCGTTTTCCGGGAACACGAGAACATCCACCAGCACCAAGGAATTGTGTCTCTTATGTCCAGTTGTGAAGCAGATGCTCAAATCCGGCCTTGGTAGGATGCGAAGGGATGCCGCGTCCCCTCCCTCTCCCACCCACCCAAAAAGCATCGTCGGAATCGCTTTTGGGGAAGGAGAAAATTCCTGCACAGTCACCATTACTCAGAGTTTCGTTTGCGGGGTGCGGGGCTCCAACATTTCCTGCGGGAAACGGTGAAGAGCGACCCGCGCAGAAAGAAAAACCACAAAGACGGGAAGGGCCATTTCCCAACATTCATCAACGGAATAAAGAATTTTGCGCGTTTCTGTCCGGGAACCGTGCGCTGCGCTTCTCCGCAAAACGAGCGCGCGGGACGGCTAGGGGCGGCCCGGATTTAAAGACCCTTCAGCTGGCATGGCTGAGGGATTTGTGTACCCCTTTCCCCCGTTCCAGATACGGTTTTAATTTAACCATCCATTTGGGAATTGGTTATTTAAGCGACGGAGGGAAAGCAGGCAGACTGTCTCGTGTAAAGGGGCCCCGCGGCTCAGCGCGGACTCTGGGCAGCTTAGCTTTTAGGGGAAAGACCTGGTGGTCGCATTCGCACAGCTACCGTACTAGCTTGGGAGGTGGTCCGGTGTGTATTAGGGGGGTTGTGAGAACCCATTTCACGGGATTAGCCGCCTTTGCGGCGTTTCTCTCTCGCCCAGTTTGGAACAAGAAACATAAAATGGGAATGGGCCAGAGAACGGGTCAGCTACCTGCACCAATTCCGTGTTTCCGTTTGTCTGGAAATTAACGGGAATCTGTCGCTCACGGAGCCGGTTAAGCGGCGCCCCAATTCGCGGGGCTCTGCGGGGCCCGGAGTGGCGGCGCCTCCGGCCGGGAAAACAACGAGCAAGCATGCATCCCCATCTATCCGAGGGCGCCCCGTCCCCACGCACCGCTTCTGCCTTCATTCCTCCGACGTGGCCCATTTGAATTAATCCTGGAGCCGAAGCGACGTGAAAGCGGACCCCGCGCGTAGTCGCTCCCGGCCCAGAGGCACATCTTCCCGTGGGGCCGCAGAGCGAGGGTCCCCGCATCCCGTCTCGTCCCGTTCCCTTTCCGAGGGAGGAGATTCCCGCTTCCTTCCCGCGCGGCCAACTTGCTTCGGCTCCACGCGTGTCCGCGAAGCTGGGAGGTGGGCGCTGGGCGAGCAAGGCGCGTTCGCCTTTGTGTGTTTTCTTTTCCCCGCGTGGGTTTTTGGGTGTTTAAGTGGCTGGGCCGGAGGGAAAAGACGAGGACGGGCGGTTCTAACGGAATAACCGCAAATAAATGTGAATAAATCACTTTAAGGAGAAATTCCGCGTTCATACTCGAAGGGGCTTTTCTCCTCCGACCTGCCCGGATAAACTAGCTACCCGCCGCCCACAGTGGCGCTAAACCAAGTTAGCGAACCTTGCGGGGCCTCTCCGTGCCCGGCTGAAGTCGCGCAAGGCGCGGACCCTTCCCGCTCTGCTGCGCTTCACCCAGATCGCGGGACCCTTCCCGGCCGTGGCTTCTCCCAGCTGGAGGCGAACGGGCAGAGGTCTCCCCGGTCTTTTTTGACACTGTCAGAAATGGACTCGGTCCAAGCGCGGTTTCGAACGACGCCCGAATCCTCGAAACGACTTCGTGGGTCAGTCGCGGGTTCCCGACGCCGTGCGAACGCAGCCGCCGAGACGCGACCCCGTATTTGAGTCCTGCTGCACCCCAGTCATCGAGGAGGGGGCCTGGCTCAGAGTCGGCGGGCCGGGAGGGCGGCACCGATCCGCCCGAAGGGACGCGACCCATTTGGGCAGCGCGACCCCCGGCTTTCCACGGCTGGGGCGGTTGGCGCTGACTCGCTTGTTGAGCGCCTGGGCGCCTCGACCAGCGCTGTACTACAACTCCCATCATTCCCCTCCTGAGCGGGGAGGGCATTCCTGGCTGAGAAAAACTAGAGGGCGCCTTCCAGGCTTCTCCTTCGGGAAGGGGAGAGACGGGAGCCCTTCCCTGAGCCGCGCCCCGTAGCTGAGACCCTGCGCTGGATCTGCACCCTCGAGGCAAGGCCAGGGCTTTTCCCCAGAGGCGGAGGGCTGGTCGGGGGCGGAGAAGGCGCCCTTCCGACGGGATGTCCAACTGCTGAGAACAGCCCATGAGCCTCAGATCCCTAGAAAGCGGGGGCTGAGCACCGGGCAAATGCGCCTGGCTTTTGCGCATGGAGATAGTGACTGTTACCATTCCCGACTGTCGGAATTCATACCCTCCCCGGAGGAAAAAACGTTTTCTGGCTGGGAAGGAGTGGGAACCGCCCGACGACCGAAACCTCGGCTCAGAGCTGCACTAGAGCGACTCTTCCGACGGCTGGGACCTGGGGCTGCCCAGCTGCGCCCCTGAAGCCAAGACTGGAGGGGCAGGGGAGCAGTTACACGGGGTCTTTGGTGGGGTTTTGTTCCCCCTCGGATTGCAGGAGTGCAGCCTCCCAGGCGAGCCCTCATGCCAGGAAAGCTCCTCTTGAAGAGACCCCACCCTCTCTATATTCCTCGGAGAGCCGGCCGGTTCGTGGGTGAGTCGGGGGGGGGGCTTTCGGTCCCGGCACAGGACTTGCTTGGAAGCAGCGAGGGGTCCCCAGAGACGTCGAGGGGGGAGCTTTTGCCAAATCAGATCCTTCTCTTCCAGCACCCGGCACCCTTCCCTCCATCCCCGCGACCCTTCAGGACTCTCGAGCCTCGGTATCGCCAGGAGAGGCAGGCGCAGCGCCTTGGGCAGAACCTGGACGGGGTGCCCGACGGTGGCGCGTCCCTTTCCCGGCCAGATGGGGCGGCCCAGCCTCCACGCCCTCCCCCCCCGCGCCCATCATCCCCTTCCTTGCCCGTGCATGGCCGGCGGCGCCTACCTGCGGCGTAGGGCGAGGGCTGGTGGTCGCGCAGGGCGCCCAGGGCGCAGCTGGCGGAGGCGAGCGGCGGACAGGCCGGGCTGGCGGCGAAGGAGCTGCGGATGGGGTTGTACTGGAAGGAGCCGGCCTGGCTGCAGGAGCTGAAGTCCGCGTACGCCGACGCCTCCATGGCCGCCATGCACGAGTCGTAGGAGTTCAGGTAGGAGTAATCCATGGCGCCGAGACCCCCGCTCCGGCTCTGCGCCCGCCCGCCCGCCAAGTGGCGGCGGAGCGACGGGGCGGGCGAGATATACTTGGCCGGCTGGGACCGGCGGCGGCGGCGGCGGCGGCAGGAGGTTTGGCGGCCAAGCCCCCCTCCGCCCCGCCCCGCCCCGCCCCCTCCCTTAACCCTTTCGGGGGTCCCGCGCGCGCTCCTGTCCCTCAACCTGCCCCTCTTGGCTTTGGCAGGGGGGTGGTCTCCGGAAAAAGAGGCTCAAAGGAGAACAGCGGCGCTCCTCTCGGCGAGGGTCTCTCTTCGGGTCTCCCCGCGCCCAAGAAAAACCGCCTCTTCCCCCTCCTCTGGGTTGCAGAAGAAGAGGGCCTACCTGGTCTGGCTGGTGTGTGGAAGCGTCAGAGCCTATTAGTCCAGGGGCTTCCAGCCTTGGCCACTTTAAGGCTTGTGGACCTCAACTCCCAGAATTGAAGTCCGCAAGTCTTAAAGTTTGCCAAGTTTGGAGACGTCTGTGTTAAACAAACTTACAAACTGCGGCTCTTCGGCCTGCCTGGGCTGCGTTTGGGCATCAAGAGTCAAATGGAAGAGGGGGGGCAGCCAACTCCCACCCAGCTAAGAAATGAGGGGTGGGGGAATATTAGGAGGAAGAGAATGAACTTTCTCCCCTTCTCAGGTATTGCTGCTAGGTTGGACCTCCCATATGGCCGAGGGTCCCTCCCCCCACCGGGCATTTTCTCAGGAGGGCTCCATTGAGCCCCCCTGCAGCCTCATTCTGCCTTACAGCCCCTCCAATGACCCCCAAAATACTGGTTTAGGGACAATAAATCAATTTTCAGGACGCAAATACAAGACACCCCCTCCGCTTCTCTCGTCTTTTCTGTTAACCAAGCGGGGGTGGGAGCAGTTAAGCCAACATGTTAGGATTGCCCCACCCAGTCCTTGCAGGAAGTCGCTTGGATCTTTCACAGGCCTGGTTAAGCGTCTTGTGTGAATGTTGCTGTACAGGTGGCTGGCCAGGTGTTGGGAGGAGCGCATCTCTGGGCCTCCGCCCGGCCTGGCTCCCCTCCTCTGGCCTTCCTGTCTGATCCCACCGCCTCCTGCCTCCCCACAGCTGGACTGAACCCCGAGATTCTCTTGGGGGAAGGGGTGATCACTTGGGGTGAATCCACAAGGAGGGGCCAGCCTCCCTCCTCGTCCGTTGGTCATCTTGACCCGTTGATCATCCAGCATAGCTGGCTGGAGAATTCTGGGAGTTGAAGTCCACAAGTCTTAAAGTGGCCAAGTTTGGAGCCCTACAACATAAACATCAGCAAAAGTGAAGCGAATCTCCACCGGCTGCCTGTTAAGCCCCCCCCTTCACCCACCCCTCTAAAGTAGCCGGCAATGCCCAGAATTCCTTGGCTAAGCCTGAGAGGATTCTGGGACTTGAAGTCCGGGGAGGGCTGGCAGAGGGACGTCCCTTTGTTGTGCTCTCTGCTTCGATCTTGCTTCTCTTTTGCGAGGTTGATGGAAGGAATCCTCAGATGAGAGTGGAGAGCAACCCCAGATCCTCCTGGCTCAGCCCATTGTCTAAAATGGTATAGGGTTTCCTGCCTGAGTGGGTGGGTGTGGGTGGACTAGAGGACCTCCAAGGTTCCTTTCAACTGTTGTTCTATTCTATCCAGGTCTGAGGCTTCTCTGCCTCACTCGATCTGTCTTCCTCCACCTCTCCCTCTATTCGGGGCTCCTCACCCCGCTCCCAACTTCCATCTTGGTTTCTGTCAAAGAGACACCTGCAGTTCAGGCCTCCTGCATTTTCGAGATACATCTCTTCCCACCAGACTTTCCTCCATTGTCCTGTGGACCTTCCTGGAGGGTCCTTCGGAGTCAGCTGCCCGCCTGGCCTGGCTGTGGGGAGACGAGGTGGGACTTTCTGTCCCTTCCAGACTTCCTGGCAGCGTTGGGACTGATCTCGAGTCCAGAAAGTATCTCAAATGGGAGTTTGAGAGGATCCCGTTGGTTTTTTCGGGTTGGTTTTATCTTCCGAGTTTTGGGGCTCTTGCTGGAGCCCATCCGCTCGGGGACTTTCTCTCTAGCCGAGTGTCTGTGCTTTGGGCTGTTCTGGGTGTGGTATTTAAAACCTCTGGCCCCGGTGAGCGACCTAGATCGGATCCTGCAACATTATCCTGGCACAGGTAGATTCCTTTGAAAGAAGTTGAGAAACTCCGGGAAGAGGGCAGAGAGGAAGAGCAACGAAGAGGATTAGGGGACCGGAGGCTAAAACGTAGGAAGAACATGGGTGTGTCTAGTTGAATGAAAAGAAAGAACAGGGGTGACGTGAAGGCAGTCCTCCAGTATCTCTGGGGCTGCCCCAAAGAAGAAGGGGCTCAAATTACCCTCCAAATGCCAAGGCAGGACAAGAAGCAACGGAGGGGAACCCATCAAGGAGAGAAACAACCTAGCAGAAACTTCCCAACGGTGAGAACAATTAACCAGAAGTTGCGGGTGTTGCATCCTTGGAAGTTTTTGAGAAGAGACTGGACACAGACCCTTGTCGGGAAGAATAGAGGATTTCCTGCCTTGAGCAGGGGGGTTGGACTAGAAGACCTCCAAGGTCCCTTCCAACTCTGGTATTCTGTTACCCGGTAAACGACAGAAAGGAGAGCAGTCGTCTCTCTCTTGCACACCAGTGTTGTTGCCCGGTGTGCCCCTTGCAGAATAAATCACTGGTGCACCTCCAACCCCCCCAATCCCTGTCCTGCCAATGGATTCCAGGATAGAAGTTGGAGGGTTTGTCATCCCTTCTCTTTGAGTTAAACGCCTTCCCTTTTATCATGCCGAGAGACGGGGAGTTTTCGGTGGGTGGGTGGGATGGGGAGACAATTCCCCTCCCGTGGAGCCTAGCCTGCCTTCCTAAACGGCTTGCTGGGGATGATGGATGTGGCGGTCCATCCTTCTGAAGCCTCCTTCGAGGGAAGACTCTTCCAGGGTCTTTCCGTTTGGAAAATCATAATTAAAAATATTTTAACAATGCAGCCGCCCCTCCCCGTCTTTTTCAGCTGGGCTCTGGTTGCCTCTGCCCTTTGTTTATGCAGCCCGCCCACCCCCATTAGGGTAAAAGCCCCCCCGGATACTAATGCATTTGAAAGCCCGGGCCCCTTCGCCCGACCCCCCCTCCCCTCGCTTGCTTTCCAGGGGCGCAAAGCAGGAGGATTAAGGGCATTTTCAAGACAAACACTTTCGCTAAAGGAGATTTCAAAGTCTAAATCAGCATCGAAGCCTTTGTCCGCCCTTTCGGAGTCGGGTGGGGGCGAGTTTTCCATAGGGGGGGAAACGGAGGAGGGGAGGTTGGCGATTGTCAGGGCAAAGCGCTGGCATCCGCCGCGATTTTCCAAACGGGCCAGGAAATCCGAGATCCGAAGCGGGAGCAGCGCTGCAAAATAAATAAATAAAAATTCGGCGGAGACGCCAAAACCTTGCTGGAAAACCGGCGAGCATCTGTTGCACGGGAGAGGCCGGTGTGCACGCGCGTGTGCGCCGGCTGGGGGGCAATTTCTCCCACCACCACCACCACGAGACAAGCTGGGTGAGAAGCAGCTCCCTGCACGGAAGGGCCTCGCCCAAGCCTGACTCGGAGTCGTGAGAAATTGGCCCACGCGCGCGTGCACACCGGCCTTTCCCCGTGCAACGCCAGCTTAGGTCCCTGGAGGACAGGTGCAGGGGTTGGCAGCGGATAGTGGTCGTTTCAGTCTTCGTTTATTCAATTCCTGCGCCGCCCACCGCGCTCTCAGGGGCTCGCAACGTGGTTTCCAGGAGCCAAAGGAGACCCCCTCCCCACTCCGACTCCTTTTTCCAGACTTCGGGCCGCGTTTGGTCCCGCGGTTTGCTTAAAATCAAGTTTGGGGCGAGGAGGCTGTGGTTTCCCCATTGTGCGTGTGTGTGTGTGTAAGGGGGGGCGGGGAAGGGAAGAGAAGGGGCCCCACGGAGAAATTTGCAAGCCCACCTCCGACCGAGTCCCCACCTTGTGAATCAAAGGACTCGCCAGATTCGTGAATGGACGCTCCTTAAAAAACAACATTTCTTATTTTATTGTAATTATTTGGAAATTTATATTGCCGCCTATTCGCACATGGTGACTCTTAAAATAATGTTGGATTATACCCGGAGAACGCTTAATGAAGGGAGAGGTTTCTTTTTCTAAAGAAGTCTAAAGGAAGAATTTAAAGCCTTTTTTTTTAAATTTGAGGGTCTGCTTTGTACAACTTTGCCTAACACAGAATCTTCAAAAGGAAGGAAAGATTGTCCCCTCCCGCCTCTGCCCCCTGCCCGTTTTTGATATCAACATCTCCCTCACCTAATCTCTCTTTTTATCATTCTCTCTCTCTCCCTCTCCCTGCCTCTCTCCCTCTGTATCC
>CM019152.1:61246536-61283482 GCA_009733165.1 Naja naja | reverse complement strand
ATCCATCCATCCATCCATCCATCCATCCATCCTCCTTCCCTCCCTCTCTTTCTCCCTGTCCCTCCCTCTCTCTCATCTACCTATCATACCAGGCTGGGGAATTCTGGGAGTTGAAGTCCACAAGTTGCCAAGGTTGGACACTCCCGCTTTAGACTTCAGCTTCTATTTAAAGGGCAGGATTTGAACTGATGTGTCCTGCACAGCACCCCAAAATTTCAATTTATTATAGAGGCCACAATCTTGATCCCTTGGCTGCCCTCATTGGTCTAAAGTGGCAGGTCAGTTGTGACCATGCTGGGCAAAGGGGGGTTTATCTGGACACTTGACCAGTTCAGCCCAGACTGTGGGAAGCCACTGGTGGCCAAGTGGGATGCCAGGGACCTCCTGAGGGCAAAACCAGGACGTGGCTGTGAGCCAACATCCAGCCCACCTTCCTGGAATGGTCCACCACCAGTTGAGCTCTCAGCCTTTCCTTGCTGTTCAATTATCCATTTATTGATTTATTATTCATTTATTAAATTTGTTTGCCATCCATCACACCACAAGGTGACTCTGGGTGGCTTTACAACTTTGAAATGAATATTTACATAAACACACAGTGTGTTTGTGTGTGTATTCATTTCGAAGTTCTAAAGCAGGAGCCCCCAAACTTGGCCACTTGGACTTCAACCCCCAGAATTCCCCAGCCAGCCATGAATGATAGAGTTGGAAGAGACCAGAAGGGTCATCTAAGTCCAGAGGTCTCCAAACTTGGCCACTTTAAGACTAGTGGACTTCAACTCCCAGAATTCTCCAGCCAGCTCTGGCTGGAGAATTCTGGGAGTTGAAGTCCACCAGTCTTAAAGTGGCTGAGTTTGGAGACCTCTATTATAAAGCCATCCAGAGTCATATGTGCATGTGTGTGTGTGTGTAATCACATTAAAATTATATTACAGGTTGTCCTCAGTTAACAACCGATCATTTAGTGACTATTCAAAGTGACAACAGCCCTGAAAAAAACCCCGACATAACCATTTTTCACATTCATGACCGTCACAGCCTGCCCTGAGGTCACGTGACCAAAATCCAGACAGTTTAGCCACTGACTCACAGTTACGATGGATGCAGTGTCCCGAGGGGGGAGCCATGCGATCCCCTTTTGTGACCTTCTGACCAGCAGAGTCCACAGGGGTGGGGTGGGGTGGGGTGGGGAATCCAGATTCGCTTTAATGACTGTGTGAGTGACAGCAACAAGCGCAGTGATTCGCTTAACAATGGCGGCAAAGAAAGGTCGTAAAATGAGAGAAAACTCCTTTAAACAATTGTCTCGCTCAGCCATGGAAATGTTAGGGTCATAAGTAGAGGATTGCCTGTACGTTACATTTGCAAGCATGGTGGGGGGGGGCTAATGGGCCTTGGTGTCCCCAAAGGGAAGGGCCATGCTCCCCTGGGCATGGTCTGGGCCCCTTAGCCCCCTGCCCAGAGGCCAAGCCCACCCACCCCCACCTATGACTGCCCCTGGACTAAGGGTCCCTTTCTCTCTAGGACTGGCTGGTCAGCAGAGGGAGGCCCTTCCCCTTGACAGAGGAAGCTCAGCAGGATGCCGAGACCCCCTCCCCAACCCATCCCACGGAAGCCTCCCCCCCTTCTCCCCACAGCTGGAGGGGAGACCGGACTGGGGGGGGGGGGAGGAGACGGACAGGTTGCTAAACCAGCTAATTAGATCAAGGCGCCTGGTGCAAGAGAGTCCCAACTGTCAGCCTGCCGGAGTTGTGAAAAAGTTAATTGAATTAAGTTTTCCCTCTAAACTAATTAGGCAGGAGGCTGCCACGCGAGGGGAGGGGGAGGAGGAGGAAGGGAGCCGCGCTTCCCCGCTTGCCCCGAAGCCCCGGGTGGAGGGGGGCAGAATTGGGCACTTCGGGAGGGGAGGGGGGGAATCTGACAAAGAGAAGAGGGGGAGGCGCGCGCGCGGGGCGGGGGTTGGAAACGCAGCACCTGCTCTGCAAATTGAAAGAAAGTCGCAGGTTGAGTTTGCGGCCAGGCAAGAGCCACGAGCGGGTGAGGGGGGTGGAGGACGACGGGGGGGGCGCTTTATTTTGGTCCTCTCCCCTCCTCCTGCCACGAGTTAGCTCATCCTTCTCTGCCGGAGCGCCGGTGGGCTACGTGGAGAAGACGCGCGCGCGGGGGGCGATGGTGGGAAAGTAAGCGTTCTGCATTGGAGCGCGGAAGGTCTTCATTTAAGGCCGGGAGGGGTGGAGGTCTCTTTGGGGAAGACATTTTTTTCTCAAGCCCCCAGAAGAAATGTAGGTCTTGGGAAAGAACGGAGGTGTGGAAGACTCCGATTGTGAGTGGCCCAGAGTGGAGTGATATCAGGATAGGAGTGTGTGTGTGTGTGTGAATAAATTTAATAAATAGATAATAATCGATACATCAGTACACGTAGTCCTTGAGTCACAATTCCTTTAGTGACGGTGTGAAGTTGCAACGACGCTGGAAAGAGTGACTTATGACCATTTTCACACTTAATGACCTTTGCAGCCTCCCCAGGGTCACAGGAGCAAAATTCAGATGCTTGGCAATTAGCTTGCACTTACGACAGTTGCAGTGTCCCTGGCTCACATAATCCCCTTTTGTGACCTTCTGGCAAGCAAAGTCAAGGTGAAAGCCAGGTTCACTTAACGACTGGGTTACGAACTTAACGACTGCAGTGGTTCACTTAACAGTGGTGGCCAGAAAGGTCGTAAAATGGGGAGAAACTCACTTACCAACTGTCTTGCTTAACAATGGAAATTTAGGACGCAATTGTGATCGTAAGTCAAGGACGGCCTGCACATCCAGGCAGGGGCCGGGGGCTTCGCTCAGAGGCAGTTGGGGGAAGGTGGGGTTGTTTGTTTTATTTCGACTTATGAGCCGCCCTCTCTCCCGAAGGACTCAGGGCGGTGTACATAAAAGACAGAAAGTACATAAGTTAAAAGAAATTAAAAAGATATTAAATTATGCCAAATAAACAATCAAATTAAAAAACCCCAATTCCCACCTGGGTTTCTGCCAGGTGTGTTCAAGAAAACCCAAATAGTGCCACGTTTTTGTGGTGTTGGCTGCTGTGGCTGCCCTGGGCTGCTCCATACCCTATGGAGGTGGGGGGGACCTTTGGACAGGCAAGGGCCCCTCACCACATTTTGGGCTGGAACCTGAAAGCAGAGGGGTCCTCATCACACAGGGGGCAGAGGGATTGGGGGGCCCATTAAGACATTCCCGGTTTTTAGGGGGCACCTCTTGGCTTTCCACCTGCCACCATCCGGCAAAAACACACTATTCTCCAAAGCCCCTGAAGGAAAGACAAGAAGCAATGGGTGGAAACTCATCAAGGGGAGAAGCAATCTGGAACTGAGGAGGAATTTCCTGACAGTGAGGACAATGAACCAGTGGAACAGCCTGCCACCAGACATTGTGGGTGCTCCATCACTGGAGGTCTTGTCTGGAATGGTTTAGGGTTTCCTACTTGGGTTAGAAGACCTAGGAGAAGAAGCAACAGGTGGAAACTCATCAAGGAGAGAAGCAACCCGGGATTCCAACATTTTTATTCAGTTATTAAATATTACAAAATACAAAATTCAGAAGTAAATGAACGAGCAGCTGTATTTTACTGCAACTGAGAGAGTCAGAATTCAATGCTGCTTCTGTTCTTTTCCTTAACCTCTTCCTCATTTCTCTCCCCTTTGCCTTCCCTCCTCATTGCTTGCTCAGATACTTTTGAATTTTGTACTTTATAATACTTAATAATAACTTAATAAAAATGTTTGAATTCAAGGAGAGAAGCAAGCTGGAACTGAGGAGGAATTTCTGGACTGGGAGAAGAATTAACCAGCGGAACAGCTGGCCACCAGAAGTTGTGGGTGCTCCATCACTCGAGGCGTTCAAGTAGAGATTGGATCGCCGTTTGTCTGAAGTGGTAGAGGGTCTCCTGCCAGAGCAGGGGGCTGGACTAGAAGACCTCCAAGGTCCCTTCCCACTTTATATTCCCTTCTGGGCAGAGTTTTGCAAGGGCTGGGGAAACAGCCTTGGCCTCTTCGGAGCCCATGGACAGCCAGACGGGTGTCCCAGTGAAGGTTCTGCCTTCAGACTGGGGTGGGGTGGGGACCCACTTCCAGTCCACTGCCAGCCATAGAAATCCCCCCGGGGCTTGGAGGAACAATTCAAGGCAGTTGCAAGAAAATTAATAATAATTTAAACTCCTCTGCCACCCAAGGACCCCACGGCCTCACAACAATCCAAGAGATTGCAATAAATACAGTAGAATGTAAGGACTAAAGCAGGTGTCTCCAACCTTGGCCACTTGAAGCCTGGCGGACTTCCAACTCCCAGAATTCCCCAGCCAGCAAAGCTGGCTGGGAAGTCCAAGTAGCCAAAGATGCCTGAACTAAAGGGCCTTAGAGATGCCATAGCAGAAAGAGGATGAGATTCTTCCCCCGTGCTGGGTCAGGATGGAGACCCATCACTCTAGGCCAGAAGTGTCGCTCAACAGATGGGGGGATGCTAATGTCAGGATTCCAGCAGTTACCCCCCATTTAAATCCTGAGTCTCGAGCCAAACTTCCAAAACTTCCAAAGGATTTATTGGGAGTAAGCATGCCGGCACTGCCTGGGTGCAGCCGACTCTGAGGCACATCATTCATTGTCACCCTTGACCCTCGTTTCGCCCCAACCCCTGGGTGTATCGTAATTCATATTCTCCAATGGGACACATCCATAGCCCAGAGCCATCCATCATGCTCTCCAGTTAGAATTTGCGCGGCAGAAACTTCGGTCACCTAGTTACTATCTTTGAAAAACTATGTCCACCAGTCTTTAAAGTGGCCAAGTTTGGGGACCTGCCCTAGGAGTCTCCTAATCTGGCCACATTATTATTATTATTATTATTATTATTATTATTATTATTATTAATTTGGTCTTGTATGCTGCCCTATCTCCCTAGGGACTCAGGGCAGCTCACATCATAAAAAACACACAATACAAAGGATACTTTAAGACTGGTGGACTTCACCTCCCAGAACTCTTCAGCCAGCCCTGGTGTCCATGCTGCCTGAGGAATTCTGGGAGTTGAAGCCCACCAGTCTCAAAGTGGCCAAGCTTGGAAGATCCTTGCCCAGGCCTAGAAAGGCTGAAGTTTGAGGAACATCAACGAACTTCTTCAACCAGATGTTCGGGACAGACGAAGACCCAACGAACCAATTTTCCGAAAAGCCACAGTATCAAAGACTTTTGGTGCTCCTCAAAAGTCCAGGAGGTGATGATGGTGGCCACAGCACCTTTAAGGGTTTGGAAAGCCTCCCAGGAGCCACAGCAGGGCCAGGTCTTGCCACTATAGGGCAAGAAGGGTAGCTTGAGCCAAGTCTCCCTTGGCCATTCTCCGGTGGCCTTCGGCTTCCCATCTTGGGAGAAGACATGGGAGCCCCACAGTTCCAGTAGGGCCCCCCCATTTCCCCCACTCCCCTGCTTCCTCGGTAGCCGTTGTTTGTTCAGCCAGCAGCTGAAGCGGGCCCGCCGTGGGGCTGCCGACCCCTTCTGCTTTTGGGAACCTGCTTGGCCCTAATTGAATTACCATCCGACATGGGGCTGAAGGCTGCCGGTAATTGAATTTCGGCGTCACAGGCTGCTGTTTTCTCCTCCTGCAGCAGCCTCGGCCTGGTTTTTATTGTTTCTTGCTTCGGCTGCGCACTGGCACATTTATTTGATCTGTCAAAAGGCAGCCCCGTCACCCTCGCCGGCTTTCTGAAAGAAGGCTGCCGCTGCGGCCTGCCTGTTTGCTGACGCCACGTAGACACAGCCACGGAAAAGCCATCGAACAGGTGGGTCAGCGGGCTCTGTGGCCACTGCCTTCCTGCTGGCAGAAGGAGGTGTTTTTATTTGAACAGATAAACAGGTAATCAGAGTTGGAAGGGACCTTGTAGGTCATTTAGTCCAACCCCCCGCCCAAGCAGAAGACCCTACACCATTTCTGACAGAGGGCAGTCCAATCTCTTCTTGAAAGTCTCAAGTTATGAAGCTCCCACAACTTCCAAAGGCAACTTCTGTTCCATTGGTTGATTGTGCTCACTGTCAGGAAATTTCTCCTTAGTTCCAGATTGAATCACTTCTTCAGTTTATTAAGACAATTTATACTCCCCCCCAACTCACTCTCGGTGACTGTGCAAGGATAAAACCCCCAATACGAACCCCAATAAACCTTCCCCTTCCCCTGGGGACAACGATCAAACCAACTTCCAGTTGAGGATCAATCCAGGATGCAGCTGTAGAGATGGTCAACAGGATTAAGTATCTGGGGGTGCAGATCACTAACAATCTGAACTGGTCTCTCCACACATCGGACTTAGTGAAGTGTGCAAACCAGAGCCTGCATTTCCCACGTTGGGTGAGGAGAGCACCTCTTTCTCCTCCTGTCCTGGCCACTTTCTACAGAGGCACGATTGAGAGTTTGAGAGCGTTTTAACAAACTGCATCCCTGTCTGGATTGGTGGCCACAATGCCTCAGATAGAAAGTCCCTACAGAGAGTGGTGACGACAGTGGAGATTATAGGAAGCTGACTTCCCTTCATTCAGGATACTGCTTATAAGCCCTATGTGCTTAGAGCTTGAAGCATTGTTAGAGACCCCACACACACATCCACTTCACAATCTGTTTCCTGTTGCTCCCCTCTGGGAGTGGGTTTCTAAGTATTTCTAGCAGGACCACCAGATTCTGTAAGAGATCCGTTCCCTAGGCCATCCATCTGGCAAACTCGATTTAGTTTTTCTCACCATGTATATGTACACATCTGAACTAGACAGTGTTGTTTCTCCGTGTCATATATGTGGCTATATGCATCATGCTGTATTTATTTATTTATTGTTGTCATCTTTATGTGATGTGTATTGGAGCTGCATGCAATGAAATTTCATTTTAAGGTATACCAATTAGTGTGCATTCAAAGTGACAATCAAGTTGGGATAAGTCACTTGAGGGGCTTCCCTTGGGGTCATCGGGCTGCTGCACAGCCAGGTCTTTGGGTTCTTTCAGAAGAGGGTCAAGGCGGGGGCCGATCTTATCTCCACAGGGATGATGTTCCACAGGGAGGGAGCCACCACGGAGAAGTCTTTTCTTCTTAGTCCCACCAAATGGACCTCCTTAAGAGCAGGGACCCCCAACATCCTTTGCCTCCCTGCTCTGCTGGCTGGAGAATTCTGGGAGTTGAAGTCCACAAGTCTTAAAGTTGCCAAGTTTGGCAACTTTACACCATTTCTGACAGAGAGCAGTCCAGTCTCTTCTTGAAAGCTACCAGGGATGAACCACTTCCGAAGGCAACTTCTGTTCCATTGGTTGATTGTTCTCCCTGTCAGAAAATTCCTCATTTCCAGGTTGAATCTCTCCTTGTTGAGTTTCCGTCCATTGTTCCTTGTCTGGCCTTCGGGGGCTTTGGAGAATAGCTTGACCCCCTCCTCCTCTCTGGGGCAGCCCCTCAAATATTGGAAGGCTGCTCTCCTGCCTCCCCTGGTCCTTCTTTCTAAGAGAATTAAGCCAGGATGGCTTCTTCCTAAGCAATGTGGGCTTGATTTCAGCCCAGGGTTATTTTGCAAGTTGGAGGTGGGGAGGCACCGAGTTTCTGTCTCACAAGGATTAATCTATGAAGCAGAACGACTTTCAGCCCAGGGCCCCGTTTGCCCCAGGCTGCCTCCTCCGGAGAGATGTTTACGCTGCCTCTTGACGCTTGCCAGGTCTTGGATGTTTCTCTCTAATGGAAATACAATTTGCTCAAGGACAGCCTGGATGCCAGACTGGCTGGGGTGGTGGGTTTCTCCTGCGCACGTGCCCCCCCCGGCGAGTGAAAGGCCCTGTCTGCTCCGGAGGAGAGGTGGGCAGCATGTGCCCTGTGCCCAGGGGACGCAGCCACAAGAGCCACGTCATCTGCCTCATACATGCGACCCTCGGAAACGCAGGGAAGGTTTGGTGCAGCCGATGAAGTTTCAGTCGTTCAACTAAATGTCGATAAACCCGAAGGTGGAAAAATTTGCCTCCCGACAGGTTGCACATTCGCTCTAAGTGGCCCAATGTGGCCGGATTGCACAGCAACGAAGAACATGAGCGGGAGGGGGAGGATGGCATCAGCCTGGCAAACAAATCAATGTTGGTTAGTTCGCTCTATTGGCTTCCCCGTAGCTAACCATGGTTGTGAAAGGTAGACCATCTTGCCCTCAGAAGTTGTGGGTCTGCTCCATCCCTGGAGGCTTTCAAGAAGAGGCTGGACTGCCCTCTGTCAGAAATGGGGTAGGGTCTCCTGCTTGGGTGGGGGGTTGGACTAGATGACCTCCAAGGTCCCTTCCAGCTCTATTATTCTATATTCAATGTAACAGAAGTTGCCTTCAGAAGTTGTGGGAGTGTCATCACTTGAGACTTTCAAGAAGAGGCTGGACTGCCCTCTGTCAGAAATGGGGTAGGGCCTCCCGCTTGGGTGGGGGTTGGACTAAATGACCTAACAAGGTCCCTTCCAACTCGGATGATCTGTTAATCTGACCTTTAAAAGGCAACAGACTTGTTTGAACTTTGGTGCTGGAGGCGGCAGCTCCTGTGCACCTCTTGGACAGTTAAGGTGACCAACAACCACTTCGGGTAGTCCTCGAATTACGACAGTTCATTTAGTGACCGTTCAAAGTTACAACAACGGCACTGAAAAAAAAAGGGACTGGTCCTAAGTTTTTCACACTTATGACCCTTGGAGCAGCTCCCCCCCCCACTGGTCACGAGATCCAAATGGTGGCGCTTAGCAACTGACGTGTACTTATGACGGTCACGATGTGCCAGAGGTCACGTGATTCCCTTTTGCGACCATCCTGACAAGCAGAGTCAGTGGGGGAAGCCAGATTCTCTTAACGGCCGTGTGTGACACACTTAATTGCACTGATTCACTTAACAACAGTGGGTGGCCAGAAAGGTTGTAAAATGGGGCAAAGCTCACTTAACAAATGCCTCGCAAAGCAACAGAAATGTTGAGCTCAATTGTTGTCGCTTTAAGGACTTAAAGCTGGAGTGCATAACACCAGACGTGTCACTAGAAAGCAAAATGACACTGAAAAAAGTGACCGTTTATGACTGTTTTTCACACTTACGACCGTTGCAGCACTCCCCGCCCAATGGTCGCATGACCCAAATCCAGATGCTTGGCAGCTGACTCTTATTTATGATGATTGCAATGTCCTGGGGGGGGTGTCACGCGATGCCCTTTTGCGACTGTCTGGCCAGCAAGGTGATTGGGGAAGCCAGGCCCGCTTAACAACCGTGGCACTAACTTAACAACTGCAGGGATTCGCTTCACAATGGTGATCAGAAAGGTCGTAAAAGTGGGGCAAAATTGTTGTGGTTCAGCAGCAGCAGGTGCGGACGGCTGAGGCCTCGGAGAGCGAGGACTCGGATGAGGGGCCTGCGTGTGAGGCAGAGATGGGGTCAGGACCCTCAGGGAGTGGAGAGCTGCCTTCAGAGATTGTGGAGGCTGGCAGCAGTGAGGAAGAGGCCCCCGAGGAGCCTGTGCCCAGTGCGCGTGTGCGCAGGGCTGCTTGAAGGGAAGAGCAGCTGCAGCAGCACAGGTGACTCAGGAGTAAGGCTGCAAGGTAATGGCCCCTCCCTTAAGGGATAAAAGCCAGCTGAGAAACCGGAGTTCTTTGCAGGAAGCAAAAAAGTTTTTGCACTCAAGCCTTGTGGACGTTCAGAATATCTTGGTTTGTGTTTGGAGACTCTTCATGTTTGAAATATTTCTTGGCAACTTTATCTATTGTTCTGGGCAGCCTTGCACCACCTTGGCCAGGCTCCTTCTTGTCAGAGACAATTAGTTTGAAACAGCCTTTTAACCGGGAAGGAACGGATTCAGAAGAATCATTAAAAGGTTTTGCTGTTGCCTCTGTTTGGAGTTGGTTTCCTTGGAACAAGGTTTGGGTCAGAACAAAAATCCACCGAGGTGTCTCGCTTAGCACCGTAAATTTTGGGCTGAATTGTGGCCACAAGTTGAGGACTACCTGTAAAGGGTCTCCAGCTCAAGCAGACTAGAACACCTAGTCAACCTATTCCCCAAAGCCCCTGAGGAGCGGACAAGAAGCAACGGATGGAAACCCACCAAGGAGTAGAAGCAACCGGGAACTAAAGGAGGAACTTCCTGACCGTGAGAATCATGTCAGTGACACTGACTGGAACAATAACAGAGAATATTATAAGAGATAATGGGTGGAGCAGCTCGCCCTCAGAAGTTGTGGGTGTCCTGTCAGTGGGGGTTTTCAAGTAGAGATTGTACACCCATTTGTCCGGAATGGAGCAAGGTCTCCCATTTGAGGAGGGGGCTGGACTAGATGACCCCCAAGGTCCCTTCCAGCCCTACGAGTCTCTGATTCTTTGGGCGCATCCTTCCCTGATCACATTTTCCACTTGTCCATGCTTTATGATATCTAGCTGTGAGATGCCCAGAAGGACCAGGGGGGACATGAGAACATCGTGCAGTATTTGGGGGGCTGCCCCAAAGAAGAAGAGGGGGTCAAGCTATTCTCCAAAGCCCCTGAGGGCAGGACAAGAAGCAATAAGGATGGAAACTGATCCAGGAGAGAGGCAACCTGGAATTAAAGGAGAAACTTCCTGATGGTGAGAACAATGAACCAGTGGAACTCCTTGCCACCAGGAGTTGTGGCTGTTCCATCCCTGGCGGCTTATAAGGAGAAACTGGACAGCCGCTTGTCCAGAATGGTATAGGCTAGAGTCTCCCGCTTGAGCAGAGGGCTGGACTAGAAGACCTCCGAGGCCCCTCCCTGCTCTGACTCTGATTGATTCACTGACCTCCAAGGTCCTGCCGTGTGATTCTGTGAACGGGAAGAGGAGAAGAGCCCCCCTCCCCTCCAGTAACCAGCCCTTGGCCAGGCTGACGTATCTGGGGGCCTCCTCCACCCACTTTCGGCCTCGTAAGCCGCAGTGAGGCACCAAACGAGCAGAGCAGAGCGGAGGATGATGAATGCCCCTCATCGCCCAGGCCTCCTCCTCCTCCTCCTTCTTGTTCCCCGCGTCCTCCATCCTGCCTCCGTAATCCGATTAGGAGCCGAACCTCCAGGCAAGCTCAATCAATGGGCAGACGCCACACCAGGCCGTCCGAGGCAGCTCGGCTGGTGGGGAGCCATCGATCAAACACACGCGCATGGGGTTCTGGGTGGGGGGAGGGGGCTGCAGAGGGTGCCTCGGTGCCCCCCCTCCAGAAGAAATGCCCTTGCTGGGCATCTCTGCACATGCCTGGAGGCTCTGGCGAAGGGCAGCGAGCACCTCTGCCACTGCCGTGGGCTGTGGGAAAGGCCTTGGGAGACCGGGGGTGGGTGGGTGGGAAAGGATGCTGCCGAGAGAAAAATGGGGTGGAGACCCTGGGAAAAGAGCCAGAGAGAAGATCAGGGGGGCTGGAGGCTCAAAATTACGAAGAAGGGATGCAGCAGCTGGGGATGGCCAGCCTAGAGAAAAGAAGGACCAGTGTGCTACAGGTAGTCAGATAACAGATAATCAGAGTTGGAAGGGACCTTGTAGGTCATCTAGTCCAACCCCCCTGCCCAAGCAGGAGACCCTACACCACTTCTGACAGAGGGCAGTCCAGTCTCTTCTTGAAAGCCTCCAGGGATGAAGCTCCCACAACTTCCGAAGGCAACTTCTGTTCCATCGGTTGATCGTTTTCACTGTCACGTAAACTCCTCCTTATTTCCAGGTTGAAAAATCTCTCCTTGTTCAGTTTCCATCCATTATTCCTTGTCTGGCTTTCAGGGGCTTTAGAAAATAGCTTGACTCCTTCCTCCTCTCTGGGCAGCCCCTCAAATACTGGAAGGCTGCTGTCCTGCCTCCCCTGGTCCTTCTCTTCCCTAGACTAGCCAGGCCCAGTTCCTGCAATTGTTCTTGAGCCTCCAGTCCCCTCATCATCCTCACTGCTCTTCTCTGCACTTTTTCTAGAATCTCAACCTCTGTGGTGACCAAAACTGGATGCAGGACTCTAGGTGTGGCCTTACTAAGGCTTTATAGAGTGGTATTAGTACCTCCCTTGATCCTGATCCTCGACTTACAGCAGTTCATTTAGTGACCGTTTGAAGTTGCAACGCTGCCCCACCCCCTCCAATAGTGACTTCTGATCGTTTTTCACACTCACGAGCACTGCAACGTCCCTGTGGTCAAAATTCGGAAGCTTGGCAACTGGCTCGTATTTACGACAGGGTCACGAGGTCCCCTTTTGCGACCTTCGGACAAGCCAAGTCAACGGGGATTCACTTAATGACTGTGTGACCCACTTAAACAACAGCGGCGATTCACTTAACGAATCGTGGCAAGAAAAGGCCATTAAAAGGGGATGCAAAACGCACTTAGGAACTGTTTGAAATCTGAGGCTTGATTGTGGTCATTAAGTCGAGGACCTCCCCTGCATTTCCAGAAGAGGACCTTAGGACAGGATGAGGAAGCAGAGGTCCAAGGACCAAAAAGCCCCCCCCCACTCCCGCTCCTCAAACCGTCACTTGAGAGCTGGCCGGGTGGCTTTTCAAGGACCCAGGATGACAAAGACACAGCCGAGATGCACGCTGCATTTATTCCAACACAATTACAATAACTTACACCTCCCTCTATGGCCCTGGGGGCCTGGAAAGCACCTCCGTTCCCGCACCACCACCACACACATACACCCATTCACAAGGGAGAAGAGCCCTCTGGGGCAGGGATTAGGCACTCAACCTGGTTGGGTTGCTGGATGAGGGGATGAGGAACCACCCCACTACCTGAGACATGATAAGCACAGCGGATGGGAGCCATCATCCTGGATGGACGCTCCTCTTCCTGGGACTCCCCGCCTTCTGACCTGCTCCGGCTGGCCTGGACTACAACTCACACGCACCCTCCAGGGTGGAGAGAGCTGCCCTTCCTGCTGCCCTCCAGGGAAAGCCGCCTCCCCCACAGACATATGACCATGTCTTACGACTGCTTTATTACCAACTCGTGCTCTGCCAGGCGCTGCCCAGGGGCACCGAGGGCCGGCGCCTAGGAGGGATAGGAGACTTCGTCGGGCATCAGTGGGGCCTGGATGTCCAGTTTCCGGCTTTTGCTGTCCTCCTGGATCTCCAGCCGCAGCGTGGGGCCTTTCCGCTGGCCCTCAGCGGGCAGGGAGCCGCCCTCCTGGCCCCTGGCCTTCAGCAGCTGCTTATCGGAGTCGTCCACAGTGATTCTCAGGGTGCAGCCATGGGGCAGGAGGTCCTGCTCGTAGGCCGCAGCAAGCTGGTTCACCACCCGGCGCTCAACCTGGCCGAGAGAGAAGAACCAGGGTGCCACTTCAGGGGTCTAAAGACTGGCACAGGCTGCCTTTCCCAAGGCTCCGATTTCCGGGGGGAAATAAACCCAAGGAAAAGGGACTTTCAGCTGCGGTTCTATGCAGAATTTACAGGGGGTGGGTGGGTTTAATTTATAACTGGGATGCAGAGGGACCCAGACTGGTAGGGGATGGGCAGAATGTCCCTGTGTTTCATTGCAGATGAATTTGAAAGAAGGGTTGGGTTTTTGTTTTTTGTTTGCTTCTTGACTCACTGCACCTGGTTTCCAAACTAGGAAACCAGGAAGACGCTGAGTTCTAGTTCTGTCTCGGCAGGAAAGATACTGGGTGGCCTTGGACCCATCACCAGGGACAGTGAGTTCTAGTCCCGCTTCAGGCACAAGAGCTGACTGGATTGGCTTGGGGCCAATCACCAGGAGACGGGGAGTTCTAGTTCTGCCTCAGGCATGAAAGCCGGCTGGGAGATTTGGGGCCAGTCCCTCTCTTGAAGCCCAACCACTTTACAGGGCTGTTGTGGGAAAAATAGGAGGAAGAACATCCGCTGCTTACGTTATTTATAAAAACAACAAAAGGCGGCACATAGATAGATACAGATAGATGACAGAAATAGAAATAGATGATAGATAGATGGTAGGTATATAGATATACAGATGATAGATAGATACAGATGATGATAGATATAGATATAGACAGATGATAGATAGAAATAGATAGACGATAGATAAATGATATAGATATAGATAGAAATAAAGAGATATAGATGATCGATAAATAGATATATACAGATAGTAGATAGATAGATGGGTGGATGGATGGATAGATGATAGATAGATAGATAGATGATTGATAGACATAGATAAGATATAGATGGGAGGGTGGATGGATAGACAGATGATAGACAGACAGACAGACAGACAGACAGAGATGGGTGGATGGTTGGACAGACAGACAGACAGACAGACAAACAAATAAATAGCTGACGCAGAAGCCTTTGGGGGAAAGGGAACAATGACCTCAAGGCAAAAGGACAAGGAAGGGGTGGGGGCGGGGTGGGGGTCTTGGAGAGAAAGCCAAGCCGGCCTGAGCTCACCTCGTGCTTGATGGACCGGGCTCCGTAGTGGAGGTTGTAGCCGTCAGCCAGCACGTCCATCACCTCCCTGTCCCAGATCAGAGTGATGTTGTGCCTCGCTTTGGCCTGCAGGGGGAGGAAGGAGCGGCAGTGAGAGGCTCTTCCAACAGGGGGCTCAGATTCTGCTTCCCGAATACAGAAGAGTCCTCGACTTACGATCCCAATCGAGCCCAAAGTTTCTGCTGCTAAGTGAAACATCCCTTAAGTGGGTTTCGACACCCCGTTATTCCACGGCTTTTCTTTTGTTAAGTGGAACCACTGCAGTTTATTAAGTTAGCAGCACAGCTTGTTGTTAAGTGAATCTGACTTCGCTGGTCGTCGTAAATGGGAGCCCGTGGAGCCAAGCGCCCAAATTTTGATCACCTGACCTGTGGGGAGGAGGCCGCAGCCGTCGTAAGGGTGGAAACGCAGGTCACCTAATTCTCAGTGCTGCCGTCACTTCGAACAGTCACTAAGTGAACAGCTGTAAGTCGAGGACTGCCTGTACCGAAGTGGGAGCGGGGGGCAAGGACTGGTAGGACTCACTCGCTTGGCCCAGAAACTCAGCTCCTTGTTGACCAGCTGGATCAGCTCCGACTGGCAGAAGGGGAGGAAGTAGACAATCTCGTTGATCCTGCCCAGGAACTCGTCCCGCCGGAAGTGAGCCTGTGGAAGGGCAGAGAACGGAGCATTGCGGGGGGGTGCAGGATGGGCTGGCTGGCACAGACCCATCTCCTACCCCCCTGCTTATGGCTCTGGAGAGGAGGATGGGGGGGCGTATACATTTAATCAATAAATCAAAACAGGGAACGGATTAACGGAGTTGGAGGGGACCTCGTAGGTCATCTAGTCCAGTGGTTTCCAACCAGTGGGCTGGGGACCACTGGTGGTCCGTGAGAAAATCTTGGTGGTCTGCAGAGAAATGTCCCCCCCCAAAAAAGCAATTAATCCAGGCTGCGTAGGAACACAAGGCTTGCGTCGCTTGCATTGCGAACAACACGAGTGAGGGGAGGGGGGAGAGGGTGGAGGGGGGGAACTTGCCCCACTCCCCCCATGCGCCTGGCCTGTCTGCTTCTGCCCTCTTCTTTCTTCTTCTGCTTTTGGCTGCATGCAAGGAAAGCAGCCAAAGTCTTTCTTTCTCTCCCCCAAACTCTGCCAGAAATGAGTCTTTGGGACCCTGCAAGGCTTCCTGCTCCAAGAGGCTGCGCCGGCAAAGACTCATTTCTGGTGCAGTTTGGGGGACAGAAAGAAAGACTTCTGCGGCTTCTCCTGCTTTCCTTGCATGCAGCCAAAAGTCTCTCTCTCCCCCTGAGAACGGAGCTGGAGACGGTATCCTGCGATCCCAAATAAAGAACAATCGATCGGTAGGAAAATGGGATGGGGGATTTTCCTGCAGACTTTTTGGGGGATTTTCCCAGGGTCTCTGGTCCGCCGGATTTCAAAGGATGAGTTTGGGGGTCCCTGAGGTCAAAAAGGTGGGTGACCCTGGGCTAGTCAATCCCCCTGCTCAAGGAGGAAACCTTATGGCATTTCGGACAAAGGGTTGTCCCGTCTCTTTTTGAAAGCCTCTGGCGATGGAGCAGCCTCTACTTTCTTGTGGCAAGTTGTTCTACTGGTTAATTGTTGTATTACAACACCCACCAAGTCTCTGCCTCGCTATGGATGAAGGAGACCGGAGCCCCCAGTGACGTTGAGCCCCTTGTGAAGAAGAAGTGATTGGACAACCCATTGGCCCAGAATACTACAGGTAGTCCTCCACTTACAACAGATGTTCAGCAACAGATATGGCCATAAGTTGAGAACTCCCTGTATAGGCAGGGGTGGACAATGACGGCCCCTTTACGCCCTGTTGGATTTCCATTCCCTGAGCCAGCCAGCACGGCCGCCCTTTGAGCATGGCTGGCTCAGAGACTCTGGGAGCTGAAATCCAACAGGGGCGTGAAGGGGCCACTTTTGCTCACCCCTGCTTGAGCAGGGGGTTGGACTGGATGACCTCTAAGGTCCCTTCCAACGTCTTTATTCTATGATTAAGCCTTGGGGTGGGTGGGGAAAGCTTTCCTGGCAAAAACCAAGCCAAAAACCAAGGCGAAGGAGAGACCGGCCTGGGGTTTGGGGCTAGCTAGGAAAGGGGGTACCCAGTTCGCTCTGGGCGGAGGCCTCTGGGTGCAGCTGGCCGTGGAAGCAGCAGGTGGAAGCAAACAACCCCCCCCTCACCCCCGGCTGCCGTTTCTGACCCTCCAGAAGGGCTGCCAAGAGCCCCATCTGTACCTTCAGGATGGGGCGGATCACGTTCTCCTTGAACTGCTTGGAGATGGTTATCTTGTCCGTCACCTGGACGTCGTCTGGAAGACAAAAGCAGCGCTGACAGGGGCCCAAAACACAGCCCTTAGGAAGGAGGGCGGGGAGCCTTGGGGGAGGGATAGAGGAAGGGATGGCTGGCATCCACCTCCCCACCCACCCGTGCATCTCACTTCCCTCCATCTTTCCCTCCCTCCCTCCTTCCATCTCTCCATCCATCTTTCCCTCCCTCCCTCCTTCCATCTCTCCATCCATCCGTGCATGTCACCCTCCTTCCATCTCTCCATACATCTTTCCCTCCCTCCCTCTTTCCATCCATCCATCTCCCTTTCTTTCTTCCATCTATCCCTCCTTCTCTCCATCCATCCGTCTCACTTCCCTTCCTTCCTTCCCTTTCCTTCCTTCTATCCATCCATCCATCTCTCCCTCCATCCATCTCCCTTTCTTTCTTCCATCTATCCCTCCCTCCTTCTCTCCATCCATCCATCTCACTTCCCTCCTTCCTTCCTTCCATCCTCATTTCCTTCCTTCCATCCACCCATCCATCTCTCCCTCCCTCCCTCCACCCACCCAGGTCAGCTCTTCAGAAGCGATTTGCTCAACAACCATGGGGACAGAGGTCGTAAAATGGGGGCACCCCTCGCTTAACAACGGTCTCGCTTAGTAAGAGAAATCTCAGGCTCAACTCTGGTCATAAGCCGTGGACGTAACCCCTCTCCCCCCCCCCGGTGATGGAAGGGCAAGCAATGCAGACCAGGGGAAAGAAGGAAGAGGGTGAGTGGCCCCAGGGGGCCCCCCCTGCAGGGAGGGAGGGAAGGGCCAGGGACCCACCCAGCTTCTCGGCGATCCTCTTCCGACTTAGCTCCAGCGCGTCCTCCCTCAGCTCCAGAGCATGCTGGGCGATCTCGTCGCTGGCCACGTTGGAGGTCATGATGAAGATGGCGTCCTTGCAGTCAATGGTCTTCCCCTTCCCGTCGGTCAGCCGGCCCTTCGGAGGACGGAGGGGACATTAAGCCTGGTCAGGCTGAAGGGGAGCCTCAACCCCCCAGGCCGTTGGGTATAATAAATAGAAGCAAACCCACCCTCCCTTCCAGCACGGATGACGTTCCCTAGTTGGGTCGTGAGATGCCTGCAAGGAAACCGCCCAGCTCAGAAGGCACCGATGGTTGTTGAATTTGTGGCCAACTGGCTGAAAAGCTATGACGGTCGCAGGGTGAATTTCAGATGATCAAAATCAATGGGGTAAGCTGGATTTGCTTAACAACAGGTTAGTAATTTAACGATGGCGGTGTTTCACTTAACAGCGGTGCCCAGAAGAGCCATAAAATGGGGTAAAACCTGTTTAACCCATTTCTCATTTCACTCCGTAGATGTTGTTGGTGCAACGAGCAAAACTCATTTGGCCACAGGAATTGGGGGCTCCGTTTATGGCAGTGAATCACTGGAGTTTTTTGCTCCGGGTAAATGAAACCAGCCCGTTTAAAGGGTCTCCCAGGGACTGCCTGGGCCTCAGGTGCTGAGCTGGGGTCCAAAGAGCCCCCAACCCAGAAGGGAGATGGGAGACTGAGCTTTGGGGACAAGGCAGGAGTTGCCGCTGGGCCCTGCGTGAATATCTGAGAATGTGGAATGAAGGACCTTTTAAAAATAGGGATGGCTGGTAAAGGGAGAAGGAGGAGGAGGAGGAGCAGGGAGGAAAGAGAATGAGGGGGGTCCTGCTCTCCCCCTCCCCTTTCTAAGTGTCGCCAGGAGCGGTCCTGTCCAGCCGAACGACACCCATTTGTGTCAGTGCTGGGGATTAACATTTCGGTTATTGCTCTGTCAGACCGGCAGTTCAGGAATTGATTTCGCATTTAGCGGCTGCCACCGTGATCTATGCAAGAAAAATGCCAGCGTTATTAATCCTGGGGAAAAGGGGGAAAAAGGAAACACAAACAAACAAACCAAACAACCACAACAGAACCCTGAAAAGGCACCACCATTACACACAGCACACACCCACCACCCCCACACCCAAGACGAAATGCAAAGGACGGAGGTGGCCAGAGAGACTTCACGGGACACTCTGTGCCGGCTGATGGGAGCCAGGGGTGGGGGCTGCCTCTCCCCGCCTCCCCGACCCAGCTGGGTGCAGAGTCTCCCTGGCACTCAAGGACGCAGCTGGGCATGCTGGGCCCATTGCAGATGTTAAGGCAGCCGACCTGATTTTGTGAGCTTTTGGGGAGGGTTACGGTGTGGAGAGGGCAGCTACCAGCCTGGGTCCCGATTACTACTGGAAGGTTCTAGAGATCCAGCGTAACAGAATAACAGGATACAGTTGGAAGGGACCCTGGAGGTCTTCTAGCCCAACCCCCTGCCTAGGCAGGAAACCCTACACCACTTCAGACAAAGGGTTATCCAACCTCTTCTTAAAAACTTCCAGTGTTGGAGCAGCCACAACTTCTGGAGGCCAAGTTCTTCTGTTGATTAATTGTTCCAACTGTCAGAAATTTTCCCCTTAATTCCAGGTCGCGTCTCTCCTTGGTTGGTTTCCATCTGTTGCTCCTTGTCCTCAGGTGCTTTGGAGAGTAATTTGACCCCCTCTTCTTTGTGGCAACCCCTGAGTTATTGGAAGGCTGCTATCATGTCTCCCTCAGTCCTTCTTTTCATTAGACTAGACCTACCCAATTCCTGCAACCGTTCTTTCAGGCAAATGGCTGCCCAATCTTTTCTTAAAAACCTCCAGTGGTGGCTCACCCACAACTTCTGGAGGGAAGCCGTTCCCCTGGTTAATTGTTTTAGCCGTCAGGAAATTCCTGCTGAGTTCCAGGTTGATTCTCTCCTCGATGAGTTTCCACCTGTTGCTTCTTGTCGGCCTTCTGGGGCCTTGGAGAACAGGCTGACATAGCTACCTGAAGGTCCCAAGGTCCAATGAATGAATGGCCTGGTGAGCATCCACCCCAGCCTGAACCAACTCCACTGGAAGTCAGAGAGGAGGAGAACGGAATCCAACTGCTGGAGTGTTGCAGAAGAAGCTATTTGGTGTAACGCTGTAGTCTACCCAGAGTCACTGCAATGAGATGGGCAGCCAAGGAACCAATGAAACCCTAACCCTAACCTGGAACCCAGAACAAAAGAATGACTGAAGGACCTGGAACCTAGAACAAATGAATGACTGAAGGACTGGAACCTAGAACAAATAAAGAATGACCTGGAATCTAGGACTGAATGAGTGACCAAGAACCAGAAGAAAAGAAAGATCTGGAATGAGTGACCAAGAACCCAGAAGAACAAATGAATGACTGAACCTGACCTGGAATGACTACCTGGAACCTAGAACAAATGAATGAGTGACCAAGAACCCAGAAGAAAATAAAGAATGACCTGGAATCTAGGACAAATGAATGAGTGACCAAGAACCCAGAAGAAAAGAAAGATCTGGAACTTGGACAAATGAATGACCTGGAACCCAGAACAAAAAAAATGACTGAAGGACCTGGAACCTAGAACAAATGAATGACTGAAGGACCTGGAACCTAGAACAAATGAATGACTGAAGGACCTGGAACCTAGAACAAATGAATGAGTGACCAAGAACCCAGAAGAAAAGAAAGAATGACCTGGAATCTAGGACAAATGAATGAGTGACCAAGAACCCAGAAGAAAAGAAAGATCTGGAACTTGGACAAATGAATGACCTGGGATGCAGAACAAAAGAACAACCGAAGGACCTGGAACCCAGAACAAACAAATGAGTGACCAAGAACCCAGAAGAAAAGAACAAATGAATGACCTGGAACCCAGAACAACCCCCAGGAGCCTGATCTTACTTCATCAAAGAGCTGCAGCATGATGGTCAGGACATCTGGGTGGGCCTTGTCCACCTCATCGAAGAGGACCACGGCGTTGGGGCATTGCTTCAGCTTCTTTGTGAGCTGCCCCCCTTCGTCATGACCAATGTAGCCTGGGGGAGAGCCAATGAACTTGGCCACCTGCAAGAGACACCCCACCCCTGGAGTTAGACCATCAAGCCTTCTGGGATTCAAAGCAAGCTCTCCCTCCCCCCCCAACCCCTCTCCCCACAAGAAAAAGGACCACAACCTGAGGAGGAGTTAACCGTAGTTGGAGTAGAGAGAATCCAACCACACCAGATGTGATCACAATTAATACGTATTTCTCCTTGGGAGATTATGCTGAGAAACGTGATTTCTGTGGCTCAATCTGTACACAAGCTTTTTGGTACCTGGCAAGAGTTGAGAGAGGGACCAAGGAAGGAAAGTGCTTCCCTCCTAGCACTGATGATGACCCCCAGTTGGGTCCTAAAATGTCTGCAAGAAAGCCACCGAGCTCAGAGAGCACCAAGGACCCCACACTCCTCCTCCTCTTCCTGGTCATCTTATCCTCCGCAAATCCCACCCTCTCCTAGCACTGGTGATGTTGCCTAGCTGGGTCCTGAAACGTCTGCAAGAAAGCCACCAAGCTCAGACAGCACCAGGGACCCCAAGGTTCCACCCTGAGCTACAAGTATTCTTTTCTACTGAGACTAGCAAATAGTAAGAAATATTAGCAAGAGAAACTGCAGCCCACTCCGTGCAGGGCTGGAGGAACAAAGCCAAGCCCTCGGGGAGGATTCTATACTTGGGGCAGCTGAGGTGAGACGGGTATCTGGGGTCTGCAAGATGGGGTTATGGGTTGAGAGGGCACCAGGCTGGAGAGGCCTGGCAGCCTCCTCTCTTCCTCCTCCTCCTCCTCACCTCGTGCCTCTCCTGAAACTCCGACATGTCCAAGCGGATGAAGCCCTGCGGAGAGGAAGGAAGCAAAGGGGAATTAGAGATGCTGTCGGACCTTTTCCAAGCCCTTTAAGTGAGGGAGCAGCCTCTACAAACGTTTGGGGTAACATTTCACCCCCTTCTGAAGATTAAATTGGTGTCTGCCAATAAAGGGGTGGTGGTGGTGGTTCAAGGCCGGCCTCTTTGAGGGACCCCTGACTCATGTCCTCTGACCTACACCCAACATGGAGACTGGTCTAAAGAATGGCCGCCGATTTGATGCCGTTCCCTGACAGGCTGCTAAGCCGGATCCACGGAAAACGAAGGGAATCCTATTTGGATTGACTTCACAGCTCTTGCAAAATGGGGCATGACTTCCCTTAGCAGGTGCCTTGCTTAGCAACAGGAATCCTGGCCCCAGTTGTGCTGGTGACTGAAGGAAGACCTGTGCGCATGTCCCACTTTTGATGGGTACAAAATTAAAGCAGGATATTAAACCAGGGATCCCCAAACTTAGCCACTTCAAGACTTGTGGACTTCGACTCCCAGAATTCTCCAGCCAGCTATGCTGGCTGGAGAATTCTGGGAGTTGAAGTCCACGAGTCTTCAAGTGGCTAAGTTTGGAGACCTCTGTATCAAACAATAAAACCCACAGTAAGGTGGAAGACGGAATTTCATCGCTGAAAATGGAAATTTAGTTGCGTTTCTTGGGAATCCCTCTCATTCAGATTGCTTTCTTCCTTTTTGGGGGGAGGGAGGGAGGGATTAAAAAAAAAGGGAATTCAAAACTCATGTGTGGAATGGAACAGGAGAGTATTAAAACTATTTAAATGTTTGCAAATGTACCAAGAGATACATGGCATCCCTCCGCAAACTCCGAATTTAAATTACGAGCAGAATAAAACGCCAGCTAAATTAAACCCGCAGATGTCTGTGGAAGTGAAATAAGGCTTCTGGGGGATGCGTAGGTTGTTACTCATGGGAAAAGCACCAGTTTGCCTGCAAAGAGGAGGCTTCACGGGAACGAAAATCGAAGCGCCTTCTCTCTCGAAGAATGCCTGGATTTTGCAGTCTGGCAATAGCTAAAAACACCTGATTCTCAGGTAATTCAGTTCCTCCAATCCCAACTACAGGACCATGACTCATAGGGATACCTGGAACCCCCGAAAGAATGCAAATCTGACTGAGGGACGTCAGGAACAGCTAGAATAGCTATACACAAGGCTGCTTATGGGTGCAGGTAGGGGAGGTGCAATCATCACAACTTCAACACTGGGTTTTGGGGGTGGAGGGGTCTATTGTAACTTTGTCGTTAAGCAAGTGGTTGTAAGATGAGGGCTATCTATATCAGGGGTCTCCAACCTTGGCAATGTGGACTTCAACTCCCAGAATTCCTCAGCCCCCTTTGCTGGCTCAGGAATCCTGGGAGTTGAAGTCCACAAGTCTTAGAGTTGCCAAGGTCGGAGACCCCTGATCTATATGGCTGCCCAGAACAGTCTCTGGCAGCTGCACCTGGGCTCCCCAATCATGGCCACCTGAAGACTGGTGGACTTCAACTCCCAGGATTCCTCAGCCCCCTTGCTGGCTCAGGAATCCTGGGAGTTGAAGTCCACAAGTCTTAAGTTGCCAAGGTCGAGACCCCTGATCTATATGGCTGCCCAGAACAGTCTCTGGCAGCTGCACCTGGCTCCCAATCATGGCCACCTGAAGTGGTGGACTTCAACTCCCAGGATTCCTCAGCCCCCTTTGCTGGCTCAGGAATCCTGGGAGTTGAAGTCCACAAGTCTTAAAGTTGCCAAGGTCGGAGACCCCTCATCTATATGGCTGCCCAGAACAGTCTCTGGCAGCTGCACCTGGGCTCTCCAATCATGGCTACCTGAAGACCGGTGGACTTCAACTCCCAGGATTCCTCAGCCAGCCAAAAGGGATTCTGGGAGTTGAAGTCCGCAAGTCCTAACGAGGCCAGGGTTGGAGACTCCGGTTCTACACGTTATCAGCCTGACCCTTCCTCTCCTGGGCCTGCACACAACACCCACCTGGGCTGTGGCTTAACAATGAGATCTTACCTTTTTGACGTCTTTGTGCAGGTACTTGGCAGTCTGCTTGGCCAGCTCAGTTTTACCTGTTCAGGAGGCAAGAGCAGGAGATGTGAAGAGGAGGAAGGCTCCCAGCTCCACTACAAAATACAGGTGGCCCTCGGCTTACAACCACAACTGGGTTGTATGTCCCTAACTGTGAGGGCACAGCACACCTGTTGCAACCACAGCACAATAGCCTGCTGCTGGTGAAAGCCTACCACGTTTAGATAGTGGTTGCCACGATATAAAAAAAAGATGTTGAGAGAATCTGGAAAGAGTGCAGAGAAGAGCAACGAAGAGGATTAACCGCCTGGAGATTAAAACATATGAAAAACAATTGCAGGAATTGGATACGACCTGTCTAGAGAAAAGAAAAACTGGGGGTGACATGATAGCAGCATTCCAGTATTTGAGGGGTGTCAGAGTATATTCATGAACTGGAATAGAGCTTGGCAACTAAATCAGCCAATGAAGACAGTTTGGAAACTGAAACTAGAAGCAGCCCAGGCGTGGCTCTATGTTAAGCTCTGAGTCTGTCTATCGAAGATGAAACTAACTTGCTTGCTTGTTGAAGACTGGAGCTCTGCTCTGAACTTGCAACATGTTTCTGTGTGAGTTTGCCCCATGTTGGAGAAATCTACAACTGGTTTGTAAAATCTACTTATGTTTATAAAGATGTTAAATGAAGCATCGGCCACCTGGGTTTATTTTTCTGGCGCTGAATTATCGCTGCAAAACTCTCAACAAGGGGCTGCCCCAAAGAAGAGGGGGTCAAGCTATTCTCCAAAGCCCCTGAAGGCAGGACAAGAAGCAATGGATGGAAATTATTCCAGGAGAGAAGCAACTTGGAACTAAGGAGAAGTTTTCTGACAATTTTACCTGATTTTACGACCTTGGGGTTTTTTTTTGGCCAGGGTTGTTAAACCAACCACTGCTGGTTAAGAGAATCGCAGGGTTTCTCCCACTGACTTTTGCTTGTTGGAAGCTAGCCGAGAAGGTCGCAAACGGATCAGGCCAGGAATGCTGGTTTAAGAAGCCGCTTTCCGTACTGCGATGATCTTGAGACAAGGAGCAGTGAATGCCAGGAAGCCCAATATTCTTTGAGAACTGGATTTATATGCAACCCTGGTCATAAAAGTCTAGGCACGAGACGATTAATAATTCAAAATGTAGACTGCAAAACAAATCTATTTTGATATGTACCAACAGGCAGGGCCGCTCATCAGAGTTGCAAAGCTGTTCCTGGCCAGGTGTATCTCTGCAGATAGCTGGTATTCTGGCAGGTGTCCCAAAGGTGAAAGCACCTTTGAGATTTATTTACTATTTATGGATTATGAGGTTTTTCTCTCTCTCTCTACTGTAGTTATTTGACCCTAAGCAGCCTATAAACAACAATGTGCAAATAGGTAATATCAGAACAATTCAGAAAAAAAAAACCCAGAAATTAAAAATATATCAAAAATTGTATTATGCGAGCTCCAGAGGGAAACATCAGGGAATTTCTTATTCTTTATTTCTTCTTCTTTTTATTATTTCTATAGCTGCCCATTTCAACCAAGGAACTCTGGGAGGCTTCCAATCCTAAAACTATAAAAATTAAAAACCATAAAATGACAAAATTCTTGATTTTCTTTTTTGCTGCTATTGTTTTTTCTTTTCCCCAGCAGCCTCAATGGTTGCAGTGTCCCCGGGGGTCAGATGATCCTTTTTGTGACATTCTGACAAGTGAAGTCAGATTCACTTAACAACTATGGTGAGAAAGGTCGAAATGGGACACAACTCGCTTAGCAACTGCCTTTGCTTATAAATGTAATTAAAATAAAAAAATAAATAAATAAACGGAAATTTTGGGCCCGATTGTCGCTGTAAGTCCAGGACTACACATATTCTGTAGGTAGGGTTTCCTGATGGAGGCTTTGTGGGTGGGAGGGAAATTTATCCTCTTTTATACTGCTCCACCTGGATTAATTTGGATTTCTTGGCTACTTGGGAGGATCCACTTTCTGCAATCTGGATTCATGGAATTCGAAATTGAAGCGTGTGTGTGTGTGTGTGTGTGTGTGTAATCTAGACCAGTGATTCTCAACCTTGGCAGGTGGCTGAGGAATTCTGGACGTCCACAAGTCTTAAGAGGGGCCAAGGTTGGACACCTCTGCCTTAAACCAACATGCATCTCCTCACCCCCGAGGGTTTTTTTTTTCACCATCCCGTGGACAACAATCTCCAGATTAAACTCAGGTAGCCTCCAGGAAAGAAGAAGCCCCACCCACCCTTGAGTGGCAGTGCAGATATGGAGCCCATCAAAGATTTGGTCTGTTGTCACCAGGGTTGGGTGGGGTTCGGGGTTTTACTTCTGCAAGCCTCATGGAGACAGCAGGAGTGGGTGGGTGGGTGGCCTTATCAATTCTTTTCACAAATAATAAAATTTAAAAATGTATGGCAGAAGGGTGTTTGAGATCAATAAAGGAAAATCTTTGTAGCTAAAGATTGAAACGAGGGGCCCTTGGCGCTCCCTGAACTTGCTGGTTGCCTTGCAGACATTTCATGACCAAACTAGAAATCATCATTAGTGCTAGAGGGGTGTGAGAGATGTGGGGAGGAGGAAGAGGAGGAAGAGGAGGACTGTGGGGTCCTTTGTGCTCTCTGAGCTGGGTTGTTTTCTTGCAGACGTTTCATTACCCAACTAGGTAACGTTATCAGTGCCACAGGGGAATGGGGTTTGCAGAGGAGGAGGAGGGGGAGGAAGAGGACTATGGGGTCCTTCGTGCTCTGAAGTTGGTTGTTTTCTTGCAGACGTTTCATGACCCAACTAGGGAACATCATCAGTGCTGGGAGGCTGTCATGCCCCTGGTGGAGACTGACTCCAAGGGAGAGGAGGAACAGCCGACAGGGAGTGGGAGTGCGGCTCCGGAGGTTGTGGAGGAGGCTGGGGAAGGGCAGAGGCCAGCTGGGCAGTCAGAGGAGGACCCAGGCCCATCCCCTCTCCATCCTAGGACATGCAGGGAGGAGAGGATAAGGGAGAGACATGGTCTACTGGGGAGGAGAGGGCCTTGATCCCCTTCATGGGCTGCAGGTGTGAGAACTGAATAAGAGTTTGGACCTGCGTACTGGCAAACGCTGGAACCAAATCGTGTAAATATCTCTAGTTTATAGTTCCTCTCTGAGTTTGGCGTCCTTCCCAGTGTGTGTGGAAATCCTCCAGCCCATATCTTGCCTGGTTTGTATTGCCTTTTTCATTCTTCGTGTAATTGTGTGGGAGTTTTTTTTGTCTTCCGCCAAAGATATTCGGAGCTTGGAAGCAAACTGAAGGAATAAAAGGGGCTTCATCTGTTTTCTGTGACGGGGTTTGTTTTGTATCCCACCCTGGGTCATCCCAGAGGCCGGGGGGGGGGTTGCATAAAGGAGGAGGAGGAGGACAATGACTTTGGGGTTCTTGGTGCCCTCTGAGCTTTGTGGCTTTCTTGCAGACCTTTCATGACCCAACTAGGTAACATCATCAGTGCTAGAAGGGTGTGGGAATTGTGGTTAGGAGGAGGAGGAGGAGGAGTATGGGGTCCTTGGTGCTCTCTGAGCTGGCTTGTTTTCTTGCAGATGTTTCGTGACCCAGTGAGGTAATATCATTAGTGCTGGAAGGGAATAGGGCTTGCAGAGAGGAAGGGGGGAGGAGGAGGAGGAGGAGGAGAGACTGACTGACTGACTGACTGTGGGGTCCTTGGTGCTCTCTGAGCTGGCTTGTTTTCTTGCAGACGCTTCATGAGCCAAACTAGGTTAACATCACGAGTGTCACGGAACATGGGTTACGAGACATCTGCAAGAAACCATCCCAGCTCAGGGGTGTGTTGAGATCTTGGTGGCTTCCTTTCCCCCAATTTTTCTTGTTCATCCCTCTGGAGCACGATAGAGCAAAGGTCCCAGAGCATCTTCTCAGCCGTGTCTCCTTTCTCGGGGGGGGGGGGGGGGGAGGAAAGAAAGCAGCGTTACCTATTCCCGAAGATCCCAGGAAGAGGAAGACGAGGGGGTGTTCTTCATCGTACCACCCATTTTCCTTTCTCCGGATGGCTGCCCATGGAAAAGGGGAAAAAACAAAGAAAAAGAGGGGGGGTTTGTTATATATCTGGGCGCATAAGTTTAAAAGAAAAAAAGGAAAAGAAAAAAAGAAGAAGGGGGAACGGCGTATAAATCAATGACACAACAGCCAGGATAATTATCACTAAGTATACACTATGTTTTACTGCTCTCTGCCCACTCAGAGTCCTGGCTGCCATTACGGCTACCTAATTTGATTAGCCAGCACGGGCCCCAGAGGTACCTAATCAGGTTAGCATGGATTTGGAAAGCTGCCCAGAGCAGATTTCGGATAAAGTTTTCCAGGATGTGCACTTAGGGTTGCCAGGGAAACTGGAGAGCAGGATGGAGACTGAATGAACCAGAAAGGGACCTGCAGGAGGGAGGGGGGAGAGAGAGAGAGAGAAAGGGGAGGGGGCTCTCCAGTCAGCCTGCAAAGGGGCTTGGCAAGGAGAGGCCGACGGCTCCTTTGATGCTGCTGACTGGGAAGGCGAGCAGACCTGCGATCAAGGGCACAGGACAGACCAGCACGTGGGGGTCATGGGGGGGTTGGTAAGGGTGGATGAGGAGGAGGTGCCAAGCCCACCACGGAGGAAGAAGGCCCTCTTCGGATGGGCGTGGAGGACCGAAGGCTGAAATGCCAAGAGCAGAGGAGAGTAGAAGAGAGAAGAAGCGGAGAGAGAAAGGAAGGATGGAGAAGAGCAGAAAGGAAGGATAGAGAAGAGAAGAAGGGAGAAGGGAAAAGAAGAAAAGAGAGCAAAGGAGAGAAAGGAAGGATGGAGAAGAAGGAAGAAGAATGGAATGGAGGAGAGGAGAGAAGAGAAAGAAGAGGAGAGGAGAGGTAGAATAGAGTAGGACAGAATATAATAGGGCTGGAAAGGGCCTTGGAGGTCTTCTAGTCCAGCCCCAAGGAGCGAGTGGCAGTGGGGGCCGATGCCTTATCTGTGCGTCTGCTGCTTCCAAAGTATTATTGTAGCAGGAGACCCACCCACGTCAGGCAAATCCAGAAGGAATCTGGTAGCATCCGAAGCAAACGCTAACCAGTAGAATAAACAGGCCAATGTCATTCACACAGGGAGCAAGCTTGTTGTAAACTCAAGGGTCTTCTTTGCCCTCCCCCCACTCCTCCCCATCTAGACCAACGGCCCCCTCCCAGACCCCAACGACTTCACCCAAGGGATCAGATGCTCTTCCGCTAAGGCCCCACTTGGAGTCTAGAGAAGACAAAAAGGTCCTGGGAAAAGACTTTGAAATTGGGATTTTAAAGAAGGACCAAGGAAGATCAGAGCATTTCAGCCTCCCGAGGGGCTGTACTGCAGAGGAAGAACGTCATCTTTGGGGACACATGATAATGAAGCAACATGTATGAAGTTCGCCAGCTTCGCCCGTTTCTGGACCGAGATGCCCTGCGCACAGTGACTCATGCCCTTGTCACCTCCAGACTTGACTACTGCAACGCTCTCTATCTAGGACTGCCCTTGCACACCATCTGGAGACTGCAGCTGGTGCAGAATGCGGCGGTGCGGGTGGTGATGGGAGTCTCCGATTCTCCCATGTTGCCCCTCCGCGCGGGTCTGCATTGGTTGCCGGGCACTCGGGTGAGATTCAAGGTTTTGGTTTTAACATTCAAAGTCCTACATGACATGGGTCCTCAATATTTAAGGAGCACTCCTGCCGATATCAAGTGCCAACCACCCTGTGCGAAAGCACACAGGCAAGGGACTCTTGGGGTCCTGTCGGCAAGCCAATGTCGGCTGGCGGTCCCCTGGCGACAGCCTATTCTGTGGTGGCCCCGACCTCTGGAACCAAGTCCCCTGGGGCTCTGCCTGCCCGACCTCCGCACCTTCCGCCATGATCTGAAGACCTGGTTGTTGACCAATCCGGGCTGTGACCCTCCTTGGGGTGGGGATGGGTTTTAAGTATTTTAACCACTGTAAATTTTAGTTTTTGTATTTTTGGGCTTGTGAAATTAGTTTAATTTCTTTTTAAGTATTTATTGTTGTTTTTAGTTGTATGCCACCCCGAGTCTTCGGAGATGGGGCAGCATACAAGTCCAATAAATAAATAAATAAATTGACAATATGGGGTCTGTGGCGCTCTGAGCTTGGTGGTTCTCTTGCAGATGTTTCATCACCCTACTAGATAACATAATCAGTGTTAGAAGGAGGGATCTGCGGAGAGGAGGAGAACTGTGGGGTCCTTGGTGGTCTCTGAGCTGGATGGTTTTCTTGCAGATGTTTCATTACCAAGTTGGTAACATCTTCACTGCTAATGAGGATGGTAAGAGCACTGACGATGTTCCTTGCTTGGATCACAACCCATCTGCAAGATAGCAACCCAACTCAGAGAGCACCAAGGACCCCACAGTTCTCCCCCTTCTCCTTTATGCAGCACCCACCCCCAGCACTGATGATGCTCCCTAGTTTGGTCAGAAAATGTCAGCAATGAAACAGGCAGGCTCAGAGAGCACCAAGGACCCACCATTGTCTTCTTGCTCCACGCTCCTTCTGTGCAAACCCCATTCCCTTCCAGCACTGATGATGTTCCCTAGATGGGTCATGAAATGCCTGCAAGAAAACAACCCAGCTCAGAGAGCACCAGGGACCCTTCATTTCAACCCTGAACTACAGAGATCATCTTCTGTAGGTAACTGATAATGTACGTATGATGCATCTCCCAAGAAACCTGCACCTGCCTAACCAACAACAGGTTCACAAAAGTTCTGCCTCTGAATGCCATTGCTCGGTTTGAAAAGGTGCTCCAGGCACCTTCTGAATTCCGCTTTTTTTTTTTTAATTACATTTATATGTTTCTCCAGAGACTCAGGGTGCTTACAATCTTTGGAGCACAACCCAGTGTGCTCAGCAATAGCCTTCCTTCCATTGTATATGCCTGCTTACTGCCGCATTTTTACAAAGTCAGCTTATTGCCCCAACAATCTTGGGTCCTCAATTTACCTACCCCGAGAGGATGGAAGGCTGAGTCAACCTTTGAGCCTGGTGGGACTGAGCCTGCAAATTACAGGCAGCTGAACTAAGTGCTAGGCGATTATCAACCTGCACCACCAAGGCGCTTTCAGCCTTGATCCTACGAGAGAGAGAGAGAGAGAGAGAGAGAGAGAGAGAAACAGAGAGAGAAACAGAGAGAGAGAAACAGAGAGAGAGAGAAACAGAGAGAGAGAAACAGAGAGAGAGAGAGGAGAGAGAGAGAAGACAGAGAGACAGAGAGAGAGAGAGAGAGAGAGAGAAACAGAGAGAGAGAAACAGAGAAAGAGAAACAGAGAGAGAAACAGAGAGAGAAAACAGAGAGACAGAGAGAGAAACAGAGAGAGAGAGAGAGAAAGAGAGAGAGAGAAAGAGAGAGAGAAACAGAGAAAGAGAAACAGAGAGAGAAACAGAGAGAGAGAAACAGAGAGAGACAGAGAGAGAAACAGAGAGACAGAGAGAGAAACAGAGAGAGAGAGAGAAACAGAGAGAGAGAGAGAGAGAGAGTTCTGCTTTCTGCCCAATGCTCACATACAATTCCTGCTTCCTTTCTTGGTCACAACTGGCCACAGCCAAGTCTGGAACCAATCTCGTCGTGTCCCCTTTTGTTTCTCTCTCCCCTCTCCCCTCCTCCTCCCCCCAATCCCCCTGGTTCCTGTTAGAAGGTCTACTTACCCCAAGGTGACTTTTCAAGGCCATTCGGCATGGGGGAGCCCTCT
Organism: Naja naja; assembly: GCA_009733165.1. Lineage (NCBI taxonomy): Eukaryota > Metazoa > Chordata > Lepidosauria > Squamata > Elapidae > Naja > Naja naja. Next base: position 61,252,164 of record CM019152.1, on the reverse strand, counting down.
CCTGACTAGGCCAGCCAGCCCACCTCCTGCCCCTGACGCCACACGCCCTGGAAAGTGTTCAAGAAGCAGGTTTCAGTCAGGGGTGGGGTGGGGTGGGGGCAACCACCAACTTGGCAGGCTCTGCCGCATATTCAGGGGAAGCTCTCCGCCATGCCAAAATCAACCAGGAAAGTCAGCACACTGCACAAGCGGAGGCTTTAGGTATCGCGTGGAAAGCGCAACTATTTCTTTCCTTGGTGCAGAGGGTCAACTTTAAGGAAGACACCGAAAAACGTGGGCTGGAGGCCACCTGTGGTCTGAGAAACTTCTGGCCACTCTCCAAGGCAGGAGTCCCCAACCTGGGCCACTTCAACTCCCATAATTCCCCCGCCAGCAACTTTAAGACTTGTGGACTTGAAGTCTGCCAGGCTTAAAGTGGCCAAGGTTGGAATTCTGGGAGTTGAAGTCCGTCAGGTAAAGTGGCCAAGGTTGGAGGCCCCTGGGGAATTCTGGGAGTTGAAGTCCACCAGGTTTCAAATGGCCAAGGTTGGAGGCCCCTGGGGGATACTGGGAGTTGAAGTCCTCCAGCTTTGCTGGCTGGGGAATTCTGGGAGTTGAAGTCTGCTAGGCTTAAAGTGGCCAAGGTTGGAGACCGCTGCTCCAAGGAATGCCAGCTCAGGCAACTGTATGCAGGTGTGATGGCCCTGGTTCTTCCAGGGCTCCACTGGAAACCTGGGAGGACGGGGCCACTGGGAGGCCCTCCAAAGGCCCTTTCACCGGCCATGTCCATGATACTTTGCCCTGACCTCAGGTGATTGCCAGCAGAGAAGATCCTGGAAGCATCCTCCCGATAGAATACAGGTAGTCCTCAACTTACAAAACCGCAACAGAGCCCCAAATTTATGTTCTCGAATGAGAGATTCGTTAAGGGAGCTTGCTCCATTTTATGACTTTTCTCTCCGCATTGGCTAAGCAGGCCACTGCAGTTCTTAAATTACTAACGCGGTTGTTAAGGGAATCCGGCTTCTCCATAGCTGGTCAGAAGGTCGCAAAAGGGGGATCACGTGACCCTCCAGGAGATTGCCACCATCATAAGTACGAGTCAGTTGCCAAGCATCCGAATGTAGATCATGTGACCATGGAGAGGGGGGTACTGCAACGGTCGTGTGAAAAATGGTCCTAAGTCCCTTTTTTTCAGTGCCGTTGTTGTAACTTTCAACTGTCGCTAAATGAACTGTTGTAAGTCGAGGACTACCTGTATGTAGCAGGTGTCCAGGCTGAACCTTGAGGGTCAAATGCATCAGAACTCACCCATCCCTGCCTGCCCGCAAGAGACCTAAATCCAACCCACTTTGAATGCCTTCTTAATTCCCATTCATTTCCCTTGACTTTTAGTAGCTCAGGTTTTTGTAGAGACCTTAAGCTTGCAATAAATCCTTATACTCATTTGGATATCCTGATTTCCCTCTGGCGTTTTGACAGAATATAGGTGGTCCAGGGTTGAATGGTGGGGTCTCTGAGTTTGGTGGGTTTCCTGAAGAGGTTTCCTGCCCCAACTAGGGAACATCATCAGTGCTACTATCGTCATTAGCACTGATGATGCCAGTTAGCAGGGTAATGAAACACCTGCTCAGAGGGCACCAAGGACCCCGTGCAACACTTTTAGCCTTTCGCATGTCTGGAGAGAGACGCAATGTTCATCTAATCAATACCTTAGAAAGTGACCTTTTCAATATCTGAGCTTTGTCTCCAGGCTATGTTGGGAGCTCAGAACGTTTTCTGTCCTGTCCTTATTTCATTCTGGTTTTTCTTCAAAAATGGCCCAACATCTGATGTAACCCAGAGTCTGGGAAAATAGCTGCCACAGAGGTAACACTGTATGACAGCGACTTCTGGATATAGAATATCAGCATACAAAATGTAAAGAGCTAGATGCTAAAAGTATTTACCGATAACCCCTGTCCTGTTGGGTCATCGTTTCAGAGAATTTCCTTATCTGAACAGAGAAACAGAATGACTATAGGTGGGGAAAAATTAATGGGACCAGCAGCTTCTGATTTCCTGCTGGCTTCCCCAGTGACTTTCCTTGAAAGGAGAAGCCAGCAAGGTGTACTGGAACTCCCTCCCTTCCCTCCCTCCCTCCACATGGACTGAGCATGGGCATATTCCAACTTGTCTTCTAATAACAAGGCCCACAGATATTTAGAGAATGTGGCAAAATCTCAGCTGGTCAAAGCAGAATTGACCTGGATTTTCAGCAGCCAAGAGAGGGGACTTCAGCCCTGGCTCTCTAACTTTGTCTGCATGAGTAGTTAGGTAACAACAAGGCAACGCACGCCTTTCTATTTCGATGTGAGTCATTTTGCTGCAGGATCTGATGGTGATTCAGTGCTTTCGTTCCTTCAGATAACTAGGAAAACGTCCTTCTGGAGACTCATCTGAACTTTTCCTTAAATGTGGTGCCCAGAATGGGAGACAATAGTCAAGGCTGTGTGTGTGTGTGTGTGTGTGTGTGTGCTTCATTGAGGGAGAACAGACCAGCCTGCTCCACGACTTGAAAACTGTGTTTCTACTAATTTTGTCTTTGTAGAAGGAAGCCACAAAAAATCCTAGAATGCTAAGACCGGAAGGGACCTTGGAGGTCTTTTAGTCCAAGAAGAAAGAGGAGGAGGAGGAGGAGGAGGAAGAAGAGGAGAAGAAAGAGGAGGAAGAAGAGGAGGAGGACTGTGGGGTTCTTGGTCATCTCTTTGAACTTGGCTGTTTTCTCGCAGACATTTCATTACCCAATTAGATAACATCGTCAGTGCTAGAAAGTAACCCACAAAAGGAACCAAAATGCAGAAGATCACTAGGCTTGAGACCCAATCCTGGGGGGCTCCCCCCTTGAAACCACTGTCCTCTTCAGTGAGGACTAGCTCCTTGGAGGGTCAAAGAAAGCAGAAACACCCACATGTTCAGGCTTCAGCTCTTCAGCCCCCATCGCCCTGAGGCTCGGGAGGTGAAAAGAGTCACTTAGCAGCTCAGCAAACCCCGCCTGACGAGGCGTTAAACATATCAGAAGTTTAACTTCTTATTGTGTTGCCACTTCATTAATTTTTCATCCCTGGATATTCAGGGACTCCAAGTCAGCCTTCAGACGGACGATGTAAAAACCCTACCAGCTCCGACACAAGCTGGGATCCCCCCCAGCTCAGCAGCGCAGGGGGCTCTGGAAAGGCAGGAAGGGAGGCTGTGGGGGGTGGAGGTCAGGCTGGCCCCTAGGTTGAAAGCCTCTTTCTTTTCTTTTTTCCTTCCTTTTTTCCTTCCTTCCTTCCTTCCCTCTCCTTGTTCCTTCCTTCCTTCCCTTCCTCCCTCTCTCCTTCTTCCTTCCTTCCTTCCCTCTCTCTTCTTCCTTCCTTCCTCCCTTCCCTCCCTCTCCTTCTTCTTCCTTCCTTCCTTCCTTTCCTTCCTCTCTCTCCTTGTTCCTTCCTTCCTTCCTTCCTCCCCTCTCTCTCCTTCTTCCTTCCTTCCTTCCTTCCTTCCTCCTTCCCTCCTTCCTTCCTTCCTTCCTTCCTTCCTTCCTTCCTTCCTTCCTTTCCTTCCTTCCTTCCTTCCTCTCTTTCTTTTTTTGCAAAGGCAGGTTTTATTTTGCCCGTCTGCAACTACGCCAGTGCCGGGTCTCTGGGAGGCCCTTCAGCCGGGTGATTGAACTGATAAATTCACTGTATTACTTTACACAAATCAATACCTCAGCAGTTATCAGGGGTCGACGTGAGCAAAATTGGTTTCAGCCAATTTGTGAGCGTAATAAATGTCCATTCATCAAATCAATTCATTCTGTGGGGCTGGATGGGATACCGGTTGGGTTGCCGATACCCGAGGAACGTAGAATCCTAAAGGCCTAAAGGAAGGGGCCTCAGAGGTCTTCTAGTCCAACCCCTTGCTCAAGTCAGGAGACCTCATTCCACCCGTCAAATGGTTGTCCAGTCCTAGGGTCTCCAACCTGAGCCACTTTAAGACTTGTGGACTTCAACTCCCAGAATTCCTCAGCCAGCAAAGCTAGGTGATCTTTCTGGTCTCTTCCAACTCTATCATTCCTGACTGGCTGGGGAATTCTGGGAGTTGAAGTCCACAAGTCTTAAAGCGGCCAAGGTTGGAGACCCCTGGACTCCAGTCTATTCTTGAAAACCTCCAGCAATGGCTGTTAACTGGCTATTCCCTTCTGCGATCTTTCAGCGCCCCACCTTGAGTAGAATAGCCATAACAGCGGCGCCTAGACTTATATACCGCTTTGTGGTGCTTTTACTGAGCCAGCCTACTGCCCCCACCCACCTGGGTCCTCGTTTTACCGACCTCGCAAGGACCTCGGAAAGTAAAACCCTCGCAAATCCCCAGAGCTGGTCAGGATCGAACTGCTGGCAATGGGCAGAGTCAGCCTGCAAATGCTGCACTCCAACCACTGGGCCACCCAGAGCTCTTAGAAGATGGGCTGAAGAGCAGTCGGAAGCTTTCCCTGGTGCAGAATGCAGCTAGTAAATGGTGCCCGGTACATGGCACGGTGAAATGCCACTGCCGTGTGAGCCGCATTGGCTAGTGGTACTTTTCCGGGTGCAATTCCAGGGGCTGGCTCTCGACTTTAAAAGCCCTAGTTGGTTTGGGACCAGGTAACCTGCCTTTTGTCCAAGGGCCTCTACCTGTCCAACACAATCCAGCAGATTGGGCGTGCCGCAGAGGCCGTTAGCCAAAAAGTATCAGCTGGCGGGGGACTAGAAGATGGCGGGCCTTTTTTGCAGCGGCCCCTGCTCTGTGGGAGAGCCGCCCCTCAGAATGTCAACCCATAAAACATTCCCATGCCTGTTTTAGCAATTGCCTTAAAAATAAAAAAGGGGGGAGGAAGAAAATCTGGAAGAGCAGAAGTGCAGCAAAGCCAAAGTACATTCCAACTCTTCTCTTTAAAAGATTGTAACAAAACTACCAGAGCTTTTGCCTGGGAATATATTTAATTGGAGAATGTGACTGATGACACCCAGCCCATGAAGGTGCTCAGTTGGAGAATCTGATTTATGACACACCCAGGGGGGAGGGGGGAAACAAGGTCACAGGGGTCTGGAAATGATGTAGGCCAGAGTTGGCTTCATACAGGGCAGGGCCAGGATGTCGCCTCTAATGAATCCTTGGAAGTTTTTTGAAGTTTGGCTCGAGAATCATGATTTAATTAGGGCGACTGCTTGACTCCTGACATGGAGATTAGAGAGCCCCCGCTTTGCTGGCCTTTCCCAAGGCCTTAATAACCAGCCTGGGGGCTCCTGAGCATGGAGGAAGTTTATGACCGTGGGACAACTTGCCAGGGGACAAGAGTTACACGAATATGAGATAGAATCAGTCAAGCAAGGATGCCAGAGGGACAAAACGAAACGTGAACGTCGAACAATGTTTTCATTATTTAAACAAAAAAATTAAATTGAATTGTTGAATTGTCCTGCAGTGAGTTGTCCTGTTCCGTGCTGAATGTGCAAAGGGCTCCATTTTTTGGGGGGGGGGGCTTTACTGTTAATTGACTAAGTATCTCAGCTGCTGGGTATATCTGTTTTGCATGTTTTTGTTTAAATGTTTTTATTATTTTCCTTGTTTTTATACTACTGGAATTATAACAGATGTTAATTAAGTTGA
>CM019152.1:61195946-61245536 GCA_009733165.1 Naja naja | reverse complement strand
AGGAAGGAAGGAAGGAAGGAAGGAAGGAAGGAAGGAAGGAAGGAAGGAAGGAAGGAAGGAAGGGCTCTGGGTGCCCAGAGGCTGACTGGCTGCCAGGAACCCCAGCCTGCTGCTGCTCCCTGAAGTCCACAGGCCCGCCAACCCCAGCGGGGGGAAGCCCCACCAGCTCCGGCCAAGCGGGTGGCTGAGGGCAGCTGGTCCCTGCCCGAGAGCGAAGGCAGCCGGGCGCCTGCTCCCCGGTAATTCAATCAAGAGACTTTCCCGAAGGGAGGCAGCTGCTCCCTCCTGTGCCCAAGGCAGCCCCCCCACCCCCACCCATCAGAGGACCCCCCTCTCCATTCATCATAGCCTCTGAATTAGCTTCCCCAGCTGCCTGCTGGCTGGCCGGCCGCCTCAGCCCTACCAGGATGCCAGGCTGTGGGTGTGCAAGGGGGACCCACCTCCTCTCACTCCCCTCCCAGCCCCGTCTCCAAAGAGAATGTGGGGGTCCCTTTTTCTGGGACACACTTCCTCCCCCCTCCCAGCTGAGCCTTCCAGTGTTTTCTGCCTCTGGGTTAAGGAGGAGAATAAGCTGAGCCTTGGAGGCATTTGGGTGGGCCCTGGGCCTCTTGGGTTGGACAGTCCTCAACTTACAATGCTTCACTTAGTGACCGTTCAAAGTTTCAACGGTGCTGAAAAAGTGACTTAGGGCTGTTTTTCACACTTATGACTGTTGCAGGATCCCAGGGTCATGGGATCAGGCACTTGGCAACTAGCTCACACTTAGGGCCATTACTGGATCCCCTTTTGCAACCTTCGGGCAAGCAGGGTCAAACGGGGAAGCCAGATTCACTTAACAACCATGCCACTAACTTAACAACGGCAGTGATCCACTCAACAACTGTGGCCAGAAAGGTTGTAAAAGGGGGCAAAACAAAACGCTTCGCTCAGCAACATACATTTCTGGGCTCCACTGCAGTCGTAAGCCGGGGACTACCTGTGTTCTCCAGGTCTTGGAGCCCAAACAGAGGCTGGCTGCAACCGAGCGAGGCTCCACCATCATCCGCTGCTCTGCTTCCCACAGTGGCCCAGAAGATGCTGCTCTCACCCACAGAGGGGAGGCCTCCTGCTTTCCCGCAGCCGATTCGGGAGGGATGCTCCCTTCGGCCCAGGCAGGGCGCTGAATCTTGGAGGCATCAGGCTGCCGGCCCGTGAACTCCACAGGTGGGCGATGCCTCTTCCTGCCAGCTGCCCCCAGTTCCCTAACTAACCCTTTGCCTTCTCCAACCCTGCAGGCTGGGCACTGCGAAAACAGGCCTAATTCAGCCCTTGGGCCCTGGGGTCCCTGGTGCCCTCTGAGCCGGGGCAGGGGTGGGATTCTACCAGTTCGCACCTATTCACTAGAACCGGTTGTTAACATTCTAAGCAGTTCGGAGAACCGGTTGTTAGAAGAAATTACTGGGCTAATCCTGTAAGGAAGGCAGGAAGGAAACATTCTGGTGTTGCTTACAGAAACTGCCTCTCCGTTAACCCTTATTACATTCTTGGCAGGACTAGACTTCCTGTCTCAGGAACGTCTCTGGAGTTTTTTTCCCTCCTTTGCTGGTACTTTGCTTGTGTGGAGTGACCATTCAAAGTTACAATGGCACTGAAAAAAGTGACTTATGGCCCTTTTTCACACTTACGACTGTTGCAGCATCCCCACAGTCATGAGAGGCCAGGCGAGGAGATGCGTGCCTTGATGTGAGTGATGTTGAGTTGGCCATGCCCAGCCAATAACATGACCACCAAGCCACGCCCACCCAGTCACATGACCACCAAGCCACACCCACCAAATAAGCCACGCCCACAGAACCAGTTGTTAAAAAGTTTGAATCCCACCCCTGAGCTGGGGTTTTTTTCTTGCAGAAGTTTAAGGACCCATCTAGGGAACATCATCAGTTCCAAGAGTGGAAACCCCACTCCCTTCAAGTACAGTCCTCCTCTTCCTCCTCCTCCCTGCAGGAAAGCACCCAGCTCAGAGAGCATGAAGCACCCCACAATTCAGCCCCCGAACTACAAACATCCTCTTCTACTTGCAATCTAATACCAGCTCCTGCCTGCAGGCGAAAACCCCTCCAAGGGGTCCCTGACCTGGCTTTAGGGTGGCCCAGGCACTCAACACGTGAAAGAGGTCTCACTGTGAGATGTGATTATGCAAACCCAGCATTAAGTGGCACATCTTTCTCCTCTGAGCTGCAGTAAGCGCCAAAGGGCTAACGTCACTTTCAATGGCTATTTGGGCGATGGATGGATGGATGGATGGATGGATGGATGAGAGGGAGGGTGGGGGGAATATGGAAGGAAGGAAGAAGGAAGACAAAGATAGAAGAAAGAGGAGACAAAAGAGAAGGAGAGAAAAGGGAAGGAAGAAAAAGGAAAGGAGAGACAGAAAGAAAAGGAAAAAAGGAAAGAGAAGAAGAGAAAAAAAAGAGGAGAAGAAAAAGAGGAACAGGAAGAAAAGAAGGAAGGAAGGAAGGAAGGAAGGAAGGAAGGAAGGAAGGAAGGAAGGAAGGAAGGAAGGAAGGAAGGAAGGGAAGGACTAGTACAGTCCCTGCTGGTTTTCAAGGTTATTTTGGAGTGGATCAAAATCACATTTTTTCTTTAAATGGAACATCAAATAGCTGTTAATCTCTCTACCCAACTTCTATCTTTCTCCTGGCTCTCTGCAGCCACATGCAGGCAGGTGGTGTGTTACCTCTGCACATGCTAAATGCACACGCTAAGCTCTGCTTTTGAGCGGCTGCAGATTTCGCCACGTGTTCTTGCAATCTGCTGGAATCCAAGCGGCATCAGCGGCGTATAAGTAAACAAGCAAGCCTTGTGCAGAAGAGGCTGGGCAAGGGAGCCCTTTTACAGCACTTCTCCATCCAAGCCAACAAGGACCCCCTCCTTCCTTCCCCCACCCCAAATGTTAAGAGGCCAATTGCCTGCATGGTTATTGTAAGTGCAAGGGAGCCGGCCTGGGCGATGGGTAAACTGGTCTGGAGACCCAAGGTGCCCTTTGGCCCTGGAGAAGAGAGCAAGGCAAACCCCTAACAGCCATTCATCTCCGGCTTGTAATCGTCCCCTGAACACATCAGGGGGAGTTCTGGAGCAGGAGGCTGACAAAGGGTTTTAATATTCTTTATTTACTACGGCCCCTGAGAAAGAGCCGGGAGCTGGAATCCTTCACAGAATAACAGGTCTGGAAGGGACCTCGGAAGTCCTCTAGTCCCTAACCCTCATACCGGGGTGCGGCCTGTTCGAAACTGGGCCGTGGGAGAAATGGGCAAACAGGCACACAAAGTTCGCTTGCTTGTGAGAGGGCAAGTCCCATTTGTGTGAATGGAGCTTCACACGCAAGCACAAATGCCTGCCACTCACACGCCCCCTGGCCCCCTGTGCCAGGCCGCCAAGCTGAAAAGGCTGGGGAACGTTGTTCTAGTTCAACCCTCAGCTCAAGCAGAAGACCCTGTGCCAACACAGACAAATGGCTGCCCAATTCTTCCTTAGAGACCTCCAGTGGTGGAGCACCCAGAGCTTCTGGAGGCAACTCGTTCCACTGATTATTTGTTCTCCCTGTCAGGAAATTCCTCCTTAGCTCGAGGTTGTTTCTCCCCTTGATTAGTTTCCATCTGTTGCTTCTTGCCCTGCTCTTTCGTCTTTGGATCCATCCATCCATCCCTATCTAGCATTTATCTCTATCTCTATGATCTCTTTGTATCCTCTCTCTTATCTATCTTCAGTCCATCTCTCTGTCTTCTATCATCTATTTGTCTATCTAATCCAAGGATCTTCAAACTTGGCAGCTTTAAGACTTGTGGACTTCAACTCCCAGGACTCCTCAGCTAACATGACTGGAAGAAGAATTTTGGGGAGTTGAACTCCACAAGTCTTAAAGCTGTCAAGCTTCAAGACCCTGGATCTAATCCATCCATCATCCATCTATCTTCTATCATCTATCTCATCCATCATCCATCTATCCATCCATCTATCTTCTATCATCCATCCATCTCTCCCTTCTATCATCCATCATCCATCTAACCATCCAACCATCCATCCATGCACCTACCTACCATCTTTCTATCACCTCTCCTATCTATCATCCATCCATCTCTCTCTCTCATCATCATCATCCATCCATCATCCATCCATCCTTCCATCCATCCATCCAATCCAATCCAATCCAACCCAACCCAACCCAACCCAACCCAATCCAGGGGCCTCCTCTGCTGGCTGAGGAATTCTGGGAGTTGAAGTTCACAAAGTGGCCAAGGTTGGAGCCCCCTGATTCAATCCATCTATCTAATCCATCCATCCAACATGCCCATGCACAATCTTAGGCTTAATGTGTCAGATTCCCCGTCTCACCCGCTCCGACAGTGGCGATGGCGCTCTCCTGGCCAATGATGTGTTCTCGGAGCCGCTGCTCGAGGGGGAACCGCCGGCGTTCCTCGATTTCTCTCCGGCGCTTCTCTTCCTGGAACTGTGGGAAGGGCAGGAAAAGAGATGCCCGTGAAATCCTGGCCTCCCTTACGCAGCCCTGCCCAGCCTGGCTGTGGTGAGGAGGGGTTGGAAGGGAGAGAATCCCTCCCTGCAGGAGGACGGAGAAATTCCCGGCCACCTTGGAGGAAGCCGCAGGGCACCCTGTTTCCAAGAGCACCCCTACATCCAGCAGTCTGGGACACTCTCTGTCCAGCCCCCACTTTCCCTGTCCTAGAAGAGGGAAGTAAGTCGGTGGCAGGAGACCAGCTGGGCTGCCCTCTAGGACAAGGCTCCAAAGGGTTTGGGGAGAAGACATGGAGGCCAGAACTGGGCAGGAAAGCAACAGACACAGCACACAATTCAGGACACGCTTGCCTCCGTTGGCGTGAGCACAGTGGAAGTCAGAGTGAGGGCAGTGCATGTGCCAGGATGCAGATCAGGCAGGGGTGGCCTTCAAAAATTTTAGCAACGGGGTCTCTGCCTGGGTGCAGGGTGGGCGTGGCCATAGTGAGCGCGGCCTAGTCAGCCTCCTGCACCATGGGGGCGTGGGCATTTTCGCCCTCCCCGGGCTCCGGAGGCTGGAAACGGGCCCATTTCTGGCCTTCCTGAACTTATGGGAGGCCCGTTTTTTGCCCTCTCCGAGCCTCGGTGCGTGCCCTGCATTTACCTGCATCCGAAACAGGCCACGTGACGTACCTACTATAGAAGATTGGATATTAAAAGTATGGAATTTAGCAGAAATGGCAAAGATATCAGCTTACTTGAAAGAACATTCACAAGAAAGATACATTCGGGACTGGAGAAAATGGACTGATTATATTCAAAATAGATATGGGACTAAAAAGTTTCAAATAGCCTATGAATGAAGATTAGAAGCTAAGAAGATACGTTAAGAAGATATGTTATTATTATTATTTTAGTCTGTATTAAGGGAGTTAAAGTGCAGAAGGGGGTATAAATGTTTATAGTTTGTTAGCGTATGTTTGAATAAGATTGTCAGATATAACACCCTGTATTTTACTCTGGGAAGTCCGGGGGGAGAGGGAGGGGAGGGAGGGGGCTTATTGTTTAAAAATGTCCTTTTTGTAAAACTTTTCAATAAAAAAAAAGGCCACGTGGGGACACCTGGGAGGGAGGGGCGAGGCCAGCCAGGCCTGGGATTTGGGGGTTCTCTCTGAACTGCACAGAATTTTAGCTAGGGGCTCTCCCGAAGCCCTGCGAGCCCCCAGCAGCCCACCCCTGAGATCAGGTCATTGTTCCAAGGAAACCAACACCAAAGGGAGGTAACAGCAAAACCTTTTAATGATTCTTGACGAATTCGTTCCTTTCTGGTTAAAAGGCTATTAAAACTAATTGTCCCTGATAAGAACGAGCCTTGCCAAGGTGGTGCAAGGCTTCCAAAAGCACTAGATTAAGTTGCCAAGAAATATTCCAAACAAAAAGTCTTGCAACGCAAACCAGGATAGTCCGAACTTCCACGAGACTTGAAGTACAAGAACTTCTTTGCTTCCTGCAAAGAATCCCGGTCTCTCAGGCTGGCTTTTATCCCTTAAGGGAGGGGCCATCACCTTGCAGCCTTACTCCCGAGTTGCCCCCTCTGCTTCAGCTGCTCTTTTCTTCGAGCAGCCCTGCGCACACACGCACTGGGCACAGGCTCCTCTTCCTCACTGCTGCCAGCCTCCACAATCTCCGAAGGCAGCACTCCACTCCCTGATGGTCCTGGCCCCATCCCTGCCTCACACGCAGGCCCCTCATCTGAGTCCTCGCTCTCCAAGGCCTCAGCTGTCCGCACCTGCTGCTGGTGAACCACAACAGTCATTTACATCAGGGGTACCCAATCCGGGCTGTGGTCTGTTAGGAACCAGCCCACACAAGCAGCGAGTGAGCACCGGAAGCTTCGTCTGCACATGCGTGGGAACTACAGGTTGTGTGTGAAACCATCCCACCCCTCCCCGGTCCATAGAAAAAATGGGTCCTCCACGAAACCGGTCCCTGGTGTTAGAAAACTTTTAAGCAACCCTCCACAGAAATTCCATTTTTTAAATCTCAATTTGTAAAATGTACGTACACTATTCAGGCTAACTTTCCATCCTGCTTCAAGTTGTTTCTACCAAAGCATTAGCTGTGTTCTTTCAGGGTACTTTTTTCCCCAATTTCGGCAGAATGCATAATTTATGCATAACTGGAAGAGAGAAATTCTATTTTGATTTATTTATATTGAACTCATTTGTACTATCTGCCACGTTTTGCTTCTTCTTTTAACATAAAAGCGTATAAATATCCCAGATATAAACCTAAACATCCACTAGTGGACGAGAGGTAGATACTTAAGAAGCTGCGGACTTCTGAAAGCAGATCATCAAGGGCCATTATGTAATTGTGACTGCAATGACACAACATTCATCTGGAGCAAAAAGCCAAGCCACAAAATCTGTGTTAATAGGCTTCCCTATCCTGGCAGTGTCTTTTCATCCAGCTGGCTGTTCTGACCCAGGCTCCGTCAAACGTAATTAAACACAAACTTGTTTTAAAAGCAAAACCTGTTTTATTGCGACGCTGGGAATTACTTTCACTCTCAAACAGAACTAATCTTAAACAGTTCCCCAAGATAAGCACACGCCTTTCAATGCTGTGGAATGCTGCCAAAAAATAGAAGCCCAATTAATTATAACAAAAACCAACCAAAGTCCCAGAAGAAACCAACCAGGAAGACTGTGAGGGTCCTTGGTGCTCTCTGAGCTGGGTGGTTTTCCAGCAGATGTTTCATGACCCAACTAGGGAACCTCATCAGGGCTAGAAGGGAGGAAATTCAACCCTGATCTACAAATATTCTCTTCCATCAGTACCTTCCAACTGATTTAATCAGCAATCTCCGTTTTCGCCACGATGGAAGCATCTGAAATGGTCCTTCATCCTCAAGACCGATTGCAAAATCCACCCGCCGGGCATGGAAGTTTCCCCTGTTTATGCGACTGCGACACAAGTTTTTTTGAAGCCACAAGGCCAATTTTGGCCACTGCCATCTGTCGAGATGCAAGACGCCCCCAACCCGTCCTGATGTTTCAATATGGAGCAATAACTTCTGGACTGATCCCAGAGGAACCTCTCCTTGCTGAGCCGAATCTGGAAGCACCGAGCCTGTCGCGGCCCCCCCTCAGGCTCTGCATATATCACCGGCCTCCAAGTCCTCATCCTCTCCCCCACCCCTGCCTATACATCTATGTCTTTCTGAATATATAGGCCAATTCTTTTCTCCTTTGCTTTTTTTTATGTTTGCAAAAAAGAACGTTAACACATATGGAGGGCCGGGTATACGATCCCAGATGACTGACAGGTGGATTCTGTAAGAGAACGGGCTCGCATTTCCATCTGCTTTAAAAGAACTGTCAACGTTTCAGATCACCTTTTCTTTCCTTCCTTCCTTCCTTCCTTCCTTCCTTCCTTCCTTCCTTCCTTCCTTCCTTCCTTCTTCTTTCTCTCACATTCCAAATTCCAGAGGTTGATGCCGAAGGTGACAAAACGTGTGTTTAGTGCATATTGGGATACTTTAGAGCAGGGGTCTCCAACCTTGGCCACTTTAAGCCTGGAGGACGTCAACTCCCAGAATTCCCCAGCCAGAATGGTAGTGGCCCATAAATCCTCCAAGCTTGAGAAGGGGCAGGAGCAAGCTTCCCTGAGCCAGCCCCACATCTACATCTGCCACGGCATTCCCCCACAGCGGGGAATTCATCAGCAAAGAAGCCAGGAAGAGTTGAAAGATTTTATGCGCCGCGCACACAATCGCATTTCCTTCAGCGGTTCCCGTCTACCCACAAATCACAGCCTCTCTCTCTCTCTCTCCAAGGTTGGAGGCTCTGTACGGGAGACACGAAGACTCTCTTCTAACCATCGTTTAAGTAATGAAGAGCTTTGACTTCAGGGAGAAGACCCCGGGGACTCATTGAGCTTAGCAAGACGTTGTTTCTCTCTTTCTTCTTCTTCTTCTTCTTCTCCTCCTCGCAGAGATTGAAGGACGCCAACTCCCAACGCTTCCTTTACACAATTTGCAATGGTGACTTTCCTCAAAACCAATGGCCTCTGGATTTTGCAGTCAACAGCGCCCTTGGGTTGGTATCTCCATTGCATGGAGATGACAACTAGGAAAGCAGTTGAGATCATGAGCATACAGGGATGACGCCGATTCCAAAATCTATCTGTATAAAAGCGAAATGCCCCTCACGCATCATCACAAAATCTCCAGAACCATAAAGCCTACAAACTTGACATTTGGCCCGTAGGTTCCTCTCGGCTTCTAGGGGCTCCCTAAGAAAGGATTTTTCCAAATGACCCTCAGAGCACTTAGAGTATTTCCTATATTATTATTATTAACATGCTCTGATGCTAAGGAGTTCTACTCCTCCTCCCCACCTGCAAAAGAAATCTCTTCCAAAGGCAAAACACAAGCAGAGGAGTTTCAGTTCCACAGCCCCAAGCAGCTTTAGTACAGAACGGTTGAGCTAAGCCACGCCCAGGCTCCTTGCTGTCTCCTTCTTGCTCACCCAGCAAATACTCTTTCAGTTTCCAAACAGCCCTCCACTCTCTCACACACTGACAGGACGCTAGCCAGAGGAATACTGATGGATGCTGGCGGGCAGAGGCAGAATTCCCCCCCTTATTTTCCTCCCCAAAAACTAAGCCCAACCACAGAGTTTTGTAGCGAAGCACGGGGATCCAGCTAGTAAGACATTATTTTAGAAATACAGAAACACGGAAAACGGACGGCAGAAAAAGGACCTTGCGGTCCAGTCAAGTCTGCTCTTTTTTTTTCTTTTTAATTTATTATTTCTAAAATTATTATTTTTTAATTTTTGGTCAAAGGGCGGCTCTTTAAACAACCCAAGCATGTTTAAACTCGGTTACTGATGATGGCTGATCCACTGCCTCGGCTGGAAGTTGGGCCCAAGCTTCCACGACTCTTTCCTGAGTTGGACCTCATCCTTTGTAATGTGGCTTTTGAACTTCCTTTCTGTGAGTTGGAGGTGAGGCCCACCTGTGTCCTTGATTTATGCTTCATATTGAAAATGCTGCCTTCTAGGAGCCTACTCACACCCCTGATTATCAGAGTGTATTCATGAACTGGAATACAGCATGGTAACAAGGTCAGTCAATGAATAGGCATAGCAACTAAGTCAGCCAATGAGGACTGTTTGGAAACTGAAACTAGAAGTGGCCTCTATATTAAGCTCTGAGTCTGTCTGTTGAAGATGAAACTGCTTCTCTCCTCTGCTGTGTGTCTTGCTTGCCTGCTGAACTAAAGTGAAACTGATGTCTCTTTCTGTTTGAGTTTGCTCCATGTTGGAGAAATCTACAACTGGTATTGTAAAATTTACTTTATATGTTTATAAAGAAGTTAAATGAAGCCTCAGCCACCTATGTTTACTTTTCTGGCGCTGAATTTACTCTGTGATACTCTGAACATTGATGTATTTAAAGGCAGGGGTCCCCAAACTTGGCAACTTTAACACTTATGGACTTCAACTCCAGTCTTAAAGTTGCCAAGTTTGGAGACCTCTGTTTAAAAGGTTTCATGAAGGCAGAGGGTGATTCTCTGAGCTTGTGGACTGGTTTTCAAAGGTTTCGTTAGCAGGCTTGGTAACATCTTCAAGTGGAGTTTAGGGGGTGTCATTGTCGGTGTTCCTCTGCTTATAAGGGCTTCAGGTGTGGGGGTGACTTCTGATGGGTCAGCTGTGAGTCTTGCAATGGGTCTTGTGATGAGATTACATCAGGTCAGAATCATTAAAAGGCTTCACTGATATATTCCATTTTCTCTTCTGTCTTCCAGGCTGTGTGTTATTCAGCCACTCCAATCTCTCCTGATATGTTTTGCCCCCTCAAACTTTGCGCTATCTTTGCTGACTGTCTCTGGATTTACTCCACCTTACCAATATATTTTTTAAAGTGAGGTCTCCAGAAAAAAAATGGCTACCAATCTGCCTTCCATTGAGGGACCTGGATACTTGCACGAATCAAAAAGAAGGCTGTGAAAGTATCTACAGACCCCTCACATCCCCGACATAAAACTGTTTCAACCCCTACCCTCAAAACGACGCTATAGAGCCCTGCACACCAGAACAACTAGACACAAGGACAGGTTTTTCCTAAACACCATCACTCTGCTAAACAACTAATTCCCTCAACACTGTCCAACTATTTACAAAGTCTGCATTACTATTACCATTAATCCCCTCCCACTTGTGACTGTATGACTGTAACTTTGTCGCCTGTATCCTAACGATCTATATTGACTGTTTCTTAGTATGATTTGATTGCTTATTTGTACCCTATGACTATCATTGTGTTGTACCTGATGATTCTTGACTCTTGACGAATGTATCTTTCCTTTTATGGACACTGAGAGCATTTGCACCAAGACAAATTCCTTGTGTGTCCAATCACACTTGGCCAATAAAGAATTCTATTCTATTCTATTCTATTCTATTCTATTCTATTCTATTGTCTGCTATTCTATTCTGTTATGTTCTATCCTCTCCTATTCTCTTCTATTCTATTGTATCCTATGACTATCACTATGATTCTGGACTCTTGACGAATGTATCTTCTCTTTTATGCACACTGAGAGCATTTGCACCTTGTGTGTCCAATCACACTTGGCCAATGAAGAATTCTCTCCTATTCTATTCTATTCTTGAAGCTTCTGTTGGAACATGGGATCCTTTTACACACAAAAACGGTTGCTTATATGCGATAGTCGGTCATATAAATGCAATCAATAAAAATAAATAAAACACACGTACGTTGATGTCTTGGAACAACCTGCCTTTACTGTCACCGCAAGCCTTCGTTATAAATTTATCCCTTCACTCAACAAACAACAGGACGTTTTTAACCAACTCCCTGCTCAATAGTGAGTTATTTCTAAGCACTGCATCCCACAGGCTCGTCTTTCATCACAGGGAGATACGGCAGTGAAGATGTTTTTTAAGTGGTCATTCTTATTGACTTTACATAAAGGTAATGTAAGCGTATAAATACCACAATCAATCTCTCTCTCTCTCTTTCTCTCATTGCATTGAGCAACTAGCTTTCTATCTGATCCTTTGCCCAAAGTATTTCATTTGATCCCCTCCATCGCATGTTTTCTTTAAATTAAGCAGCATATTAAGAAACTGTCTTTCTTGGTGCACTAATCAAGAGCAAACCTCTGCTCTGTACCCTCCCTGGCCAGCTTAAAGTCACACGGCTCTTCCCAGATGTTTTTACCTCTTGTGCTATTTTGATCAGGATTCCTGCCATCCGCATACTCAGGCCCAATTAAACCACTTAACCCTCCTGTATGTTTTGCATTCACTTGTATAGGGGAACCCTGCTTTCATTTCTTCAACCTCCAAAGAACTGTATGTCTAACTTCTAAGGCAGTGGTCCCCAAACTTGGCAACTTTAACACTTGTTGCTATGCTGGCTGGAGAATTCTGGGAGTTGAGGTCCACAAATCTTAAAAGTTGCCAAGTTTGGAGACCTAGGGTATTAATATAATGTAATTTGGGGTTGCCCAAACACTTGGGAAGCACCCTCCTGACTTTCCAGTCAAATGATTAAGGGAAACATTTAACTTGTGTTTCCCAGCTAGAAAGAGAGAGAAGCCCACAGAAAGTGAACTCCCCAATCCTCACCTTTGTGGCTGAAGTTTTCAAGAGTTTCATAACTTCTCCCTCGCGGGCATAATCCAAGGGGGTGTGCCCCATTTCATTCCTCTGCAGGGGGTTGGCACCTGAAAAGGAAGAAACACAACTCAACATCTGGGGAGGGGGACCCTCTGCTTATGGCCTCTTGTGGGGCTCTGGTCCCCACCTTCATCTCTGGGATGAGCAAGGCTTGAAAGAGGGAAGGAACACAAATGAACACGTGCCACACGTGAAGGCAAGAGGAGACAGCATCAAAAGCAGAATGGAGCAGAATATCTGTAGCTCAGGCTGGAATTCCAGGGTTCTTGGTGGTCTATGAGCTTGGTTGGGGTTTTTTTGTTTTTTTTGCAAATGTTTCATGACCCAACTAGGGAACATCATCAGTGCTAGAAGAGAGTGGAGTTTGTGGGGAGAAGAGGAGGAGGAGGAGGAAGGAGGAGGGAAATGAGAATGACTGGCCTCCAGAAGCTGTGGGTGCTCCAACAGTACAGGTTTTCAAGAAGAGACTGGACAGCCATTTGTCTGGAATAGTATAGGGCAAGGGTCTCAACTCCAGAGCTGCCTGGAGAATTCTGGGAGTTGAAGTCCACAAGTCTTAAAGTTGCCAAGTTTGGGGACCCTTGCTTGAATAGGGGGCTGGACTAGAA
This sequence comes from Naja naja, assembly GCA_009733165.1. Classification (NCBI taxonomy): domain Eukaryota; kingdom Metazoa; phylum Chordata; class Lepidosauria; order Squamata; family Elapidae; genus Naja; species Naja naja. The sequence continues at coordinate 61,232,722 of CM019152.1, read as the reverse complement.
GACATCCAACTCTGTAATTCTGTTAAGGCCCATTCCTCCAGGAAGAAAGAGAGAGGCACTTGTGCTCCATCAAACCCAGAAGGGTACAGAGACGAGCAACAGGTACTACAGGGGTGCCACATTTTTGCATAAATATGGGGCGGGTGCACATCACACCCCCTTCCCTGAAAGGGGTCTCTGCCTGCTTCCCCTGAAGCCCAGTGTGAGCCAGTGAGACACCTACACGACAGAAGAAGGGCCGAGAGACCAAAATCAGCCCTTTCCAAGGCCCTCCTACCTCTATTTGCTTATGGAATCTATTTGCTTCCATAAACTTCCGCCGCAGAGTAATTTCAGCGCTGGGTTGCCTCCCATAAAGGCCATCCGAACAGGTGACGTTATCTATGACTTGCCAGGGCAGGCCATTCAATAACCTTTCCAAGAGACAGAGGGGGCGCATAACGCAGCTCTTTTGTGACCAGACAATGGCTGGACTCTCCAAGGAAGAGGATAAAAGTTTTTTTGGGGGGGGTGTCCCTGGAGGCGGCCAGCCTGGAGGCTATGTTTGCCTCATCTATGGGGGGGGGGGAACACCGGGACTTCCTGCCATCAATCTATTAATAACGGCTCACCAATATTGGTCTAATTCCCCTGTTAATGGCTTTGACGACTTGACTAATTGCTGCAATAATTGATAGACCCACCAGACTCTGCCGGTCGATCTCTTACCTCCGATACCCACGGCAATAAAATATTATGCTTTCATAAATAACTTGGTGGCAGGACACTTGCTAGCTGGGTGCAGGGGGGGACGGGACTGCTGCTTGTCCTGAGAGGCGTGGCCTGACCCCAGCCCCCCTTCTGTAGCAGCTGCCCCACACCTCCAAGCAGCAAGTGCCTCTGCTGGACTTAGCCAGGCCCAGGCCTGCTGAGGGGGCTCCAACCTTTGGGAACTGGGATGTCATTTGTCACCTCCTCCCACCAGCTGTCGTCAGGCCCGAGAATCAACACCTGGGCAACACCCGGGGGCTCTGCGGGGGGCGCTGGGACGCCCCCTCCCCAAATCTTGGCCGGCACGAGTGGGCCCTGGCTTATAATATTTGATAAATAGCAGGCTGGCTCACCGCCAGCACCGGGTGCAGCAAAGCGGAGCCCCAGCAGCTGCCGAAGGTCACTCATTGGGGAAATATGTTTCCGTCAGAGGTATTGAAAAAAGTTTAGCGGAGCGACAGCTCTCAATTTTTCAAATTTTATTAACTCCATCCTCTTCGTCATTTGTCTTGGATTCCTCCAGATTCCGGATCGCTGTCAATAGAGGGGCTTGGGACTGTGGATGGGGGTGGGGTGGGGGAACCTGCTGGGAGGAGCCCAGAGTTAGTTAATAATGCCAGGGCAGAGGGTGAGCGGGTGGGGGTGCCAAGCGGGAAGGAGACGGAGGAGCCCACCGGTGGGTGAGCTGGGGGGGTCTTCCCTGGTGCCTGGCGGTCAACCTACTAAATGAAGATACACATGGGAGTCTGTCTATCTGTGCATGTGTGTGTGGATGGAACACAGAAATGTAGTATGAGCAACACTGAACGCAGCCCCTCCAGAACACCCGTCCCTGATTTCAGTGGCAAAAGAATGAATGAATGAATGACAGGGTTGGGAGGGACCTCGGAGGTCTTCTAGTCCAACCCCCCACTATTCCCATAACAGTTCAGACAAGTGGTTGTCCAGCCTCTTCTTAAAAACTTGCAGTGCCGGAGCATTCACAACTTCTGGAGGCAACTTCCATTCCACTGACTAATTGTCCAAAAGAAAACAGCAAAGAGGTTCCATTTTTCTATGCAGCATTTCCCACTTTAAGCACATTTTTTACTGCCTGTACCCCGGCACTGTTTCTGACCTTCCAACCAAGTGTTTCTTTCCCTCCAAAATCTTTGGTTTCTTCGCATATGTAGCTCAAAAGCCTCATGAAACAAGTTCTGGTCCTGCCTTAGCCATGAAAGCCGGCTGGGTGACTTTGGGGTGGTCCCTCTCTTTCAGGCCTCCCACCTCACAGGGTTGCTGTTGTGGTGAAAATAGGTGAAGGAAGGAGTATTTTGCTGCCTTGCGTTATTTAAACAAATAATTAAGATAGAACAGATCTGTGATGGCGAACCTATGGTATGCGTGCCACAGGTGGCACTGAGCCATTTGTGCGGGCATGTGAGCCCCAGCCAAACTTACCTGGCCTTCCGGAAATACTGAAGTGCCGAAACGGACCTGTTTTTCGGCCTTCAAAGGCTGCTGAGGCTGCCCTCGAGCCCCCGGGAGGACGAAAAATGCTTCAAAATCGCCAAAAATCAGCTGGGAGGTGCGCACATGTACAGTGCGGGTAAGGGGACAGCGGGGGGTGTTGTGCGCACATATGGGGGGGGGCATATTGCATTGTGGGTGCCAGCATGCATGTGCGCTTTTGGCACACCACTACAAAAAGGTTTGCCATCACTGGAATAGACAGACAGACAGACAGACAGAGATAGAATAGATAGCGACAGAGTGAATAGGAGATAGAATGGGTAGATAGATAGGTAATAGATACATAGGAGATAGATGATAGATAGATACATATGGATGGATGGATGTAAATGTGCAGAATTAGCCAAGACTGATGGGTATCCAATCCCCCTGCAGCCTGAGGTGGGCATCAGGTGCTGAGCTTCCCAACCCCATGACAACCACACCGCCCTCCCTGCTTGGGAAAAGAGTGAAATTTCCTCCAAACAGAAAAGCCATCAAGGCGGGATAGAAATCCCATACGATACCCACACAAACCAACCACTCCAGGGCAAGAGCTGCATTCACCAGGTGCCGAAGGGCCACAACCTCGCCCTCCCTTCTAGCAGCCACTCACGAGCGCTTTCGCCTGCACGTCCGCGCTGACCACACGCAGGCAGGTGTGAGATGTCTAGGGCCACCGACACCCCCCCCCGGACGCATCCCCAGCGCCACAGCAGCCGGGCTTTGCCGGGAGGAAGCGGCACTGGGAGCGATGCAGACGGAGGAGACGAGGCGGTGTGTCACGAGCCTGTCATCCCTGACAACTCCCGACATCCTTATTGCTCTGCATGGCTAGTTAAAGTAATGGGAAGAGACTCCTGTCCTCCAGAGCCTGCCTGTGATTGGATTAACATGATCGCCCTTCTTTCCGGTAAAATAAACGCACTTCCAATATGGGGAGGAGGGCGGCACGGACACTTTGAAAGCAGAGCAAGGAAGAGAGGGAGGAGGAGGAGGAGGAGGAGGAAGGAAGGAGCCCTTGCCAAGCCCAGGGGCTTTTTCACTTTTGGGCCCCACCCCACGCCCACCGCAACAGAGATGGCGGGTGGAGAGCTTCTTCTCGGGGGGTTCACGGGCGCCTGCTCTCCAAAGGGGCGACATCTTGGCCACCCCGAAACAGGCCACACAAAGACTGTTGTGCAAAGCAAGAGAGGGGAAGTTTGGTAGCTCAGGGTTGACCTGTGGGGCCAAGCTGGGCAGTTTTCCGGCAGGCGTTTCATGGCCCAGCTAGGGAATAGCATCGGGGCTAGAAGGTAGGAAGGTGTGCGAGAGAAGAGGGGGAGGAGGGGGGTCACAATGACTGTGAGGTTCCTTGGTGCTCTCTGAGCTTGGTGTGTTTCCTGCAGATGTTTCATGACCCAACTAAGGAACAGCATCAGTGCTAGACAGAGTGGTGTGTGTGTGTGTGTGTGTGTGAGAGAGAAACGCCATTATTTTGCCCCCTCCACAGGCAGGAGAGCAGATCCCAGGGGTGCTTGCAACCAATCTAACTACAGGCTTTGGGAGAAGAGAAGGGATACTAACCAGGTGTCTTGTTTTTTTCAAACTTATCTTTTATTTTGTTATAATCCACTCAGAGAGGATTGCAAAGCGCTATGGAGCAACATAGAGAGGCCCGGGAGATCTCCTCAGATGCCCTGGACCCAGGCCCTGGGGGGCTTTTTAAATCACAGGCAGTTCCCCCCCCACTTACAGCCGTTCGTTTAGTGATGGTTCAAAATGACTGAAAAGTGACTCCCGCCGCTTCACCCACCTCGCAACCAGCGGCGCTTTCCCATGGCCACGGGATCCAAGTCCAGACAGCCTCACGCAATTCCCCTTCGGCAGCCTTCCAACAAGCCAAGTCGGGGGGAGGACAGATTCACTTAACGACCGGGACGAGAAAGTGGGGCAAAGCTCCCTTAACAACAACAGGAATGTTGAGCTCCATTGTGGTCGTTAAGACAAGGACTACCTGCAGTAACCGACACCTTGAATTGGACCCGGAAGCAAACGGCAACCAACCAGGGCAGCTGACTTTTGCTCGCCACCTGCGTGCCCCACGCATTTGCTCCCTCGACTTTGCCATTTCACGCCGTTTAGTGTCTGTGATGACCCAAAGGGGCGTGGCACACAGGCAACCCAGTCAGATAATCAGTGGGAGTCCCTTTATTAGCTCCAACGTTGCCCCCAATGTCCTGGTTACCTTCTGGGCTGGAGAAAAACTTTCCCAGGAACAGCCTTGGGCTGCAGAGAATCAAGTCCAAAACAAGGTAAACAAAAACTGTAACTATAAGTCCAATCAAGGCAAATGAGGTCATTAGTCCGGCAGGGCAGGAGAAGGAATTCCAGACGTGAAGGCATGGCAATAACTCAACACGGTTGGGAAGACACCAGGAACGCAGATAAGCAAAGTCAACACAAGATAAACTCGCATTTGTTCCTAGCAGACACAGCACTCAGCTTGCATCTCTTTTAAACTCTTATTCCCAGGTATGGCTAATGAAGGGAATCAGGGCCCTTTCCTCCCCCGTAAGCCACACAACCCACATTGCTCCCTTCTCCATTTCTCCCTGAGTATCCTAGGATGAACAGGGGGTGGGCCTGGGTCTTCCTCCAAATTCCCTCTGCCTTGCTCTACCTCTCCCCTGCTCTGCCCAGCCAGACTTTGCCCTTCCCCAGTTTCCTCCCCAGCCAACAGAGCCACACTCCCGCTCCTTGTCAGCTGTTCGTCTTCCTCCAGGGGCATGAAAGTGTCTTACACACATGGCTGTTATCAGTACAAAGCCTGCGTGTCCAGGAGGGCCTTCGGAAAGGCTGAGTTGTGGGGGTGAAACTATCCTTAAAAGCTTTGACATGGACATAAACCTGTGCCCCGGCCAGGCATGGATGGCGCTGCCTGTGTCGGGATGCCGAATTGGATTGGCTTTTACATCCTGGTCTCATCGGAGTTTAATCGTTGATCTGGGGCTTCTGGGTTGGAGCTGGCGGCCTTGCAGGCGGGAGAGGTCGATACAGCCGGCCTGCAAAATATTGAGCCTTGGCACCAGCAGAGACAATTGAGCTATTTAATCATCTTTTGCAAAATTTACAGTGTGACCAAAGGAATCAATATGGAATTTATCACGTTCTCTGGCAAATGTTGAGCGGGAGGAGAGAGAGGATTTGGGGCACGGAGTGGGGAAGGCGGGCTGTCCTCAGCTGCAGCCCCTTCCAATGCCGCCCCTTGCAGGATCTCTGTGGAGGTGACCCCTGCATCTTCTGGGACTCCTGCTGGAAAGTCTCCAAGGAGCACGGGAAATGTCCTGCTCCCAGCCCAAAGCTTAGGAAATCACCCCTCTGAATTCATTGTGCGAACATCGAAAGCTGAGCCCACACACTGGATTACGCCAGAAATGAAACAAGCTACTACATTATAATGGAGCACAATGTAGATGAACTTAGCCTCAGTCTGCATGTGCATAAACAAGGATTGAACCGATAGAAGGGAATTATTTGTAGCTTGGGGTTGGACTATGGGGATCTGGTGCTCTCTGTAATTGGGATGTTTTCTTACAAATGTTTCCATGACCCAACTAGGTAACATCATCAGTGCTAGAAGTGGGGCTTGTGGAGAGGAGGAGGAGTGGGGGGGAAGGTCTGTGGGGGTCCTTGGTGCTCTCTGAGCTGGGTGGTTTTCTTTTTTTTTTTTAAACAAGTTTATTCAATTTTTAACGGTTCAAATAAGGCTCTTTTCAGTAGACAGCATATTCCCGGGTCATCACTTTTACATGCAAATATGACAATAGTTCTATATTCATTTTTGACATTTAACTTCCTATTTTATCCCATTTTTACTTCCATTCCATTTTTTGGCAAACAAAGGGCCAAACAAATTAATCCTAGTCTCAAATCTTAATCTCAATCTGTATAACCCCCCATTTCATTTCAAATTAGTTGTAAATATTTTTAAACGTTTATATATCTTAAAAATAACAATAGGTTTGCCCATCATATAGAAAATAAAGTTTACCCATATCTATCCTTTAACTATCTTCACATTGTTAATACTCTTTTATCATTTACATATTTCTTTTATCCGTCAGATTTGCCCTTTTCATCACATATTCTCTCCATAATTCTAAATCAATACAAGCTTTAACACAAAAAAGAATAAAAAGAAAACCTAGACTTGCCCCCTTTACTACTTTGAAAGTGACACCTCAGTGGTTAACATATTAACATAGTGATAATCATAAAGAATAAAAAAAAAAGAGAAAAGAAAAGCTACATAACATTATATCTCTTTTCATCGGGTTCTGTAAAAATAACTAACCTTGGTTTGACAAATCTGGTTTTAAACATCTTCAAAAATCATTTCAGTTAATTCAATTTATCTAATCAACATTTACCTTTCTTTTATAAATAAAAGTAAAAGTGTAACCTTCATCTAATAAAATTGTCAGTAACCCCTCTATTGTTTTACATTTTTATGATTACAATATATTCTTATTACCCCTCTTCTCCATGCAGAACCCCTTCTTAATACATTAACCATTATCTCTATGTAAACGAGTTTCTTTCTTCATTATATAATTCCCGTATTTATCTTCTGCTCTTGTTTCTTGTTCCTCTCCTCCCTTTTATCCTGCTATATCCTTCTCCATCCTTTGAATCCCCTCTCTCTCTTGCCTTTCTGCTCCCTTTTCTGGACCTTTCTAGCATGCCTAATTTCATAAATGTTCCCTTTTAATTACTTTCTTAGGTTTTGTTTTTTAACCACCCTTCCTTTCCCTTTATTTGATTAATCTTTGTTAATTGTCTCTTTAAAATGGCTTTCCCTTGTGCTGGCTCCTCCCTTTCCAAGATTCCTTCTTCTTGTTCTTTGTTCACCATTTCCATGCCCATGTCTTCTGCAACGAGCCAAATTAGTTCAGTCACTTCCTGTAGCAGTTCTTTCATACTTTAAATTCCATTTTAATTCCTTGGATGGCCCAAAGTTTTTATTTTCCTTATTTCTTCTTCTTTAAATTTTCTAAGATCTTAGCCCAAGTCCAGAGTCTATATCAATATCACCAACTAATCCAGCAGTCTGTCTTTTATTTTAATTCAAACTTTCACCTTCTATGGGTCTTGCTTTTTTGTTTCAGTGTCTCTTTAAAATTGTAACAACTCCAATTCACAAAGGAACAAGATATTTTCCTTCTTCTTTAAATTCCAATTTTTATCCACAAAGTGGCACTTTCTGTTACACGAAATCTTCTCCCTTTCCTTTTAATATTCAGGATTTTTCGAGCCCCAAACTTAAGTTCTTACGCTGCTTCTTCCTTTCCGGTTCAAGCCCCTTATAGCTGTCAAAGATATTTTACTTATTATTTTTCCTTCACTTGACACTCGCCGCTTCTTCTTCTTTTTTTAAAAACTCATCTTTATCTTAATCGGGTGCCTTTGTTGATCTTACCATCCGATACTCCGGTTCCTCTGCTGTCAACTTCTTTCTTTCCTCCTGCACCGATCTTAGTCCAGTTGAGACCTTCTCTTCGAGGTGGCCATATTGACCACCGCTTGTCCTCTTTGGAGGAAAAGACCAGACCAAAGGGGGAGATCGGCTCCCCTCACTCTGGCTGGCAGCTTTCCTTTCTCCGCCCCCTCGAGGCAGCTTCAGCCCCGAACGTAGGATCGGAGCTCTCCAACGCAAAGAGCGGGGGCCGCCGCCAGCCAGACAATCGCAAACCGCCGTCCGTTAGCGAGAAGGCTCAACCCGGAGCCTTGAAACCTGGGTGGTTTTCTTGCAGACGTTTCATGACCCAACTAAGAAACATCATCAGTTCTAGAAGGGAGTGAGGTTTGTGGAGTAGAGGAGGTGGAGAACAACCGTGGGGTCATTTACTGGGTTGTACTTCATTTTATGACTTTTTTTTGTTACGGTTGTTAAGTGACTCTGGCTTCCCCCCTTGACTTGGCCTTATGAGATCCCTTCACCCCACCCAACCCTTTAACAACTCCCAGTCTTCCCATCTTCGATCTTTCTGTCTTGGCAAAGCTGTTCTTTGTTTTTTGTTTAATTTTAATCTTAAATGATTGGGGTTTTTAATGTTTTATTATAGTCGTTCAACTTAACGCCTGCCGGAGCCCCTCTGTGAGGGAGATGCCCAGTTAGGAAGCCTGATATATAAATAAATCAAAGTAAAAGGAGGCTCTCTGTGTGTGGCCTTCTTTTGTAGCTGGCGTCCTTCTTTGGCTCCCTTTGTGTCCTTCTCTTCGGCCACGACTAAGTCAACAGCCTCCCCGCCCCCAAACAGGCTTAGATGCAAGGGGGGGGGCGTCCTGGCTACCAACTGAGGCCCAGGCCTGCCACGCCACCATCCCTGAAGCCAGGAATGGGGACTGTAAGCAGCCCCAAAGAAATCTCTGGGGCTTCTGGATCCACATAGGACTTCTAGGTGGAAGCCCCCACGTCCCCATCACCAAAGGTCCGGTGGCTTTGGAGGAAACCACCGCAGCCCTCATCCCTACCCTGTTTCCCTGGAAATAAGACACAGCTGGAAAATAAGCCCTAGCATGTTTTTTTTCCCAGGATGCTCGTAATATAAGGCCTACCCCCCAAAATAAGCCCCAGCTAAGATTGTCAGCCAGATGGATGCATTTGGAACCGTATTTTCCCCAAAATAAGACCTGACCAGAAAATAAGCCCTAATGTGTCTTTTGTAGCCAAAACTAATATAAGACCCGGATTTATTTTGGGGGAAACATGGTAATATCATAGGAAGTCCTCCACTTACAACCAAATTTTCAAAGCTAAGCAAGGCAACTGTTAGGTGAGTTTTGCCCCATTTTACGACCTTTCTGGCCACCAATGTTAAGTGCATTGCTGCAGCTGTTAATTTGAATCTGGCTTCCCCATTGACTTTGCTCTTCAGAAGGTCACAAAAGGGACACAGTGACCGTCATAAATATGAGTCAGTTGCCAAGCAGCCGAATTTTGATCAGATGACCACGGGGAAGTTGCCATGGTCATGTCGAAGTGTGAAAAACAGCCATCAATCACATTTTTAGGGCCGTTGTAACTTCAAAAGGTCACTAAACGAACTGTTGTAAGTCAAGGACTACTTATATTATTAAATATATTATATTGTAAGATATCAATATTGTATTATACTGTCCTATATTACGTTATATTATAACCTCAGCATTGGTCACTTAAATATGAGCTAGCCATGTATGGCAGCCACCAAAACAACTAATATAATCCTTGGATGTATAAACACAGGCATGGAATCAAATGAGGTGCAGTGTTCGTATCGCTTTATAAAGCCTTGGTAAGGCCACACCTGGAATACGGCAACCAATTTTGGTCACCACGTTACAAAAACGACGTTGAGACTTTGGAAAAAGGGCAGAGAAGAGCAACTAAGATGATTAAAATGCCTGGAGAATGGTTGCAGGAATTGGGTTTGGCTAGTCTAGAGGAAAGAAGGAGGGGGGGTAACAGATTCAAGGTACTATTGACAACATATAAAGTCCTCCATGGCTTGGGTCCAGGGTACTTGCGGAGGCGTCTCCTGCGGCATCACTCGATCGCCCTGTGCGCTCCCACAGGCAGGGCCTCCTTGGGGTACCGTCGGCCAGACATTGTCGGCTGGCAGTGCCCAGGGGTAGGGCCTTCTCTGTGGGAGCACCCACCCTGTGGAACCAGCTCCCCTTGGGCCTTCGTTTGGCCCCTGATCTCTGCTCCTTCCGCCGGGACCTGAAGACCTGGCTCTTTCAGCAGGCCGGCCTGGACTGAACCAAGGGGGGGGGTGTTTCTTTTTTAAAGTAATTTTAAATTAGTTTCAGTGTATTACTGGGCTTGTATTGTTTAGTTTTTAAAGTAAATTATTGTACTGTGTTTTATTTTGTGAGCCGCCCTGAGTCCTTAGGGAGAGAGGGCAGCATACAAGCCTAATAAATTATTATTATTATTATTATTATTATTATTATTATTATTATTATTATTAGAGCATTATTCTAGTATTTGAGGGGCTGCCCCAAAGAAGAGGGGGTCCATTTATTTTCCAAAGCACCTGAAGGCAGGACAAGAAGCAACGGATGGAAACTAACCAAGGAGCAACCTGGAAGCAAGGAGAAATTTCCTGACAGTGCTGACAATTAACCAGTGGAACAGCTGGCCACCAGAAATCGTGGGCGCTCCAACACTGGAGGTTTTTAAGAAGAGGCTGGACTGCCATTTGTCTGAAGTGGTATATAGGGTCTCCTGGTTGAGGAGGGGGTGGGACTAGAAGACCTCCAAGGTCCCTTCCAACTCTGTTATTCTGGATGTTTTTAACACCCTCAAACATCAACTTCTGCCTATCGCCAGATCCGTGGCCAAATCCAGTCTATGCATCTGGTAGATTGGGTGACCCAACATGATGCCGTAATAACGCTGCACTGCCACCACTGCCAACAGTGCGATGACAAGAGAAATGCAAACCCCAAAAAGGGGTCAAAAGCTGCCCATCCTTCCAGCCTCGGGCTAAGCCTGCTGCGCATCGATCCTGCCCCGACCCGTCCAGCTGTGGTGGCTTGGCTCCGTGACGTCGGGGCGCCTTCTCCTTCCTCTTAGGGGTGCCGTCCACTTCCCCCAAATGCCCCAGAGCCAGAAGGGTGACAAAACTCCCCTCTTTGAACCATGGAAATCGTCTTGCTTCAGAAGGCAGGCGGGTGAGTGGGTGGGCGTGATAATAGCAAGCCCACTGCGGTGGGTGGGTGGGCTGTAGGCCCTCTTCTCTCAATCAAAGGGAGACAAAAACCTCTGGATCGATTGAGGGTGGAAGGCCTGGCCAGGCCGGGCGGATGCTCGCTCGCTGGGGCTCCCCTGCCTTCCCCGGTGTGTCAGCTCGGGTCAGGGGACTGCGGGGTCCGGGCGGGAAGGGGCTTGCCTCTCGCGGTCGGCTGGGCACACACAGACTGACCACAAGGAAGGGTCAAGTGATTCAGCCCAAAGGGTGACGGGGAGGTTGCCTCCAGCCAGGAAGAGGGAGGAAAGGGAGCTGGCAGGGGTGGGGTGGTGGAAGGAGTTAATGGCTTTGGCCCCGAGGGCAGTGCAGCCGGCCCAGGAAGCAGAGGGCACCCTGTGAAAAGGCAGGTGAGGGGGCTGGAGAAAGGAGGGAGGGGGGAGAGGCTGTTTGCCCAAGGCAGGGAGGAAGTGCCCTCCTCTCGGGTGTCAGGGGGCAAGGGGCATTCTCCGCAGAGGGGGCTGCAGGCTGTTGAAGGAGGCGATAAGCAAAGAGGCTTGGAGGCCTGAAGTTTTGGTCCCCGCACAAAATCCCAGGAATGTGTGCGATTCAGCTACGAACGGGGTAGCAACGATGCCGCTTCTTTCTTTGAGAGTTTTCCCCAACACCCCCGCCAAAGAGACCCTCCAAGCAAAATTTAAAAGCCCAAACAACCAAGAACCTTGGTGGTGCAGGCTGTTAAACACCTAGCACTTAGCTCCAGCTGCCTGCAATCAGTGCAGGCTCGAATCCCACCAGGCTCAAGGTTGACTCAGCCTTCCATCCTCTCAGGGTAGGTAAACTGAGGACCCAAGATTGTTGGGGGCAATAAGCTGACTTTGTAAAAATGCCGCTTGGTAATAAGCAGGCATATACAATGGAATGAAGGCTATTGCTGAGCACATTGGGTTGTGCTCCAAAAAAAGTGCCGCCCTGAGTCTCCGGAGAAGGGCGGCATATAAATGTGAATTAAAAAAAAGAACAACATCCAATATAATTTATGTAATTATATTTCAATGGGGCTTGTTAGTTTAATTCTTTTTTAATTATTTATTGTTCTTGTTGTTTAGTTGTGAGCTGCCCAGTCTTGGAGATGGGGCATACAAGTCTCATTAATAAATAAATAATAAATAAAAGTCAACGCGACACCCACAGGATGCCAGGGAAAGGATGATACCTTGCTTAATTACGGGCTAAGGGAAACGGGATGGGAAGGGGTGGTAGAGGGGAGGGGAGTGGGATTTTAGGAATATCCAGGGGGCCACAAGCTGGGATTTGCTAGTCAGGGCTAGGTGCTGCCATGATGGAATACTTTTTTTGGGCAGGAGGGGACTGCCACCAAAAAGGGCCTGTCCTTTGCAATTGCCAGCTTAGCTCACAAGCAGGGGTTCTGCGGGCCAGGCCTGCAGTGTAGGAGTCGTGGCAATTCTTCATAGGCCTTAAAGCAGCAGTTGCCAACCATGGTAACACGAAGACTTGTGGACTTCATCTCCCAGAATTCCCAGCTGGTTAGGGGATTCTGGGAGTTGAAGTCCACAAGTCTTAAAAGTGGCCAAGGTTGGAAACCCCTGACTTAGGAGTCATCCCCACCAACCAGCCATCTTTGATAAATCCTTGATAATCTCTGATGTTCTTCTTGGTTTCCTAACTTGACTTTCCTCCAAATACCGGCTGGGAATCTGCCAGTCAACACATTTGACGGAAACAATTTTAGGGAGAATCTTCTTATATATAAAAGTGAAATACCCCTCACGCATCATCACAAAATCTCCAGAACCGTCAAGCCTACAAACTTGAAATTTGGCACCTATGTTCCTCTTGGCTTCTAGGGGCTCGCTAAGAAAGGATTTTTGAAATGACCATTGGAGCATTTAGAGTATTTCCTATATTATTATTATTATTATTATTATTATTATTATTATTACTACTACTACTACTACTACTACTACTACTACTACTACTAACATGCTCTGATGCTATGGAATTCTACTCCCTCTCCCCACCTGGAAAGGAATCTCTCCTAAATGCAAAACACAAGCAGAGGAGGAGTTTCACTTTCACTTTTACAACACCAAGCAGCTTTAGTACAGAACAGTTGAGCTAAGCCACGCCCAGGCTCCTTGCTGTCTCCTTCTTGCTCACACAAATACTGTTTCACTTTCCAAACAGCCCTCAACTCTCTCTCCCACACTGACAGGATGCTAGCCAGATGAATACCGACGGATGTTGGTAGACAGAGGCAGAATTTCTTTCCCCTTATTTTCCTCCCCCAAAACTAAGCCCCATCACATAGTTTCGTAGCGAAGCACGGGGACAGAGCTGGTCTTTGATAATCTTTGATGTTCTTCTTAGTTTCCTAACTTGATTTTCCTCCAAGTACCAGCTGGGAATCTGTCAGTCAACACATTTGATGGAAACAATTTCAGGGAGAATCTGTAATAAAGTTGACTGAACGCTGAGGAATAAGGAGAATCTGAGAAGCTAGACACTAAACAGTACTTCCTCTGGAACGACAGGCGCTTCTCTGCAGACACAATCGGACGGTTTTAAGTGAGTCCCTTCTAAAGAGACAGAAGGAAGCAAAGCATCTGGGGACAAACTCAGAGAGAAGACACAGGCCAAGGACTCAGCACCCCATCTCTGGGCAGCTTCTTACCTGGAACTGTCCCAAAAAAAGGGGGGTCTTCCTTTCCTTCTCTTTTCACCCCCAAAACCGCCCCCCACAATTTGCAGGAAGTCTTTCCTCCAGATGGGGCACCCGGTTTCTGACCCCAGGAGAACATCTGGAGAACTTCCTCCAACAGAGAGAAAGCCCAGCTCCCCTAACTCCCCACCCCACCCCCGGCCCCTCACCTCCTTCCAGGAGCAACTTGACGGTGGTGTAGTCATCTGCCAGCACCCCGTAATGCAACGCCGTGCAGCCCTTGAAACTGGCCCGGTTGTTCAAGCGGTTGTTGAAGTCGTCCTCCCGGGTGACCAGCACTGCAGGGGAGGAAGGGGGAGGAAGGGGGTTAGGGGCAAAGCCACGCTCTCTGGCTCAAGGGCGCTTCAGTGTGTGTGTGTTTGTGTGTGAATGATGTGCAATCAAGGGACCCCCAAGACCGCTCCCACCAACACCCACAGGGCAAGCCACTAGTATATAAACAGAGAGCAAATCCCATCCCTTACTAGCCCTGATGATGTTCCCTAGTTGGGTCATGCAAGAAAACAGCCAAGCTCAGAGAGCACCCAGGACCCCACAGTTATTGTTGCCCTCCTTCCTCCTCCTCTCTTGCACACCTTCCTACCTTCTAGCCCTGATGATGTTCCTTAGTTGGGTCATGAAACGTCTGCAAGGAAATAGCCAAGCTCAGAGACCACCCAGGACCCCACAGTTCAAACCTGATCTACAAAGATCCTCTTCTATCAAAATTTAAACAATTCTGTCCAGACCACAAGAAGAGCCTCCAGATCACCCAACAAGGATGAACCTGCCAATTTAACTGGACCGACTTGGAGTCTTTTGGCTGCTGAAGCTGTCTCTTTTGGGGAGCCTTGCACAGAAAGCCAGAGACGTTACTTTGCACAGTTCTATGCCTCGAAACCACGGAGGAGGAGGAGGAGGAGGAGGAGGGGTGAGATGTAAATTTATTAGATGTAAAACTAATGAAGAAACAAGAGTTTTCCTAATAGAATATAGCAAGTCATCTGGCATAGATCAGCCTATGTTTAATGCTGTGACTGCATAAACAAACACATAAATGGTTTGAAATATTATTTTTGCTAACGTACACCTTCCAGAGTGCATTTCCCCCTAACAGATGCATCCCTGGCATTTTTTTCAATGGTAGAAATACACCGGGAATCCACGCACATTATTTAAGAGGTTCAATGGGGAATTTCTTAAGTTTCTGGTGGGAAAAAGTGACTTATCTCTTGGGACATACATCCTTATAGATTTTCCAGAACAGAAAAAACTACCATAGAAAGAAAGAAGAAAACAAAACAAACCCCACCATGCTTGATCAATCTATTGTCTCAGTTTTCATTTCTTAATTTGTTATATTTACATTTTGCTTTTGTCTTGAAAAGTTCCAAGTAGTCAATATACATTTAAAAAAAAAAAATTTATTAACTTAACATGGCTGCTCAACTCACTCACTGTGACTCCTGGTGGCTTGGCTGCACTTGTTATTTTACATCATTCCTCTTGCTTTTACTTTTTATTATTTATTTATTAAATTTACATGCCACCCATCTCGCAGTCAGGTGAAATCTGGGCGGCTTACAGCACATTAAAACTGTATTATAAAACATTTAACCTTTCCCCAATTCATCTAGCTGTAGTGCCTTGGCTCCATCATGTTAAAATTGAGAACAAGCCAAGATGGGAGGAATACACTTTTAGAGTGGGGGTGGGCTCTTCTGTTTAATTCAGTGGCAACGCCTAGAATGGCATGGCCAGGGCCCCAGGCCAACTGGCACAGCCCTCTTCAGAAGGCGAAAGGGGTGGGCATGGATCTCGTGCTACGATGTTCCAGAGGGAGGGAGCAATGGCACAAAAGACCCTTCCCCTCCTGGACCCTGCCAGCCAAAATTCCTTGGCCATCGGGGTCCGCAGCATGCCCCTTCTGCCAAAGTGGGTGGGTGGGTCAGTCCCACTGGGGCAAGATGGTTCCTCGGGTATCTTGGACCCATGCCATGAACTTAAGTTGCTTTTTATTATTTTAAGAATCCCAAAAGGCAACTGGACTGCCTTAGTTTCTTTTCCTTGAAGACGTTTGCGTCTCATCCAAGAAACTTGGTCAGTCGGACTAACGTCTTTGAGGAAAAAACCAAAAAAGTCCAGTTGCTTTTTGGAAAAAAACAAACCAATTTTGGGACAACCATGACCTGGAAGATGTAGAATCTCCAGGTACATTTACTGCTTTAAGTCTGGCTTTTAAACTGCTAGCCACCCAGAGTCGTGCACATGAGACGGGCAGCCATACAAACTATGAAATAAATAGAATAACAGGGTCTGGAGGGACCTTGGAGGTCTTCTAGTCCACCCCCCCGTCCCCTACCCCCACTTGGGCCAGTTAGTGAGGCCATGTGCCCCTGAAGCTGCCCCCCCCTCCGCTCCTGCAGAGGTGGGTCCTGAGAAGCAGCAGGCAGCCCCCTCCCCTTCCTGGGTGGTGGCTGGTTAAGGACGAGCCCAGCCAAATCTAAAATATTGTAATTAATTGCCAGCATCCCTCCCAGCTGGCATTAACGCAAATAAATCTCAGCACCTACAGAAGGAGCCATCGGAGTTGATAGGCTGGACCTTCCAGGTTTTTTTTCCCTCTTCTTCTTCTTCTTCCTGGGCTGCAATATTTCTTTTTGCATGTTTCCCTCTTTTTTTGGGGAGTGGGGGAGAAAGAGAGGCTGTCCCCTTATTTATTTCCCTCCTTTGCCTATCCAGGGAGGGGCCCGGATAATCAAGTGGCTGGTGTCAGGGAAGATGAATCTGAGATACTAGGGAGCGGTGCAGTAAAAAGATTAAAGTGTTATTATTGTTAGGTAGCTTTCCCCCCGTGGTCCGGCATGACAGCTCGGCCGTCATCCATAAAAAATGTCTCCAGGAGAGACAATCATCGCAAACTCAATAAAGCGTCAGGGGAAGCCTCTTCTGCCATCCATCATGGGGAGCCTGGAAATTTTCAGTTCTCCATCTCTCCTCCCTGCCATCCATATAAATGTCTCTCATATATTTTCTGCAGCAGGCGTGGTGGTGGCGCCCGCCCTCCTCCCTGGCTTTTTATGCCCCCCCCCAAATAAAAATATTTACACACAAAATATGCAAATCGTTAAAAAATAGCTGCGGAAAACAAAGGCAGTTTCTCTCTCTCTCTCTCACCCCCATCTCTCTCTCTCTCTCTTTTAATGCAAGTGAATTTATTCTTTTTAATAAAACATGTCAAGCAAACAAATTAAAGGCGGCTTCCTTTGTGGAGGGCGGGGGCTGGTTTTCCTACATTCTAGCTCTTCCTCTCTGCTTCCTCCCCCCAACCCCCACCCACTCTGACCCCGATCCAGAATGTCACATTAATATATACAGGCTGGAAAAAGGGGCAGGGAACCCAGACAAAAATATTAACTTTACGGCGTGATGTATTTGGGGCTTAAATAAAGTCTAGCAAGATAGATCGACATCCTGTTGTCTGTGCTTAATAGTGCGGGGTGTGCTGTAAGAGGCCTGTTGACCATATTTGTGTGTCTGTGTGTGTGTGTGTTTGAGTGGCGCGCACACATACAATGGCTCTTGTGACTCAGGGAATTTCCTTCTTCTGGCAAATCTGATCTCCTGACCCTGACTTTAGCCTTTGTAGGCATTTCCTCTCTCTCTCTCTATTATCTTCTATCTATCTATCTATCCCTTTATCTCTGTATCTCTCTCTCCCTCTCTCTCTATCCATCTATCTATCATCATCTATCATCTATCTGTCTATCTATTTATCCGTATTTATCTATCCATATTTATCTATCTGTATCTATCTATCTATCTATCTATCTATCTATCTATCATCTATTATTTATCTTCTATCTATCCCTTTATCTCTGATCTCTCTCTCTATCCATCTATCATCTATCTATCATCTATCTGTCTTGTCTATTTATCCATATTAATCTATCCGTATTTATCTACCGATTTATCTCTGTATTCTATCTATCTATCTATCTATCTATCTATCTATCATCTATCTATTATTTATCTTCTATCTATCTCTTTATCTCTGTATTTCTCTCTATCCCATCCATCATCTATCTATCTATCTATCTATCTATCTGTCTGTCTGTCTGTCTGTCTATCTATCTATCAATATACGTGCCTACCTACCTAGCTACCTATCCATCACTCTACAGGTAGTCCTCGACTTATGACCAAAATTGATCCCAAAATGTATGATGTTAAGGGAGAAATTTGTGAAGTGAGTTTTACCCCATTTTACGACTTTTCTTGTCACACTGTTAAGTGAATCACTGCAGTTGTTAAGTGAGTCACACGGTCATGAACCCAGCTTCCTCACTTGACACTGCTTGTCAAAAGGCCACAAAAGGGGATCTCGTGACCCCAGGACTCTGCGACCGTCAGGACCACGAGCCAGTTGCGCAGGGTCTGAATTCTGATCATGGGGCTAAGGGGATGTTGCAACGGCCGTTAAGTGTGAAAAAAGTCATTTTTTTCAGTGCTGCTGTAACTTTGAACGGTCACTAAGCAAACTGTTGTACATTGAGTACTACTTGTATTTATTTATTTTTATCAACAAGAATAAAAAACAAAACAGAAAAGTGAACACCCATCACCTAACAAACAAGCCAAAAAGTAATTCTCCTTTATTGGTAGTAATTCTTGTGTACAAAAAAAAAAAAAAAGGAAAAAGGAGGGGAAAACCCCCCAAATGTCACATAGATCTAACATTAAACACAGACAATTCATCCTGGCTGGATGCTGAAAAGTAAATACATATATATTAAAAAAAACAGAAAGGTTTTCTTCCATTTACATAAGGGGTCCACCAATCGTTTTCCTGTCTTTATTTAAGAAAAATACTATATTGAATAAACAAGTATTTCAGATGAGGAAGTCTGCCTGATAATCCAATCGACCCAACATCTAATCTTCTTCTATATGTATAAAAGCAAAATATCCCTCATGCATCATCACAAAATCTCCAAACTTGACATTTGGCACTTCTGTTCCTCTTGGCTTTTAGGTGCTCACTAAGAAAGGATTTTTTGAAATGACCATCAGAGCATTTATATTATTATTATTATTATTATTATTATTATTATCATCATATTATCATCTGATGCTAAGGAGTTCTACTCCCCCTCCCCACCTGCAAAGAAATCTCTTCCAAAGGCAAAACACAAGCAGAGGACCAAGCAGCTTTAGAACAGAACAGTTGAGCTAAGCCATGCCCAGGCTCCTTGCTGTCTCCTTCTTGCTCACACAGCAAATACTCTTTCAGTTTCCAAACAGCCCTCCACTCTCTCACACACTGACAGGACGCTAGCCAGATGAATACCCATGGATGCTGGTAGGCAGAGGCACAATTCCCCCCCCGTTATTTTCCTCCCCAAAGCACGGGTATCCAGCTAGTGACACTACATATGTAAAAAAAACAAAAAGTCAACAGATGAGCGCAAACATTTACAATTTTCAAATCCCTCTGTTAACCAGCAGTGATGGCTGCTGGCTGGGGAATTCTGGGAGTTGAAGTCCACAAGCCTTAAAGTTGCCATGGCTGGAGACCCCTGATCTAGAACATGGGTCTCTCTTGGCGAGATTTGGACCACCAGGCCTTGGTTTGTGCTTGCAAAACAAAAAAAAAAAAAAAAGGAAGAACCCAGGTGAAGAAGACGCTTTTAGGAAGACAGAGAGGAGATAACAGGCTCCAGGGGATGCTGAGAGGGGGATGGGGGCAGATATCTGGGTGCGACGTGAGTCTGGTTACCTTCCAAAGAATGGATGCCCTTCTCTTTGGCCGTCTGATAGACGCTGCTGAACTCGTCCCCCAGGTTGGGGTCAGCTCCTCCCGCCAGCAGCACCTTCACCACGCTGTGGAGGCAGAAGAGAAGAGAGGCTGAGGTCAGATGCGGGAAGGGCTGGAAGTAGCTGAGAAAGGACCACAGAAGGGAGTTAAGGGGGTGGAGGGAGGGAGGGAGGGAGGGAGGGAGGGAGGGAAAGAAGGAGGAAGGGAGAGGAAAAGGAAAAAAGAGGGAAAAAGGGAGGAGGGAGGGAGGGAGGGAGGAAGGTAGAAAGGGAGGGAGCGAGGAAGAGAAGGAAGGAAGGAAGGAAGGAAGGAAGGAAGGAAGGAAGGAAGGAAGGGAGGAAGGAAGGAAGGAAGGGGAGAAAAGGAGGGAGGAAGAAAAGGAAGGGAGGGGAAGGGAAGGGAAGGGAAGGAAGGAAGGAAGGAAGGAAGGAAGGAAGGAAGGAAGGAAGGAAGGAAGGGGATAGGGAGGTAGTCAGGTAGGCATTTGGTCCGATGCCCAGGAGACGGTGAGTTCTAGTCCTGTCTTAGATATGAAAGCCAGCTGGGTGACTTTGGGCCTCTCTCTCAGCTAAGCCTACTTCATAGGGTTGTTGTTGGGAAATCAGGACGAGGAAGGAATTAGTGATTTCGCTGCCTTGAGTTATTTATAGAAAAATCATAAAGGCAGGATATGAAATAAATAACAAACACATGATACAGTCACTTTTGATTGAAGTCCTTTGATCCGAAGGGGGTGGGGGTGGGGGGGAATATAAGGAAGCCTTTTTTTCAAGTAGAGTTTTTTGGTGTATTTTAAAATTGTTTCATACAATCTCACCTGGAAAGCTGTCTGGGTATTTTTAAGCAATTCCTGGTAGCTATACTAGGAAATCAAAGCCCATCCGTATCCAAGGTGGCTTCATTTATTCAAGAGGGCGGCCGGTCCTGCCTTCCCAAACTTGGCCACTTTAAGACTGGTGGACTTCAACTCCCAGAACTCCCCAGCCGGCCGTGTCTGTTTCTTTTTCCTCTTAACCTCCTCAAGTGGAGAGACATTGCAGAGGAAGGGATTACAAGGGAGTTAAGCTCTGCTGGCTGGGGAGAATTCTGGGAGTGGAAGCCCACAAGTCTTAAAGTGGCCAAGGTTGGAGACCCCTGCTCTAATCAAAGGGAGGAGGAAGAGGAGAGATTCTGCCACTCCCTATTTCTGCAGATCGGTTCCTGTCCAGTGGATCCGGCCCACTTCCATGCAGATGGCCAGAACCAGATGACTTCCAGGCAAAGGATCTGGGATCCCATCCTCCCGGCCCAGCTGACCTCCAACCGACTGCCCCAACCGAAGGCCAGGCTGAATCCTTCCCGTCTTTCAGAGCCAGCCTGGCATTTGAGTGAGTGATGCTGCCTGTCCAATGTTGCAGGGAGCCAAAAACAGAGCGCGGCTTGCAGGGGGAATGAGCCTGTGCCAAGCCGGACGGGGAGTGGCGCAGTCCTGATGTCTCTACTGCATTTACATGCAGGCCCAGAACCCAGTGGGCACCAGGAGAGGCCTTGCCAGAGGAGGAGGAGGAGGAGGAGGAGGAGGAGGAGGAGGAGGAGGAGGAGGAGGAGGAGGAGGAGGAGAGACGAACGGTAAAGAAACCAAAGGTTTGCAACCGAGGCTGGAGGACAAAAGGGAAACCGGTGGGAGTGCCTTTCACGTAGGAATTTCAAGCAAATGGAAAGGAAAGAAATATTTTAAGACACGTCTTTTGTTTCTGAAACAGAGGGCATTTTTCACTGCTCAGAAGAGAAGGGTCCAAGTACAGTATCTCTCTCCCTCTCTCTCTCCATCCATCTCTCTCTCTGTCATTTATCTACAGTCTCTCTCTCTCTTTCCTCATCTATCATTTATCTACTCTATCTATCTATCTATCTATCTATCCTATCCTATCCTATCCTATCCTATCCTATCCACTCACCTATCATCTCCCTATCTATTATTACTATCTAATACCATGTCTACTGTCTATCTATCTATCTATCCATATATCATCCATCCTATCTATTCACCATCAGACTCCTTATCTTTCGAATATATCCAACATTCCATCCATCCATCCATCCATCCTATCCATTCACCTATCATCCCTCCCCTATCTATCTACCTACCTACCTACCTACCTGTCTGTCTGTCTGTCTGTCTGTCTGTCTGTCTGTCTGTCTATCTATCTATCTATCCTATTCCTTCACCTATCATCCCTCCCTTCTCTCTCTCTACTCTACCTACCTACCTATCATTTATCTACAGTCTCTCTCTTTCTCTTTCTCTCTCCATCATTTATCCATATCTACCTACCTACCTACCTCTCGTTTACCTACAGTCTCTCTCTCTCTCTCCCCTCCTGGAAGCCAGATTCACTTAACAACCATGTTGCTAACTTAATGACTGCAATCAGTTAACAACTGTGACAAGAAAGGTCGTAAAACGGATCCTAAACTCATTTAACAACCATCTCGCTTAGCAACATGCATTGTGGGTACAAATTGTGGTGGTAAGGCGAGGACTACCTGGAGACCCAGGGGGCTTTTCTCATGTTCCTGTGGAGTAGGTGACTGATCCTTGCAGGGACGCCCTGCGTGGGGATGGGAAGGGGGGGATTCAGCCTGGGCAGGTGCACCCCAAACCCAGCGGCTCTTGCAAGAGGCGTCCTTCATCATTTCGGGCGGAGGGGGGGCAGGGGGGGCAGCCTCCCCAGCTCCAATACTGCGTGCGTTGCCTCTCCCAACCAGGCCTTTAATTTGCTGATCAGGCCTTAATTGCATTAGCCCACAAAGACCCTCATCTGCAGGCATAGCAATCTGCCCTGACCCCAGAGGGCAGCCTTTAACTAAAGTTCACCAGGCAGTTAAATCAATGACAGTAAGTGCTTTCTGCTGCAAGGGGTGGGGGATGCTTGCGAGGAAGCTCGGAGTGTGTGTGTGTGTTGTCGAGGGCAGGGGGGGGCACGCCAGCTGCTGAGGGAGCCCCCCAGGGAAGGTGAACCCCTGCTGGAGGAGCTTAACAAAAGCAGGCAGATAATTACATATCAATTATAAGATCGGATCCAAGTCGACCTTCTTTGCTCTCGGGCTGCCACCCCCTTGCTCCAACCTGTCAGAATGCCCGTCATCCGCTCAAGCCAGAAGCCACCCTGGCACCTCAGCAGGATGGCGGGAGAGCCCATCCCGGCACAGGTGCTCCTCGACTTGCAGGTTTTCACATTTCCACACAAACATGACCTTCGTTACATATTCCTCTTTCCCATTTAGTGTCATATCCTATCATTTCTCTACCTATTTTCTATTAATTTTCTCATGTACTTTTCTCAAACTTATTTTGTATACTTTCTATTCATTTCTTAGCCTATTTCTTCCAAGAGTTCCTTTGTTTTCCCTTCAAGACGTTTCGCTTCTCCTCCGAGAAACTCCTTCAGATCGGCAGGGAATAAAGATCCTTCCCTTCCCCACCATCCAGTCACAGCTGAAGGAGCTTCTGGGAGAAGCAGCAGGAGGCCTTTTGGGAAAAAGACCTCTGGGACATACGATGAAGGATTACGGGAATTGGATCTGTCTGGTTTAATGAAAAGAAGGACCGGGGGAGACATGATAGCATCTTCCAGTATTTGAGGGGCTGCCCGAAAGAAGAGAGAGGGAGTCAACTTCTTCTCCAAAGACCCCAAAGGCAGAACAAGAAGCAACAGATGGAAACTCACCAAGAAGAGAAGCAACATGGAAGTGAGGAGGAATTTCCTGACAGTGAGGACAATTAACCAGTGGGACTGCCTTCCACTAGAATTTATCGCTGCTTCATCACTGGAGGCTTTTAAGAAGAGACTGGACAGTCGCTTGTCTGAAATGATTGTCTCCTTTTTGAGCAGGGGGTTGGAGTAGATGACCTCGGAGGTCTCTTCCAGTATTCTGCTATTGGGTATCTCTAGTTTGATGAAAAGAAGGACTAGGGGTGACAGGATATCTGCTCTTCCAATATTTGTGGAGCTATCACAGAGAAGTGGGGGGTCAAACTCTTCTCCAAATACACCTGAAGGCAGCAGAAAAAGCAACGGATGGAAACTCACCAAGGAGTAGAAGCAACCTGGAATTAAGGAGAAACTTCCCAACAGGGAGGACAATCAACCAGTGGAACTACTTGCCTCCAGAAGTTGTGAATGCTCCAACACTGGAGGTTTTCAAGAAGAGACTGGACAACAATGGAACGGTTGAAATGGTGTAGGGTCTCCTGCTTGAGCAGCGGTTCGACTAGACCAGTGGTTCTTAACCTTTTTGAAAGAATCGCCCCCTTGAGCCATTGAGGAAGTCGTCATTGCCCCCCTCCCCCAACATAACCGCCCCCCTGCCACCTCTTAGCGTCCCCAAGGCCAAGGGGGCCGGCAGAGGGGCGCTAAGAGGCAGCAGGGGGGGCATTCGAGGCGCCGGCTGGCCCTGCAGTTTTGCCCATTTTGGCGCTGGCTCCAGATTGATGCTACAGTCAATGGGGGAGCCTGCAGGGCCGGCGCCTGGAATGCCCCCCTGCCACCTCTTAGCATCCCCAAGGGGGCCAGCAGAGGGGCGCTAAGAGGCGGCAGGTGGGCGGCGCATTGAACGCGGCAGCACATAACATGCCACTGCTTCCACATTGGAGGCGCCGACTCCGGAGCAGTGCTGGTCAATGGGTGAACCTGCAGGGCTGGCCAGCACCTCGAACGCCCCCCCTGTCGCCTCTTAGCGCCCCTCTGCCGGCCCCCTTGGGGACACTAAGAGGCGGCAGGGGGGCGTTCGAGGCGCCGGCCCTGCAGGCTCACCCCATTGACTGTTGTACTGCACCTGAACCAGCACCTCGAATGCAGCAGCATGTTGGGAAAAGCCGCTGCCACCGCTTTCCCAAAGTGCTGCCGCTCTCGCATTCTTTCTGTCTGTCCATCTGTCCGTCCATCCATCCATCCATCCAAAAGGTCTGTCTGTTTGCCTGCCTGCCTGCCTGCCTTCCTGCCTACCTACCTATCTACCGATATACATCTCTCTCTCTCTCCCCCAATATATCTCGCTCCATCGCCCCCATATCGCCCCCCTTCCGTTCCTTCGCCCCCACGTCGCCCCTTTTCGTTCCATCGCCCCCCCTGAAAAACAAAATCGCCCCTTGGGGGGCAATATCACCCAGGTTAAGAACCACTGGACTAGATGACCTCTTGTCATTCTGTCAGAAAGTCTGTTTACTGCAGACCTTGACCACGTTGGCTGAACCAGGCTGAGGGAATAATATTTCTCCAGTGGAAAAACGGCGCGAGAGAGAAAAGGCGAGGAAGGAAGGCCATCTGGAACAAACTGCTGTAGCATGAACAGCCTTTCTCCTTCTCTTGGCTCCTCCAAAAACCTCGTTCCGCCCCGGTGGTCCCTTGGAATGGTCAACAATGGTCACACTCTACTGCTGACCATTGTCCCTTGGTTAGAAAAAGTGGGGAAAGGGGCTGCCAAACCCATCCTTGCACAGCCGTGTCAATAAGAGGAACCTGTGGCTGTGGGGACATCAAAGTTAAACCAACCGATTCAAGGCCTCTCGGCCCCTTCCTAAGGCCTGCCCTGCAGAGGTGGTGACTTTCAGCTTGTCTTCAGCGCCCATCAAAGTTGCCACCACACACGGATACGCAGCACTGTCGCCCGAGAGCGGATATTCGGCCTTTGTCTGCCCGTTTAATACCGATGTTTTCCCAAAACATTAAGGGCCCCTCCTTTTGGGGGGAGGGAGGGGGGGGCTTATGAACTTGCGACTAAGTCAAGCGCCCCTGAGAGGTTGTGGCATCAAAGCCGCTCCCAACCGGCCGTCCCGTGTTCCCCAAAATTGGATTTCTTTCTCCCTCTTTGCCTTTTTGTCTTTCAATAAAAAGTTAATTGAATTTAGTTGTGGACCAAGGGCTTTGTGTGAAGAGCTGCCTTGAAAGGGTGGGTGATTGTCTTGGGAACTTATGGGGTGTGAGGGCACACAGGCCGGGGAGGAATAAAGGAGAGAGACAGACAGAGAGAGAAATGAAGAGAATATTTGTAGCTCGGGGTTGAAGCCGCAGAGTCCCTGGTGTTCTCTGAGCTCGGTGGTTTCTTTGCAGATGTTTCATGACCCAGCTAGGGAACATCATCAGTATAATGGAGTGTGCTCCTGGTTTATATACAGTTCCTTGCCCTGCCAATAGTGTGATTTTCTCCCTGGCAGCTGCCAAGCATCCAAAGTTTAATCACATGATGACAGGGATGCTGCAACAGTCATAAGTGTGAGGCCTGGTCATAAGTCTCTTTTTTTCAGTGCTCTTACAACTTTGAGCGGTCACTAAAAAAATGGTTTTAAAGCGAGGACTTTGAAAACCTGAAATGGTTTTGCTTGGCTAGCCTAGACTTCTTGCCAGAGTGTTTCCTTCGAACACAATTTCAGTTCCAACCCAGGTTGTTCTTTAACTGGACTACTAAGCAGGGTTGGGAATTTTAATTTAAGGGTATTTTAATTAGATTTTATAATTGGATTAGATAATTTGATAAAGGTGTATTTATTGTTTATATATTTCTGTGTAAGCCGCCCCGAGTCCCCTCAGAGATGGGGCGGCATATAAATCCAATTTAAAACAAACGAACAAACAAACAGAAACCTCCCCAGGCCCGATAAAGACAATTTTCAGCAGAATGTGGTGGAGTTTTTTTGGTCTATGAACTTTCTTTCAATTCTGCTCACATTGGTGTGAATTTTGGGGACTGTTCGTTTCAATATTTTTAATTATTTACCTCGAATTTCTGTTTATCGCTGCTACCATCAGAGCAGTCCAGCCAAGCTTATGTCGGGTATTCACACTAACTCCTTCTTGCAACAACCTGAAGAGACAAATATACAACATATCCATTAGTTCCGATGCCAGTTTGCACCTTTAGCCCCTGTGAAAATGGCTTGGGAACAGCGGAGTCACTGCAAGCATCACAGAAGGGAGTATTTGTAGCCCAGGGTTGAACCAGGGCATCCTTACTGCTCTCTGAGCTTGGCTGGGGATGTTTTGCAGCTCTCTCATTACCCAATCTTCAGGGCTAGAAGGAAAGGGGGGACTGCTAAGGGGAAGAGGAGGAGGAGGAGGAGGAAGGAAGAGGGAGGAGGAGAACTGGGGGCTCCTTGGTGCTCTCTCCGCCTGGTGGTTTTCTTGCAGACATCTCATGACCCAAATAGGTAATATCATCCTTGCTGGAAGGGAGTGGGGTTTGAAGAGAGGAGGAGGAGGAGGAAGGCTGTGGTGGGGTCCTTGGTGCTCCCTGAGCTTAGTTCTTTTCTTACAGACATTTCATTACCCAACTAAGTGACATCATCAGTGCTATAAGAGCTCCTTGTTTATATACAGGTATACCCACCAACATTGACAGGGCAAGCCGCTTGTATATAAACAGAGGTCAAACCCCTCTCCCTTCTAGCACTGATGAGGTTACCTAGTTGGGTCATGATAATGTCTGCAAAGAAGCTCAAGGACCCCACATTACAAGCATCCTATTCTATCTGGGGGCTCTGGAACAGCAGGATAGGCCGCAGCGTCCCCTATTTATCCAGAGCAGGGAAACATTCGTGCAGGGTCTCCCGCCTGGGGTTTGGACTAGATGACCCACACCGTCCCTTCCAACTCTGTTCCTCTGTTTACATTGTCAGGGCCGGCTTGGGCTCACCCAAAAGCGGAAGTCAACGCCTGGATGTGGGTCCCAAGGCAGCCCACATCAGCAGAGTTCCTGGAATTCGGTCCTGTGGCCATGGGTGGGGGAAGAAACGACAACTCTACCCCGCTGGCCTAGAGGTGGAGCTTTCGCCTCCCAATCAGGAGGCTGCAAGTTCGATCCTGGGTAGAGGCTAATATTTGGAATAGACTCTCTCCTGCTGGAGCAGGGGGTTGGACTAGATGACCTCCAAGTTCCCTTCCAACTCTGTTATTCTATTTCTACATTGTAGGAACTTTGAATCAGGTCGTAAGTACACACACACACACCGCCCCAATACATGCTTAGATGCAAGTCCTGGCTGGGGAATTCTGGGAGCTGAAGTTCACAAGTCTTAAAAGTGGCCAAGGTTTGGAGATCTCTTGAAGTCGCATCCATTGTCTACAACAGGGGCCTCTAACCTTGGCTACTTCTGTGGACTTCAACTCCCAGAATTCCCGAGCTAACCTGACTGGAGGAGGAATCCTGGGAGTTGAAGTCCACAAGCCTTCAAGCTGTCAAGGTTGGAGACCCCTGATCTAATCCATCCATCTATCTATCCATCTATCATCCATCCATCTGTCATCTATTATCCATCATCCATCTATCTAGCTATCCATCCATCCAACCAGCTACCTACCTACCATCTATCATCTCTCCTTCTCTCCTATCTATCATCCATCCATCTCTCTCTTGTATCATCTATCCCATCCATCCATCCATCCAATTCAGGGGTCTCCTTTGCTGGCTGGGGAATTCTGGGAGTTGAAGTCCACAAGTCTTAAAGTGGCCAAGGTGGGAGACCCCTGACTTAGATGACCCTTCTGGCCTCTTCCAAATCTATCATTCCTGGCTGGCTGGGGAATTCTGGGAGTTGAAGTCCACGAGTCTTAAAGTGGCCAAGGTTGGAGACCTCTGGTCTACAAGACAGCACAGGATATCAACAAGGCAGATGGTTGTGTTTACAGCAGCAACAAGAGAGCGAGGATGCAGTTCCATGGAATCCATGCTAACAGCTGCATTTGGGGGGGTCTTCTCCCCCAGATGCCCCCCAGTGCCCCTGACTCCAGGTAATTGCTCCTTATCATATTACATCGCCCAGAGGGTTACTTGCTTGAGGTCGAGGGGGGGGGGGCTGAGTCCATAGTAGGGAACAATTGCAGTCTTGCGCAGGAGTTGAACCAGGCTCAGCAGGAGCTCAGGAGGACCCTCTCCCCAGGAGAGCTGCTTCCAGGTCTGCGCTGGCAGCCTGGCTGTTGTTTTCCCTTGGACTCCAAACATATGGAAAAGACTCAAAAGAGCCTCGTTTCCCTGGAAAGTCAGTCATCGGCTTTGAGTCCTGTGCTATGCAACAAATCAAATCTTCCATTCTCCAAACAGAGAACCTCACCGCCAGTCCTTGACTCAAAACTGTTCATTTAGGGCAGTGATGGCGCATGCATGCACCTCCCAGCTGATTTTTGGCCTGTTTGAGGCCGTTTTCGTCCTCCCGGGGGCTCGAGGAGAGCCTCAGCAGCCTTTGGAGGCCGACAAACAGGCCCGTTTTGGCACTTCTGGTATTTCCGGAAGGCCCGTTTTTTGGCCTCCAAAGCCTGCTGAGGCTTCCTTCGAGCCTCCGGGAGGGCAAAAACGGCGTCAAATGGGCCCAAAATCACCTGGGAGGAGCGTGCATGAGCAGTGCAGTTAAGTTTGGCTAGGGCACGCATGCCTGCACAAATGGCGCTGCGTGCCACCTGTGGCACGCATGCCATAGATTCACCATCACAGATTTAGGGAGTTCTCAATGTTACAACAGTACAGGTAGTCCTCGACCCGCAACAGTTCGTTTAGTGACCATTTCAGGGTGCAAGGGCACTAAAAAAAGGGTGACTTGTGACTGTTTTTCCCCCCAGCTACGACCATTGCAGGATCCCCTGTGGTCACGGGATCCAAATCCAGACGCTTGGCAACTGGTTCATGCTTATGACCGTGGCTGCGTCCCCAGGTCACCTGATCCCCTTTTGCGACCTTCTGACAAGCAAAGTCAATGGGGAAACCGGATTCACTTAACAACCGGGTGACTAACGACAGCTGTACAGATTCGCTTAACAATGGTGGCAAGAAAGGTCGGGAAATGGGGCAAAACCCACAAGAAATGCCTCACTTTAACATCAGAAATCCTGGACTCAATTGTGGCCATTAAGTCAAGGACTACCTATACTGAAAAGAGAGGTGTATCACCAGTTCTTGCACCTATGGACCCTTGCAGCATCATGTGATCCAAAATGCTTGGAAACTGGCATGTACTTGTGACGGTTGCAGTGTTCCGGGGTCACATGATTGCCTTCGGCAACCTTCTGACAAGCAGATTCAATGGGAAAACCCAATTCACTACTCAGCTGTTTTACTAACTTAACAATGGCAATGATTCCCTTAACAACGGTGGCAAGGAAGGTTGTAATACGGGGCAAAGCTCACTTAACAACTGTCTCACTCAGCAACAGAAATTCTGGGCTCAGTGATGGTCGTAAGTCAGGGACTATCTGTGTTTGATTTCTACACACTTCTAACGCAAGTAAAAGAATCATTTTCTGCATCTATTTTCACTCGCATGCTCCTGCAACACCAACTCCTATGCGCTGGACTACTTTAATAACAGTGGTCAAGTCAAAGACAATCACTTGGGTTTAATCGTATGCTATAAGTCTGAAAGTTTCAGTGTATATTCTGATTTTTTCTTTTTAAAAAAGCTTTGCTTTTTTTGGCTTTGGCTTAAAAACAACATTTGTTTTATTTGTGATCGTTACAAAGACGTAAACAAAATGAATCTGAATAATATCGCAGGGATAAATCACATTTGGAGTACGGCAAAGTATGGAAACCAGCAATTTCATTGCTCTCATAAACAGCATGCTTAATATTTCAATGAGGGAGAGAGGGGGGGGGCGTTGAGATATTTTGAAAGCCTCTTCGGTTCCCAATTATTCATAAACGCCATTTCTCTGCCTTCCCTAAAGCCTGCCAGAGGAGCAAGTTCTCGTTTTGCCTCCCCAGCTTGCAAAATTTAGCTGTGCAAGTGCAGCAACCTCATAATGAAGAAATACAGAGGGATACAGGCAAATTTGAGAGCGGGGAAGGAGCGCAGTGCTATCCTCCTCCCACACCAAGCGGTAACCCCACAGCCAGGGATCCCTGCTTACTATATTTAGGTCCTCCAAAAGAGTGTTGGCTCTGCAGTCTATAACCAGAGAAGCATGGATTGACACCTGACAAATAATTAAGCAGAAAACAATATCCCCATGAAGGAACAATAGGGGGGGGGGAACATATCCCAACAAAATGGCAGGTACTACTGTACATAAAGAGAGAGCAAACTCCCCTCCCTTCTAGTAGTGATGGTGTCCCCTAATTGGGCAATGGAACATCTGGAAGAAAACCACCAAGCTCAGACAGCACCAAGGACCCCCCCCCCAGTCCTCCTGCTCCTCCTCCTCTTCTTCCTTCACTCTGCAAAATCCACTCCCTTCTAGCACTGATGATGTTCCCTAGTTGGGTCAAGAAACGTCTGCAAGAAAACAGCTAAGCTCAGACAGCACCAAGGACCTCACAGTCCTCCTCCTTTCCACTAACCCCACTCCCTCCTAGCACGGGTGACGTTCCCCAGTTGGGTCACGAAATGCCTGCCAGAAAACAGCCCAAGTTCCGAGAGCAGCAAGGACCCCCCCCCCAGTCCAACCCTGAGCTACAAATATTCTCTTTTATTTTAAGGTTCCTCAACCTGCTCGACAGGAAAAGAGGAAAAGGATGTTCCACCGCTTCAATTACAGCAGCAGCGAATGCACCACCGAGGCCCTTAAGAGGCCAGGCTGGGGTCAGGTCTTTCTGAACAGAATCTATCCCTGGTTGCTAAGACAGAACACAACCACCTGTGATGCTCGCTCAGCAATGAAGCCATAAATCAGGGGTCTCCAACCGTGGCAACTTGAAGCCTGGAGGAGTTCAACTCTCAGAATTCCCCAGCCAGCAAAGCTGGCTGGGGAATTCTGAGAGTTGAACTCCTCCAGGCTGAAAATTGCCAAGTTGGAGATCCCTGCCATAAATTCTCAACCTGCTGCTCTGGGGGTGTTGGGCTGGAGTTCCCACCGGTCTAATTTAGGATTATGGGAGGTGAAGTCCACTTTTTCTGGAGGGCAACGCGTTGGGCTAGGTTGCTTGGCAGTTCAAAGATGAACTGGAAAAAACTCCACGGCTCCAGTGAGCAGCGTAATGCCTGCTGCTGATAGTTCAATTATAGGTGTGGGGGGGGGGGTTCTTTTTAAAAATAAAAATAAAACCAGCCTGTTGATGCAGAGCGGCTTAGCATCTCTGTGAAATGACCGACTTTTATGTTCAGAGGATTCATGATGGCCGTTAATATATTCCCTGTCCGATTTAATCACGACTGATCAATAAAGGGATGGCCGCTGCTCAGCTCCTAGACAGATGTTATTTACCAGCAAGGACATTTTTATTGCTAATTAAATATAGTTCTCCGGTCAACCTCGGCGGGGGTTCCGTCTGCAATTTTCAACGGAAGGATGCCCAAGGAACTGGGTGGGAACCGCACCCCCAAATACACGGTGTAAACTCTAGGCCAGGTTTTCCCCCCAACCTGGAGCCTCACAGAATTTATTTATTTTAATTTTATTTGGACTTGTATGCCGCTCCCCTCTCCCGAAGGACTCGGGCAGCTCACAACTAAAATGCAAACAATAAATAATTTAAAAAACAATTAAACCCAGCAAGCCCAAACAACTAAAACCCAATTTAATGAATGAATGCGGCTCACTGGATTGCTAACTAAAATAACTACCCATAGCCATGGCGAATTCTGTGAGCTGCATCCCCCCAAACCTCTCCAGAACACCCACCGGGTAACAGAGAGCCGGTCTATAGCAGGGGTCCCCAACCTTGGCCGCTTTAAGACTGGTGGACTTCAACTCCCAGAGTTCCTCAGTTCTAGAGCAAAGGGCCTGCAGGAGAATATTTAGTGATTCCGACAGTCTCTGCTGCCATCTAGTCACAACCTGAATGCAACAAGAGGGCAGAGGCAGCAGGTAGTGGAACCTGGCTGTAGGTGCTGAGAGTGAGGCCGGTTCAGCCACCCATCTCCATCCCACCATGCTGGGACAATTTCATCCCCACCACATCAGGAAGAAAAGAGATGTGTGAGGGTCCTTGGAGCTCTCTGAGCTGAATCATTTTCTTGCAGATGGTTTATGACCCCGCTTGGTAACATCATCGATGTTAGAAAGTGGTAGAGAGTGCAGAGAGGAAGAGGAGGGAGGAGGGAGGAGGGAGGAGGAGAATGACTATGGGGTCCCTGGTGCTCTCTGAGCTGGGTTGTTTCCTTGCAGACGTTTCATGGCCCACCTAGGGAACATCATCCGTGCTAGAAGGGAGGGGGGTTTGGTCCCTGTTTATGCAGCTTGCCCTGTCAGTGTTTGTAGAAGTGGATTTATACCAGACCAACAACCAAGCGGTAAGCAGCACCCCAGCCAAGGGACTTCCAACTCAGTAAACAGCCTAATGAATGGGCTCC
Organism: Naja naja; assembly: GCA_009733165.1. Taxonomy (NCBI): domain Eukaryota; kingdom Metazoa; phylum Chordata; class Lepidosauria; order Squamata; family Elapidae; genus Naja; species Naja naja. The sequence continues at coordinate 61,199,969 of CM019152.1, read as the reverse complement.
CAAGAACACCCCCACCAACACTGCCAGGCCCAGCCACCTGGGTATAAAATGAGAGTAAACCCCATCCCCTTCTAGCACTGATGATGTGGCCAAGCTGGGTCATGAAATGTCTGCAAGGAAACCACCAACAAAACAGCCAAGCTCAGAGAGCAGCAAGGAGCCCACAGTTCAACCTTGAGCTTCAAATATTCTCTCCTCTTCCTTCCATTTGCTTTCTCTCCACTTTGGAAACCCCACTCCCTTCTGGCACTGACGATGTTCCCTAGCTGGGTCATGCAAAGTCTGCAAGGGAACAGCCAAGCTCAGAGGGCAGCAAGGACCCTGAGCTACGAATATTCTCTTCCATCATCGTCAGCAGAGGCGCCTGCCTGCACCAGGAAGACTGAAGAGCCCCGTGCAAGAGCTCACCTTACAAACCCTCCCCTCACAGGGATTTTAGGGCGCCCGCTCCCTTCCCCACCTGCACCAGCCACAACCTGATCCGAAGGCCTTCCGATGGGGCAGGGTCTCCCCCCTCCACACACCCCGTAGCAGTCCGGATGTGTTTGGGCTCTTAAGCAGCCCCCACCCCACCCCCCCCTGCAAAGGCAGATGACCCCGAGACCTCTCCGGGCATCCCCTCTTGCAGTCCAGGCCCCGGCTTCCCCCACCCACCCCCAGGCCCCCTGCCCAAGACATATGGAGCCTCTATTCAGAGTTCTGGCTGAGTGACTCCGGGAGCCGCTGCTTAAAAGCCGAAGCCCAAAGGGCATGTTTGACTTTGTGCTCAGGGCTGCCAGCCAAGCGCTTCGCCTGCCTGGCAGGTGAGGGAAGGAGAGAGGGAGCTGCAAACTTGAACTCGGGATCCATAACAAAGCTGCTCCTCTTGGGAGGCGGGCAGATCCCGTTTCTTCTCCCCCCCCCCAGTTACGGTTCCAGGTTCCATAGCCGGGCAGGCTGAAGAACCCGTCTCTGCTACAAAGAGCCTCTGCAAGGAAGCGGGGCCAGGCCTCGCCCCACCAGCCGGCCAAGCGGGCAGAGGACCAAGGAGCCCTCGTCCAACCACAGCCAGCACCTCCACAGCCACCAAACCCAGGCCAGACATCACCCTACGGAGAGCGCATGCTGCAAAACCAAGGCGCCCACAAAGGCCGTTAAAATGGAATCTAGGTCTCTTAGGTGAGAGGCAGCTTAGTCCAGTGATTAAGGGTGCTGGCCCGGGAACCAGGAGACAGGGAGTTCTAGTCCTGCCTTAGGTGTGAAAGCCGGTTGGGTGATCTGGGGCCAGTCCTTCCCTCCCAGCCCAACCAACGTCAGAGTTGTTGTTGTTTTGGGGAAAATAGGAAGAGGAGGAGGAGGAGCAGGAGGAGTATTAGATGCCTTATTGATTGATTTAAGAGAATTTGTATGGCTGCTCAACTCACTCTTGGTAACTCCAGGGGGCTTACAAATATACGTCTGCCGCCTTGAGTTAGTTTTGTAAAAATAATAAAAGCAGGAAACAAATAAATAAATTAAGATGCCAGAGTCAAAACATGTCATTTCTTCAGGCTGCTAGAAATACTGAACAGAAATACTAAACTTTTTTTCCCAAGCACCAGAGCGGCCCTGATCCGGAGGGAACTCTGCCCACAGCCTGGAGTTGGATCCTGACTGGCTCAAGGCTGACTCAGCCTTCCCTCCTTCCGAAGTCAGTAAAACCAGGACCCAGATTGTTGGGGGGCAAGAGGCTGACATTTATAAGCCAGTATATACGTCCAGGTGCTAGTGCTATCTCAAGCAAGTGAGCCAAGTGACCTATTTCAGAGGAAGCACGAGCCCCATAATACCACGTTCAGCACCAGCACGGGCACAACAGGTGTGTGCAGAGCTAGCAGGGATCCCCAGACAGCACCTGCCTCCCCTCAGACCAGCTGCTCAGGAAACCCTTCCGGCCAGGCCTCACCTTTCCACTTCAGGAACACTGTTGAGTCGCACGGCTTCCAGGAGGGACTCGTCTGGAAAGAGACAAGAGAGAGAGAGAGAGAAGGAACCGTGAGGAAGAGGAGGGCACCAGCGCTGAAAGCCCCCTAGGGAAAAGAGAAGAGGCCCACCTGCAGCAGGGAGGAGGAGTCCTCAACTTACGACCATTCATTTAGCCACCGCCCGAAGTTGCAACTCCACCAAAAGTGGTTTATGAGTTTGGCCCTTGCACTTACGACCACTGCAGCATCCCCACAGTCATGTGGGGATCAATGTTCAGGCGCTTCGGGTGGTGGCTAAATGAACAGTCGTCGTAAGTCGAGGACTCCTTGCCCTTGCTGCAGATGGGCCTCTTGCACTGTCCCAGGGTTGTGACCCCCATTTGCCACCTTCTCAACTTGCTTCTGACAGGTAAAATCAACGGCGGAAGCCAAACCCACTTGTTTCACTTAACAACGGCCTGATTCGCTTAACAACTGTGCAATAAAAAAAGGGCGTAGGATTTTGGGGGAGCAGCTCATTTAACAATCACCTTGCTTGGCAGTGGAAAAACGGGTCCCGTTGTGGTCGCAATTGAGGACTGCCTGTCCTGGGACCCCGAGATCCCCTCTCTGCCTCTGTCAGGTGGGCTAAGTCTTGTGTCGTGGACCTGAAAGTCACTCTGGACCCAGGCAACCTGGGGGGGGGGAGCTTGGCTAGCATCTCCCCCAGCCCTGAAGCAGCCATGCTACCAGCTGCCACCTTTTGCAGAAGCACTACGCAAGGGTCCTCAAACTTGGCACGTTTAAGACTGGTGGACTTCAACTCCCAGAATTCCTGAGCTAAAATGGACTGGAAGGGGAGGAATTCTGGGAGCTGAAGTCCACAAGTCTTAAACCTGTCAGTTTTGAAGACCCCTGGTCTATCTCATCTATCTATTGATCTATCTAACTCTATCTTCTATCCATTCTATCCCTGTCTGTCTGTCTGTTCCAAGAGTCTCCAACCTTGGCCACTTTAAGACTGGTGGACTTCAACTCCCAGAATTCCTGAGCTAACATGACTGGAGGAGGAATTCCGAGAGTTGAAGTCCACAAGCCTTAAAGCTGTCAGTTTTGAAGACCCCTGGTCTATCTCATCTATCTATTGAAGACCCCTGGTCTATCTTCTATCCATTCTATGTCTGTCTGTCTGTCTGTCTGTCTGTCTGTCTGTCTATTCCAAGAGTCTTCAAACATGGCAAGTTTAAGACTGGTGGACTTCAACTCCCAGAATTCCTGAGCTAACATGACTGGAGGAGGAATTCTGGGAGGTGGTCCACAAGTCTTAAAGTGGCCAAGGTTGGAGACCCCTGCACTACAGACTCATTTGGGCTGGGCGGGGGAGAGAGCCTGAATCACCCTGCCACCCTTTTGCACAAGACAGCAGCTGGCATGGGCAAAAGGGAGTGCCTGGACCCATCCTTCAGCCCAATGGGGGCTGAGGGGGGCACCTAATGATCCAGGTTGAGGGCGGGACTCCAAGATCCAGGCACCCCCATGCCAGGTGCCACATTTTGCAGAAGCCCCACGGGTCACTTCGGCTCTGGGTGGGATCAAAGCCGGAGTCCCCCTGCCAGGCTTTTGCAGAAGGGGGCAGCTGTCCCTGGCATGGGTGCAAAGGCTGCCTGGACCCAGAGCCGGTCTTTGGTGCCCAGCGTCCCAGTTTTCCCCATGCATCTCTCATCTCAATGGGGGCTGTGGTAAACTCTGGTCAGTTTTTGCATCCATGGTCCATGCAGCCCCCGTGCCCAGGCCAGGGACAGCTGCCACCAAAGCAGCCCTGGGGCATTCTGGCTCTTGGGGGTGGGGGAGGGACAATCCCAGGCAGAGTCACCCTGTGAGGTTCCTAGACAGGCGGCAACGCCCCCTGGCATGGGTATAAGGGCTACCTAGACCCTATCCTTAGAGCGCCTGGCGATGCCCCCTTCCCACAATGGCTTCATTCCAATAGGGCAGGGAGGACTGAGGCAGCCCATAGCCAACTTTCCAGCTGAGGGCAGGACTCTTATGATCCAGGTAACCCCATGTCTATGCCAGGGGAGTCTGGCCACCTTCTGAAGAA
>CM019152.1:61129289-61169301 GCA_009733165.1 Naja naja | reverse complement strand
CATCCATCCATCCATCCATCCATCCATCCACTTTCTATCTTCTCTGTCTATCTATCATATCTATCTTATCTTTCTGTCTGACAGAATCAAAGAGCTGGAACAGATCTTGAAGATCTTCTAGTCCATCCCCATACATTTACAGACAAAAGGTTGTCTAGTCTTTTCTTGGAAATGTCCAGTGATGGAGCAGCCACAGCTTTCTGGAGGCAGCTTCTGTTCCACTGGCTAATTGTCCTCCCTGTCAGGAAATTCCTCCTTCCTTCCAGGTTGCTTCTCTCCTTTGATGAGTTTCCACCTGTTGCTTCTTGTCCTGCCCTCAGGGGCTTTGGAGAATAGCTTGACCCCCTCCTCTTCTTTGGGGCAGCCCCTCAACTACTGGAAGGCCGCTCTCTTTTGCAGGAAGTCCTCTCTGGTTTCATCCACCCAGGGTGGAAAAAAAATCAGCCTTTGAAACCAGCAGAGTTATGCAATATGCCCCCCCCGCAGGGGCAAAAGGCTTCTCCTTCTCCTGCCTCCCCACCTGATGCTCCGCACAGGATGCTCACAGGCAGCTCTCAGGTTTCAGGGTCCCGGCCTTTGTGTGGGGCAGAGACCCCCACTGCTTTTGTTCGGCAGGCGCTTGTCAGCTGGCTGGGTGGCAGCAGAGGAAGGATTTCATGGAGGGGGCCCATGAAATATTTAGTGGCTCCTGGCTTGCCAGCCGGCACAAAATTGTAACTTGATGAATAATGAGCGAGTTTAGAAAGAGAAACCCGAGGCCCACTTTGGCTGGGCAAGCAGGGCGGGCACGGGACTGCCTGCTCCTGGCACGAGGGGCCTCTGTGCGTGCCCGCCCATGTGTGCAAACACACACACGTGTGTGTGTGGTGGAGCTTTGGACAATCCATAGAATAAGAAATCTGGGCAGATTCCAAGAAGAAAACAAGCATCTAAATCTGTGTTTCTGGACCTCAAGAAATTTAAGATGGGTGGACTTCAACTCCCAGAATTCCTCTAGCCAGCTGGGGAATTCTGGGAGTTGAAGTCCACCCACCTTCAAGCTCATTAGCATGCTGGCTGGGGAATTCTGGGAGTTGAAGTCCACTCATCTTAAACTTCCTGAGGTCCAGAAACATTGCTGAAGATACTACATCAAGTCAAGAACAATGACAAAGATCCCCTTAACAAGAAAAGTCGTAAAATGGGACTAAATTCACTTAACAAACATCTTGCTTAACAACAAGATGGTTAATTGTGGCCGTAAATTGGGGGACACCCTGCCTTTTGTCACCTCTTGGCGGATGCATTGCAAATTCACTACAAAGGACTGAGGGCAGCATGATGGAGAAGGAAGGGCGAGGGGAAGATGCTGGGGGCACTGGCTGGGGGTGCAGATGTTGGAGGAGGTGGGCCAAGAAAGGATAGTGACCTCCAGTACTTAGGACAAGCCTTGTCCAGCGCGGGAAAATCCAGAAGTTTCAGGCAGTTCAAATGGGTCTAAAGATTTATTGCAAGCTTAAATTCTCTATAAGAATCTGAACTACTAACGGCGCAAAGGGACTCAAGACCAATGACGTGTTTCACTCCTCCTTCCCTTGGGCTCAGCGTAGACATCTATAAATCCCCTTCCAGGGCTAACTTTTAGACCTGTAAGCCAGGGATATATGGGAAAGAACTTTTGATCACGTGACCATGAGGATTCTGCGGTGGTCATAAGACCGAGGACTGGGTCATAAGCCCCTTTTTTCAGTGCCTTTGTAACTCCGAACCATCACTAAACCCATGGTCATAAGTCCTGTAGTTTATATTCCTTTTTTTTCTTTTTGTAATTTTTAATGTAAAAATTCCATCTTCCGTTGAACACTGTGTTGTTGGGTACAAATATCTTGGTTGAACAATTTGCAACATCCTTCATTACATTGATATTACCATAATTCTACAATATTAAAATAGTAATATTCCACATACTAATCATAATATTTACTTATCTCTTTTAAAATACCTTCTTTATTTTGCTTCCATTTCTAACTTCCTTTTTTTGTTAACCTAATAACATAAATCCCATGTCATATAATATTCAGCTTGCTCTTTCTCCTTAATTGCCAAAGTTAATCTGTTCATTTCTGCACATTCTAATATTTTCCTAATCACATTCTCATCTTCACTCTTCCAACTTTGTGCAAATAACAATTCTAGCAACACTTAATATATGAAGAACCAACTGTGCATTTTCTTTGCTGTATTTTTCAGGTAGAATCCCCAATAGAAATATTTCTAGTTTATATTCCTGTAGTTATCTGTATAGGTAAGGACAAAAAATCTGAAATTCTATACTCCTTTTATCCAGCAGCAAATTCCACTGAATTCAGTGGGGTTTTCTTCTAAAATCTAGACTCCAGGGCTGCCCCATTAGGGGAAGAATTAACAATGCTATTGTTCGACCATTACTAAAATCCTATTGTTGTATTCTTGTTTGTAACTGCCTCCTATTGCAATATTTATATATAGCTGTTCTGTTTTTATGCCTATTCCTTCCACGCTCTGCGAGGGAGAAGGGCAGCTTCTAAATGAATGAAGAAATAAAATATAAATAATGCATATCTTCCTAAAGTATTTTTAACATGAAAAACGCCTCTGAATTTGCGTATCAGCTTTCCTTTTGCGCCGGTGGTGTCTTCGAAGGCTCTTTTTCTGGGACAGAATTTTCCTTTCATTATTTTAATGAGTCATTAGCTTAAAAGCGCACCATTAATTCTAATTGTTTGGCCAGGAGCCCACTTGGCCTAGGGGCCGAATCCAAAAGGAAGAAACTGTCTTTCTGGATTCGGAGTGAGGCGCTTTGGGGCAATATAAGCAGTCTGCAACTTACAGCAAGTTCATTTCCTGACCATTTGAATTACAGCGGCACTGAAAAAAGTGACGTAGGACCATTTTTCACACTTAATGACCATCGCAGCATCCCCATGATCAAAATTGACTCAGCCTTCCATCCTCCCAGGGTAGGTAAACTGAGGACCCAAGATTGTTGGGGGCAATAAGCTGACTTTGTTAAAAATGCCGCTTAGTAATAAGCAGGCATAGACAATGGAATGAAGGCTATTGCTGAGCACACTGGGTTGTATCCCAAAAAATTGTAAGCCACCCTGAGTCTTCGGAGAAGGGCGGCATATAAATATGAATTAAAAAAATAAAAATAAAATTCAGATGCTTGGCAAACTGACTCCTATTTATGACGGTTGCAGTGTCCCGTGATCCCCTCTTGCGACCTTCTGACGAGCAAAGTCAGTGGGGGAAGCCAGATTCACTTAATGACCGTTTGACTCATTTAACAACTGCAGTGATTCAGATAAACAGATAATCAGAGTTGGAAGGGACCCTGGAGGTCATCTAGTCCAACCCCCCCACCCAAACAGGAGACCCTACACCATTTCTGACAGATGGCAGTCCAGTCTCTTCTTGAAAGCCTCCAGGGATGAAGCTCCCACAACTTCTGAGGGCAACTTTTCTTTCATGGGTTGATTGTTCTCCCTGTCAGGAAATTCCTCCTTATTTCCAGGTTGAATCTCTCCTTGGTCAGTTTCCATCCAATATTCCCTGTCTGGCCTTCAAAGGTGCCTTAGAAATTAGCTTGACCCTCCTCCTCTCTGGGGCAGCCCCTCCCTCAAATATTGGAAGATGCTCTCCTGTCTCCCCTGGTCCTTCTCTTCCCTAGACTAGCCAGGCCCAGTTCCTGCAACCGTTCGTCATATGTTTTAGCCTCCAGTCCCCTAAAATCATCCTGGTTGCTCTTCTCTGCACTTTTTCTAGAGTCTCAACCTCTTTTTTATTATGTGGTGACCAAAACTGGATGCAGGACTCTAGGTGTGGCCTTACTAAGGCTTTATAGAATGGTATTAGTACCTCCCTTGATCTGGATTGTATCCCTCTGTTAATGCAACTGAGGATTGTGTTGGCTCTTTTGGCTGCTGCTGCACACGGCTGGCTCTTATTTAGCTGGTTGTCCACTAAGACTCCAAGATCCCTTTCACAGTTCCTGCTATTGAGCCTGGTTTCACCCAGTCTATATGTGTCCTTTGGGTTTTTCTTGCCTAAGTGTAGGACTTTGCTTTTCTTTACATTGAATTTCATTTTGTTAGATACGGCCCAGGGTTCTAGTCTCTCAAGATCCATCTGGATCTTCAGCCTATCTTCTTGGGTGTTAGCTATTCCTGCTAGCTTAGTATCATCTGCAAATTTGGTAAATTCCCCTTCTATTCCCTCATCTAAGTCATTAATTCACTTAACAACAGTGGTGAGGAAGGTCGTACAACAGGGCACACTCACTTAAGAACTGCATTGCTTGTCCACTGAATTTTTGGGGTCCACTGTGGTTCATATATTTCACTTAGTAAAATAAATTTATGCAGAAATTTGGTACAAAAATTAGAACAGAATAGAATAGCAGAGTTGGAAGGGACCTTGGAGGTCTTCTAGTCCACCCCACCCCCACTCAGGCAGGAGACCCTATACCACAACAGACAAGTAGCTGTCAAATATCTTCCTAAAAACTTCCAGTGCTGGAGCGTTTACAACCTCTGGTAGCAAGTCGTTCCACGGATTAATTGTTCTCACTGTCAGGAAATGTCTGCTGAGTGCTAATTTTGGGCTCAAATTGTGGTCATAACTCGAGGACTGTGGCAGGAAGGGTCGTAAAATGAGACAAGGCCAATGCCTCACTCAGCGATGGGAATGTTGGCCTCCGCTGCGGTCATACGTTGAGACTAAACCCTGCAAACGGAAATCCATCTGTTGTGCCACCTGGCCGGGCTTGCTCCCGCGTAAACCCACGGAGGTCCCTGATTCCCGGTTTCTCTCCAGTGCAGGATGGACTGCAAAGAGGCCTCGGCGGAAACGCTCTACGACGTGCTGCACGACATCGAGTACCGGAAGAAGTGGGACACCAACGTCATCGAGACCTTCGACATCGGCAAACTCACCGTCAACGCGGACGTGGGATATTACGCCTGTGAGAAACTGGGGTGGACGGACGGACAGGTTGGGCAGGGGTGGGGGTGGAAGTGGGACCAGATATGCCCCAGATGGGGTGGGGGGGCAGAGCCGTGGGGACTTGCCTCCAGGGGGGGCCCAGTCATGGTTTTGCATTTGATCCTTGGGGCAGCAAACTCCTCGTCATCAACTATAGGTAGGTTGTTTTGGATAGACGTTTCGTGACCCAGCTAGGGAACATCATCAGGGCTAGAAGGGAGTGGGATTTGCCCTTTGTTTGTTTGTTTGTTTGTTTGTTTATTTATTTATTTATTTATTTATTTATTTGACTTGTATGCCGCCCCCTCTCCAAAAAGGACTTGGGGTGGCTCACAATTAAAAACAGCACAATAAGTTACTTAACTAAAATAAGATTAAATATACAGCTTGTTGTTTATACAAAGAACAGCCAACTCAGACCAGCCACCAAATAGTAAAGAATGGCCTAATCAAGGAAGCAAGAACAAGAGCACACACACACACACACACACACACACACACACCCCACTCCCATTGACAGGGCCAGGTTCTGTGTGTAGACAGAGAGCAACCCCTCTCCCCTTCTGGCCCTGATGACATTCCCTAGCTGGGTCATGAGAAGTCTGCAAGAAAACCACCAAGCTCAGAGAGCCCCAAGGGCCACCCGTCCTCCACCTGCTCCTGCTCCCCCCGCAAGGCCCCTCCCTTCTACCAGTAGCAGTGATGAAGTTTCCTAGTTGGATTATAAAACATCTGCAAGAAAAACCACCAAGCTCAGAGAGCACCAGGGACCCCACAGTCTTTCTCCTCCTCCTCCTCCTCCTCCCTCCCTTCCCTGATGATGTTCCCTAGTTTGGCCAGGAGACGTCTGCAAGAAAGCCACCCAGCTCAGAGAGCCCAGGGACCCCAGAGTGGAAATCAGCTCAGGGGTTTGTCTGTGCTAGATGCATGTCTTGGAAGGTGCAGGAACTGGCCTGGCTCAATCCGAGTCCCGATCCCCCAGCCCGCCCCTTCCTCCTAAGGCTTCCCAGCTGGTGGAATCCTTAAAATCCCACCCTGGACACTTGGATGCCCCAAAGAAGCACCTGCCCTCCTGGAACGGAGATCAGACACTGAGGTTGTCCAGCGGTTTGGAGCCCCGCCAACCCCCGACTCATCCATCTGCAGGGAAGTGTCCCAAACCCTTGAAGAACCGGGACGTCATCACACTGCGTTCCTGGCTGCCGATGGGCAGCGACTACATCATCATGAACTATTCGGTCAAGCATCCTGTAGGTAACAGGGGTTTCTGGAGGGGGTCTGGGCTGCAGGGGGGAGGATGCTGGGCACTCTCAGTGAGGTCAGAAAGACCGAGATGGTTTTCTAGCCACCACCGGTGCCGTTGAAGCTCTGCTGGGACCAGAATCGTCCTGGGAGGCAGGAGGAAGAGCTGCAGGCAAGGCAGGCAAGAGAGACCTCGGCCCCTAGAAGGAACGGTAGGAAGGAAAGTGGGGAGTCAAGGCAAGAGGGGAGAGAGATGCCTCCAGGCTGCCCAAGGGATTTCCTCTACCTGCTTCTCCATCTCCACCCCCATCCACCCCAACTCCCTCCCACCTTCATCTCCACCTCCACCTCCATCTTACCTCTGAGACCACCTCCACCTCCATCCAATCACCAGTTCCATCTCCACCTCCAATTCCTTCTCCCTCCACCTCATCTCCACTCACCTCTGGTAGGAGAATTACTGCCAAATTGTGACCAAGTAGAAAAACTCCCAATGAGAGCCCGTTTGGCCTCTAGTGAAAGCAGGAGGTTAGGAGTTTATGCCCTGCCTTAGGCTGGCTGGGCGACTTTGAGCCAATCCCCAGGAGACGGTGAGTTGTAGTTCTGCCTTGGGCATGGAAGTTGGCCCTGCATCAGCTAGAACCTTGAAGTAAGAATGATCCTTGACTCCATTTGGGGACAAAGGTAGAGTTTACTAAAGGTCAAGCAGACCACAGTAGAGCAAAGCCAGATCTCAGGTTCCCACACCAAATTCCCCCTTGCCAGGATCCCCTCCCCCCCCCATTACCCCTCGATGGTCCAATCCTTTTCAAACTAGGTGTTGATATTGTTGGAACAGTCCTCCTTGCTATGAGGCCTCACTCCTTCCTGGGCAGCTGTCCTTGAATTCGAGTCTCTGGCCAGTACAGTGACCATCCCCCCTCTCCCTTTGGCTTCCCTCCCTCCCAGCACAGGTGTAAGGCAACAGGTCAGATGGCGCTTCTTGACCTTCTGCCTCCCTTACAAAAAGTAGCCACCATCGTCCTCACTGCTGTCACTTTCCACGTTTTCTACGGCTCCCTTGTCTTCGCTCGACGGCGGGGTGAACGTGACGACTGTGGCCCCCTTGGGTGCCGCGGTGTCGCGTTTGGCGGCCAGTTTCCCTCGCCTGGCCGTTTGGGGGGCCGATTGCTGGCGAGGGCAGTCGCTCACCCAGTGGCCCTTCTGCAGACACCGGAAGCACCAGATGGGGTGTCGCCTGGAGCTGCGTCCCTGCCTGTACTGCCGGTCGTAAATCTGAGCCAGGTCCAAGTCCACCTTTTGGGCCAGGAGGTACCACTCCTGGAGGGTCTTGGCCGAACCTCTGCGCAGGCAGGTGAAAAGGACATCTGGATCCAAGCCACGTTGGAAATGCTCCAGGAGCATTTCTTCCGCCTTGCTCCGGAGCCGATCGACCAGCGGGTGGAACTCCTGGATGTAAACGCTGGCGGTTCGCCCGCCCTGCTTGATGGTTTGCAGTTTGATCTTGGCCTTCCGGTTGGCCAGAGGGTCCTCGAAGCGCTGCCTCAGGGCGGCCATGAAAGCCTTGTAGTGGTGCAGCTCCGGGGCCCCCTCCTCATAAAGGGTCACGGCCCAGTCAGCGGCCTCCCCCTTCAGGGCTCTCACCACGCAGTACACCATGGCCTCGTCATTGGGGAGGAGGCCTGCGTACCTTGCCATGAATGACCACACGTGGATGCTGAAGGCCGCCAATTGCGCCAGGTCCCCATTGAATTTCACCGGTATCTGCAGCACCCCTCTGGTCAGCAGGGTGGCTCGGGCTGGTGGCAGGGCTGGAACCGGCGGTTCTGGGATGGGCTGAGCTACAGCTGGTGCCGGCCTCCAGTGAGTGGCCTGGGCCACTGGATCACGAAGCATTCGCCCTGCCAAATGCTCTCCGGACACGTCAACTGCTCGCTCAGCAGCCGTACTGCGGAGATCTCTCTGTGTTGACTCAATTGGCACTTTAGGACGCCAATCTCTTGCCCAGGCCCTTGGGTGACGGTGGCTCCCTTGGGAGGCTCCTCTTCTGGTTGCCTGACCCCAGGGACCATTGAGGTCGCCCTCTCTCGGGGGAGGGCTCCCACCACCCTCAGGGCACGGGGGCAGAGGCCTCGGTTTCCCCATCGGTGTCTTTGCCCGTGCACCAAGGTCAGTTTGGCCACCCCGGATTCTCCTCTGAGCCAGCTGGGATTCCGGTTCCCCTGCTGGCTGGGGAACCTCACCTCTGCCCTCTGCCTTCGATGTGGCATCTTCGCTGTTTTCCATCTCTCCCTTTTCCTGGCCGGCCCAAGTCCCCACGGCAGCAGAGTCCTCCAGGTGGATTGTTAAGACAGAACTGGGTTAATTAATGTCAGCCCCACCTCAGCCTTTAAGTAGGAACAATCCTTGATACGCTTTGGTGTAAAAGGCAGAGTTTCCAAGCAGAATGCAGTGGAGCAAAGCCAGGTGTAAGGTTCCCGCGCCAATTTCTCCTTGCCAGGATCCTCCCCACCCCTTGTTAGCTCTCAATCATCCAATCCTTTTCAAAGTAGGCGTTGATGTTGTTGGAAGGGTCCTCCTTGCTATGCGGCTGCATTCCTTCCTGGGAGGCTGTCCTTGAATTCGAGTCTCTGGCTGATAAAAGTGAACTGTGGGCTCCTACATACATGCCCCCTCCCCTTTTGCTTCCCTCCCACTCAGCCCCTCCCCCCCCAACTCAGCAAAAATGTGACCCAAGTGTTAAGTGGCCGTCCTGATAGAGTGCATTTTGAGCCAATCACCAGGAGACTAAGTGTTCTAGTTCCACCTTTAGGTTATGAAACCTGGCTGGTTGGGGAATTCTGGGAGTTAAAGTCCACAGGTCCTCAAAAGTTGCCAGGGTTGGAGAAGGTTCCCACTGGCTCTGCAGATGTTGGGAAAGCACTGAATGTTCTGGAATTCAATGCATTGAATGTGAAGAGCAACTAAGATGATTAGAGCAGGGGTCCCCAAACCTTGGCCACTTTAAAACTTGTGGACCTTAACTACTAGAATTCTCCAGCCAGCCATGAATGATAGAGTTGGAAGAGACCAGAAGGGTCATCTAAGTCAGGGGTTTCCAACCTTGGCCATTTTAAGACTTGTGGACTTCAACCCCCAGAATTCTCCAGCCAGCCATGAATGATAGAGTTGGAAGAGACCAGAAGGGTCATCTAAGTTCAGGGGTCTCCAACCTGGGCCATTTTAAGACTTGTGGACTTCAACCCCCAGAATTCTCCAGCCAGCCAGGAATGATAAAGTTGGAAGAGACCAGAAGGGTCATCTAAGTCAGGGGTCTCCAGCCTGGGCCATTTTAAGACTTGTGGACTTCAACCCCAGAATTCCTCAGCCAGCCAGGAATGATAAGTTGGAAGAGACCAGAAGGGTCATCTAAGTCAGGGTCTCCACCTGGGCCATTTTAAGACTTGTGGACTTCAACCCCCAGAATTCCTCAGTCATTCAGGAATGATAGAGTTGGAAGAGACCAGAAGGGTCATCTAAGTCAGGGGTCTCCAACCTTGGGCGCTTTAAGACTTGTGGACTTCAACCCCCAGAATTCTCCAGCCAGCCATGAATGATAAAGTTGGAAGAGACCAGAAGGGTCATCTAAGTCAGGGGTCTCCAACCTTGGGTGCTTTAAGACTTGTGGACTTCAACCCCCAGAATTCCTAAAGCCAACTTTGGTTGCTCTAACAACATTGAGATCATCTTGGTGGGACCCTTACAATGGGAAGGCCTACTTTCCCCACATCCAGAGAGAAACAGGAAGCAAATATGGCTGGGGGATTCCGGGAGTTAAAGTCCACAATCTTAACAATTGCAGAAACACTGGTTTAAAGAGCAGAAGTGTGAAGTGTGGTGTCTTTTGTTTGTTGCAATGCACAGATGCCCAAACTTGGTGACTTTTAAGACCTGTGGACTTCAACTCCCAGAATTCCTCAGCCATAATTGCTTCCTGTTTCTCTCGATCATAGCTGGCTGGGGAATTCTGGGAGTTGAAGTCCATACATCTTAAAGTGTCCACGGTTGGAGACCTCTGGATTAGAGGCCTGGGGACTAAAACGGTTGCAGGAATTGGGTTTGGCTAGTCTAGGGGTGTGTGTGCGCAATACGATGGCAGTCTTGCAACATTTGAGGGGCTGCCCCAAAGAAAAGGGGGGTCAATTTATTCTCCAAAGCACCAGAAAACAAGATAAGAAGCGATGGATGGAAACTAATCAAAGAGAGAAGCAACCTGGGATTAAGGACAATTTCCTGGCATTAGAGCAACTCACCAGTGGAACTACTTGCCACCAGAGGTTGTGGGTGCTCCATCACTGGAGGTTTTTAAGAAGAGACTGGACAGCCATTTGACCAGAGAGTGATAAAAGGCCTCCTGCTTGAGTAAGGGGTTGGACTAGATGACCTCTAAGGTCCCTTCCAGCTCTATTCTGATTGAAATCAATGCACCCATGGTGTTAGGGCCACTTCCAGGGTTTGCTGGTGGGAGTTTCAAACTTTATCCACTGGTCTCTTTTTAGAAATACCCGCCGCGGAAGGACATGGTCAGGGCCGTCTCCATCCAAACAGGCTACCTGATCCAGGGGAAAGGAGCCAAGAACTGCAGCCTCACCTACCTAGCACAGGTAGACCCCAAAGGTAAGGTTGGGCCCTCCCACCCTGCACCAAGGGAGCTACACTACACCTGGCTGGGCAGAGGTGCAAGGCTTTGGGCTCTGCTTCCTTGGGAAGCTGGGCTTGCAATGTTTCCTGGTATAGGTAATGCTTGATTTAAGAACCGTTCCATTTAGCGACCGTTTGAAGTCTCAACAGCCCTGGAAAAAGGGACTTATGACCATTTTTCACACTTATGACCATTGCTGTATCTCCACGGTCCTGTGATCAAAATTCAGAAGCTTGGCAACGGCTTCATATTTATGACGGTTGCAAGCCAAGTCAACCGGGAAGCCAGTTTCATGTAACAACCATGTGACTCGCCTAACGAACGCAAGGATTGGCTTAACAACTGTGGCAAGGAAAGTCGTAAAACAGGGCAAAACCCACTTAAGAACTGTCTTGCTTGCCACAGAATTTTTGTAGTCCATTGTGGGCGTATATTTCACTTCACGAAATAAAGTTTGGGCTCAACGGTGGTCGTAACTCAAGGACTACCTGTATAGTCCACAACAGAGCCCGAAATTCCTGCTGCTAAGCAAGGCAGTGGCCCAATGAGTTGTTCCCCATTTTGCAACCTTTTTGTGCCCCAGTTGTTGAGCGAATCAGTGCTGTTGTTAAGCGGGTCGTGTCGTTAAGTGAATCTGCCCTCTCCATTGACTTTGCTTGCCGGAAGCTGGCTGGAATGGTTCCGAGTGGTAAACCACATGAGCCCAGGACAGGGCAACGGTCATAAATATTAGGGAGTCCTCAATTTACGACCAAAACTCAGCCCAATGTTTCCGTGGTTAAGCAGGAAAGCTCTTAAGTGAGTGTTGCCCCAGTTTATGGCCTTTTCTTGCCACAGTTGTTAAGCAAACCATCGCAATGGTTAAGTGAGTAACACGGTCGTTAAGTGAATCCAGCTTCCCCATGGACTTTGCTTGTCAGAAGGTCACAAAATGGGGATCACACGATCCCAGGGCGCTGCAACTGTCATAAATATGAAACCAGTTGCCAACTGACTGAATTTTGATCCCATGGCCATTGGGGATGCTGCAAGGGTGAAAACGGCCATAAGTCCCGGTTTTTCCCGCTGCCTGGCCATGCGGTTAGCTGCAGTCGGCTTCCTTTCCGTCCTTCCTTCCTTCCTTTTCGCTTCTTTGCCTTCCAGTTTCGCCTTCCCTTCCTTCCCTTTCCTTCCTCCTCCTTCCTTCCCCTTCCTTCTCCTTCTTCCTTCTTTTCTTCTTCCTTCCTTCCTTCCATTGTTAAGTGAATCACTGCAGTTATTAAGTTAATAACACAGTTGTTGAATGAATCCGGCTTCCCCCGTTGACTTTGCTCATCAGAAGGTCTCAAAAAGGGATCATGTGACCCTGGGAAGCTGCGACCGTCATAACTACAAGTCAGTTGCTGAGCCTCTGAACTTGGGTCTCACGACCACAGGGGTGCTGCAGCTGTCATAAGTGTGAGCAATGGTCATAAGCCCCTTCTTTTCAGTACCTTGGTTCGTTCACTGAATGAACTTGTAACTTTGTTGTAAGTTGAAGACTGTCTGTATGTCCCAAGCTGGGTTGGGGGTCTCCTTCTTGATTCAGACTCTGAGTGGGTGTCTCAGGTGTTGCAAGGTGGGGCGGGGTGTAGGTGTAGGTGCACCTGCACAAAATTCCCAGGCGTGTGCGCTCATTTTGCGCATCGTTTGGAGCAGCCTGAGCGAGCTGTGGTGCCATGATCAATACTTCGATTTCCCCCCTTGCAGGTTCTTTGCCCAAGTGGGTGGTGAATAAATCTTCTCAGTTCCTGGCTCCCAAGGTAAGCTGGGATCCTTTTTTCCTCTTCTTTCTGCAGCTACCTGGCTCACCTGGGGTCCTCCAGTGGCCAGGATTGGCTGGGAGGCTCCAGACCTGTTGCTGGGAATAGGTGGGAATATGTCTATGGAGCTTCTCCACCCTCCAGGTGGAGAACTTAAAGTTGGCCACTTTAAGACTTGTGGACTTCAACCCCCAGAATTCCTCAGCCAGCCAGGAATGATAGAGTTGGAAGAGACCAGAAGGGTCATCTAAGTCAGGGGTCCCCAACCTTGGCCACTTTAAGACTTGTGGACTTCAACCCCCAGAATTCCTCAGCCAGCCAGGAATGATAGAGTTGGAAGAGACCAGAAGGGTCATCTAAGTCAGGGGTCCCCAACCTTGGCCACTTTAAGACTTGTGGACTTCAACTCCCAGAATTCCTCAGCCAGCCAGGAATGATAGAGTTGGAAGAGACCAGAAGGGTCATCTAAGTCAGGGGTCCCCAACCTTGGCCACTTTAAGACTTGTGGACTTCAACCCCCAGAATTCCCCAGCCAGCCATCAATGATAGAGTTGGAAGAGACCAGAAGGGTCATCTAAGTCCAACCTTGGCCACTTTAAGACTTGTGGACTTCAACTCTCAGAATTCTGGGAGTTGAAGCCCACAAGACTTAAAGTGGCCAAGGTTGGCTGAGGAACTCTGGGAGTTGAAGTCCACAAGGACTGTCCTTGGGGCTCTCTGAGCTGGGTGGTTTTCTGGCAGACATTTCATGGCCCAACTAGGGAAAGTCATTAGTGCTGGAAGGGAGAGAGGTTTGCAGGAAAAAAGATGAGAAGGAGGAAGAAGAAAGAGGAGGGAATGAGAAAGAGAAGGAGAAGAGGTGGAAGAAGAAGAGGAAAAGGAAAGGAAGGAAAAGGAGAAAGAACGGAGAACTATGGGATCCTTAGTGGTTTCTGAGCTTGACTATTTTCTTTGCAGACGTTTCATGGCCCAACTAGGGAACATTATCAGTGCTAGGAGGGAGGGGGGTTTGTGGAGAGGAGGAGGGGAGGAAAGGAGAGGGAAGAGGAGAAGGAGGACTGTGGGGTGTCCGGTGCTCTTTGGGCGTGCTGATTTTCTTCGAGACATTTCATGACCCAAGTAGGGAACATCATCATTGCTACAGAACGAGTGGTTTGCTCCCTGTTTATATAGAGTAGCTTACACTGGCAGGGTTGCTTAAGAGAATGTTTAATACAGGGCAAAAAAAAGGGATTATTCTTGTTGATTGACAGGATGAGAGAGTGAGGTTAAGCTAGACTGGACTTGAGAGGTGATTTAAATTTTGTTTCTCCAACCTGGCATATAAGCAGTGCTTCAGATAGTAAATAGATCTTGGCCAGACCTACTTTTGTAGATTTACAGAAGTTTTATCGCTACGTGATTCTTGGTCGCTTGCTTCTTTAGGGGGATATTAGGGAGGTTTGCTGCTGCTGTAAAAATATTTCAGAGGTTGGAGGTTTGGGGATTAATCAATCAAGACTCTGAAGTGATGGAATCCTTTTTATGGGAAGTTGAAAAGTGGAGTTGAAATGGGGATGAATTATTGATGCCCCGCGTGGAAGACAAGAGTTGGCATGTTCTCTGCTGGTGAACGGATGAAAGGTTGCTTTGATCTTAAAATGAAGTTGATGGAATTAAAAGAAGAAGAAGAAGAAGAAGAAGAAGAAATATTTCAAAGATATGAGGCTCTTCAAAGAATGTTCAATAAGTATTTGCTGGCAATCGCTTTGCTGTTAGGGATGCAGTTCAGAACTGGGACTGTAAACATCTGGTGGTTTGGATTTGGGGAGTGAAATTGACTGAAGGCAGCGAACGTTTTGGTGGGTTCTTAAGGAAGATGGCTAAATTACTGGTACTCATCTTTTGTTGCCAAGTGAGTGAAGTTGTTAAGTGAATTTTGCCCTGCTTTACAACCTTGCTTTGCCACCTTTGTTAAGTGAGTGACACAGTCATTAAATGAGTCCAGCTTGCCCCTGTTACTGGCCAGAAGGTCACAAAAGCAGATCAAGTGATTCCCTGGGACCCTGCGACCATCGTAAATACGAGTCAGTTGCCGGAGAGCGTCTCAATTTTTATCATGTGACCCTGGGGATACTGCAATGGTCATAAATGTGAATCGTGCTCACAAGTCACTTTTTTCAGAGGCGTTTTAACTTCAAATGGTCATTAAGTGAATGGCTGTAAGTCAAAGGCTACCTGTGATTGTTCTCAGGGTGAGGAAATTCCTCCTGAGTTCATGGTTGGATCTCTCCTTGATCCGTTTCCATCCGTTGCTTCCTTCCCCACCTTTGGACAAACTTTCTTTGTTTCGGTCAAGGAAAACCTGCCATGAAATGGCCTAGAAAAGGGTGGCTTTCCAAACTCACAAATGGGTTGTGTTTGTGGGTTGTGAGAAGAGTTTTTGCATCCAGGATCAAGTGCGGGAGAGATTAGCAGAGGCACCTCTGGACTGATGTTCCTGGATCAGCTCCATCATCGATCAGGTTGTCCCAAAGATGCTTCTTTTTTTTCCAAAAGGCAACTGGAGTTTTGGGGGTGTTTTTCCTTAAAAATGTTCCCTTTTTTTTCATTCCTCAAGCTTCTCAGGTTCTGGAAAGAGTGCAGGGAAGAGCAAGAAAGACAATTAGATGCCTGGAGATTAAAATAATACGACGAGCGGTTGCAGGAACTGGGTTTGGCTAGTCTGGAGAAAAGAAGGACCAGGGGGTGAAATGATAGCAGCCTTCCAGTATTTGAGGGGCTGCCCCAAAGAAGAGGAGGGGGTCAAGCTCTTCTCCAAAGCCCCAGAAGGCCGGACAAGAAGCAATGGAGGGAAACTAACCCAGGAGAGAAGCAACCTGGAATTAAGGAGGAATTTCCTGACAGTTAAAACAATTAACCAGTGGAACTACTTGCTTCAAGAAATTGTGGGTGCTCCACCACTGGAGGTTTTAAAGAAGATATTAGACAGTCACTTGTCTGGAATGGTATAGGGCCTCCCACTTGAGCAGGGGTTGGACTAGAAGACCTCCAAGGTCCCTCTATTCTGAACTGAATAGAATTGGGGTATCTAGTCTAGAGAAAAGAAGGACCAGGGCTGACATGATAACAGTGCTCTAATATTTGAGGGGCTGCCCCAAAGAAGAGGAGGGGGTCAAGCTCTTCTCCAAAGCCCCAGAAGGCCGGACAAGAAGCAACGGATGGAGACTAATCAAGGAGAGAAGCAACCTGGAATTAAGGAGGAATTTCCTGACAATGAAGAATATTTAAGTCTTAACCAGCTCTTAGCCTGAGCAGGGGGTTGGACTAGAAGACCTCCGAGGTCCCATCCGACCCCGCTATTCTGTATTCCGATCCTGTCCCCTTTCTCCTCCCTTGATGAATGTCCCTCCTGGTTGCTGAGAGATGGCACGGAAAAACCCCGCGCACAATGGCCCCGGAAAACAATCCCGTCAGCAAATGCAACCAAACCTCTCGCTAATGAAGAGAGAGAGAGAGAGAGAGAGGATGGAAGGAAGAAGAACCTGCAGGAGAAGCGGACAAAGAACGAGGAGGAGGAGGAGGAAGCGGTGGCCTTTGTGGTCGCCTTGAAGCATATCGGCTTTCCAGAGACGGAAAAAGGTCTTCGGTTTCGAGGGTGGCTTTGTGTTCCCCGACAAAGGGCTTGTTGGGTTTGTCTGCCGTGACAAAGGAGCTCTTGAGGTTTAGCAATGAGCTTTGCCAATGAGTTTTGCCCATTGTGAGCCCTGAGCCCTGCAGATTTGCAGAGGATTTTGGATCTCGGGGAGACCCACGGAAAGGGTGGGGGGCACCCTGCTGCTCCTCCTGGGGTCCAGAGAGGGTGGGGAAGAGGGCAGTGTGTGTGTGTCTGTGTGTCTTGGGGCTCTTTGATAGGTCCAGATTGCATTAACAGAGGGATTGTTCATAGGATCTCAGAATAACACGAGTTGGAAGGGAACTTGGAGGTCACCTAATCCAGCCCCCCTGCTTGAGCAGGGGAGTCTATTCCAAATATTAGCCTCTACCTAGGATCAAACTCACAGCCTCCTGATTGTCAGGTGAGAGCCCCACTTCTAGGCCACCGGAGTTTAATCACGTTGCATTCACAGAGGGATACAATTGAGATCAAGGGAGGTACTAATACCACTCTATAAGGCCTTAGTAAGACCACTCCTAGAGTCCTGCATCCAGTTTTGGTCACCAGGCTATCAAAAAGATGTTGAGACTCTAGAAAAAGTATAGAGAAGAGCAACCAGGATGATGAAAGGACTGTAGGCTAAAACCTACGATGAATGGTTGCAGGAACTGGGCCTGGCTAGTCTAGGAAAGAGAAGGACCAGGGGAGACAGGAGAGCATCTTCCAATATTTGAGGGGCTGCCCCAGAGAGGAGGAGGGGGTCAAGCTATTCTCCAAAGCCCCCGAAGGCCAGACAAGGAACAATGGATGGAAACTGATCCAGGAGAGATTCAACCTGGAAATAAGGAGAAACTTTCTGACAGGGAGAACAATCCACCCATGGAACAGAAGTTGCCTTCGGAAGTTGTGGGAGCTTCATCCCTGGAGGCTTTCAAGAAGAGACTGGACTGCCATCTGTCAGAAATGGTGTAGGGTCTCCGCTTGGGTGGGGGGTTGGACTAGATGACCTCCAAGGTCCCTTCCACCTCTGTTAATCTGTAATCTACCAGATGCTGCTGTCCACTTGGATGTAGCAATGATACAACACCAAACAGGTTGAAGGTGTAAGAAGACACCCTGCTCAAGCAGGGGACCCTAGGCCATTTCTGACAGGTGGCTGCCAGTCTCTTCTTGAAAACCTCCAGTTCTGAAGCACCTGCATCCAGCTGTTCCACTGGCTCGTTCTTTGATGAGTTTGCACCACCAAGCGAGGACCACCAAGGACTTCCTGGGCAATGCTGGAGGAAGCTGAAGGCATTTGAAACCCATCAGTCTTCCTCAGAACCTGGAAGCTTGGTCTGAAATGTCTCTGGGTTCCTCTGGCATCGAGAGGGGGGCTTCTGGGTGGTGTTCCAGGTATTGAAGTTTGGACGTCTCCTGGAGGGGACCTTTTGCTTGGTCTGCCAGGTCCTCCACAGAGATGCTCGGTGGCCCTTGCTCCAGAGGAAGTCTTCTGGAGATGCTTCTTTTGGGGGCTGAGAACCTGAAGGTATGAAGGCCCATAAGGAAAGGGCTTGGTTGGCCTCACCAGAAGCCCCTTTGGTGTTCCTCAAAGAGAGGAGGCAGCTTCTGAACTTCCGGTGGCGTTTCTGTCAAAGACAGAGGGGGGGGGGAATATCTTAAAATATATACATTTTAAAATATATAGTTGATTATTTAATGGATATTAGAAGTGTATAATGAGAGTATTTTACTATGATTAAAGTAGGGGAATGGAAAACACCACGTGGATCCTAAATACATTGGCTTTATTTTACTTTTACTCTTTTTAGATTGTTTATTATATATATTGGCTTGGAGAAAATTAAGGATAATAATGATGTGTAATGTAAAATAAAATAGGTGGTAGGCTGAAAATGGAAATAATAGGGGATAAAGAATTGAAAACCTATGTGTGGATGAAATGATACTGAACTAATGAATTGAAATATGAAATGCAAATTTATTTAAAGATGAGTGAAATGGATAATGAGATGAGATGATATTATATAAGATTAATGGAAATGAAAGTATGACTATGTACAAGTATTATAATCCGGAATCATGTTGCTCATGTGAAGAGATGTGTAAAAACAAAATAAAAATAAAAAAACTTTTAATTAGGAAAAAAAAGAGAGGAGGCAGCTTCTGCCCCCCCAAAAAACAGGTCCTTGGAGTTGAATAGCTGTCTCCACTTCTGAAGACATCTCTGATGGAAGTGATGTTTTGAGCTGCAGGACCTTCTGAATTTTCCCCTCCCTTTGCCGGGTGAAGGCTTCCTCCTCCTCCTCCTCCTCCTCCTCCTCTTCCCTTCTAGCACTGAGGATGTTCCCTAGTTGGGTCATTAAACATCTCCAAGGAAACAGCCAAGCTCAGAGCACCAAGGACCCCACAGTCCTCTCCTTCCCCCTCCTCCCCTCCCTCCTGGCTCACTTGGTTCCTCTTCCTCCCCCTTCCAGGCCATGAAGAAGATGTACAAGGCCTGCATCAAGTACCCTGACTGGAAGCAGAAGCACAACCCCCACTTCAAGCCCTGGCTCTACCCGGAGCAGAACCCGCTGCCCAGCCTGGCGCTCTCCGACCTCTCCATCCAGCACGCCGACTCCCTGGAGAACATTGACGAGAGCAGTCTGGCCGAGACCAAAGAGGAGCGGGCCGAGGGCAGCGACGAGGACAGCGTCAACTGAGGGAGGGGGGCAGGAGGGGGGAGGGTTGTGCCCACCCACCCACCCACCCACTCTGGCCCACCTGGGCTCCTTCTCATCTGTGTAACTCCTGTGTCTGCAAAGGAGGAAGGGTGGGCTGGCTTCACTTAGTGCCGGTCGTAGGAGAGGATTCTCCTCCTCCACCAGGGGGGAGGGTCAATCAGTTGTGGGACGCTGGAAGCCAGAGAGCAAAGTTTTCGGAGGGAGGCACCACACGAGGTTGGCAGATCTCCCTTCACCCCCCGCCCAGGCCACACTCCCTCGCCCTGTGGCTGGTCTCTGCCCTGGCCTTTCTCTGCAACTGCCCACATTTCTCTAACTGCACCAGAGCCGGGGTCTTTCCACGGGAGCCCCGAGCTTGCAAGACGGCAGATAATCCGGAGGAAGAAGGACATTTCTTCCCATGAAGGCACCTGCTGCTCCTTGGAGGGTGGGGTCGGGATAGGGGCTTCCTTGGCAGGGAAGAAGCCCCCTCCCCATGCAAAGCCTTCTGCCTTCCCCAGGGCTGGGGGGGGGCAAAGGCAGAGCCCCCCCCCGGAAGATGAGGAAGGCTGCTGGATTTCCAATGGCTTCAGCTTCCTCCAGCCTTGACTGGGAAGCTCTTGGTGGCGATCCTAAGCCTTCGACCATGCAGGGTTGCGTTATTGCAGCATCCTAATGGACGGCGGCATCTGGACTCGAGGTGGGCTGCGGCCGGTTGTTAAGACTCTGCGCAGTTTGGAGAACCGGCAAATCCTACCGATGGCTGGCCCTGCCCCCCACTCGTTTTTTGGCCCTGAATTTGGACTCTTTTGGGGCCTGTTTTGAGCCTCTTTTGGCTGTTGTTTGGGCATTTTCAGCCTTTTTTGGCCATTTTTTGGGCTTTCAGACCATTTTTTGGCCAAAAACAGCCCCCCAAATGGCCTGAAAATGGCCGGGAAAATGGCCCAAAACAGCCCTCAAAATGGCCTGAAAATGCCCCAAAACAGCCCTCAAAATGGCCTGAAAACGGCCCCAAAACAGCCCTCAAAATGTCCTGAAAAATGTCCTGAAAAACAGCCCCAAAATGGCCTGAAAATGGCCCCCAAACGGCCCAAAACAGGCATGGGCGGGGCCAGCCAGCAGTGAGCTTAGCCCCAACTGGCTGAATCCCCCCTTTGCCTTTGAGGCGATTGGCCGGGAGGCGGGCTGAGTGTGATTAGTGACGTCCCCCACCCAGTCACATGACCAACCGGCCCCACCTGCCTAGCCAGAGAACCGGTTGTTAAGTTATTCCAATCCCACCACTGACCTGGCCCCCCAACACACTTCCCCTGCCAAGGCCCTCTCAATGGCATCTCTGGACCCAAGAAGGAGCAGGGTCTGCCCCCTCCGTGGGTCTCCCCAAGGTTCAAAATCCTGGGATGGGTCCGGCGGGCAGCCCGGAGGGTTCCGCTCACAGCTCTGCCTGTCTTTTGCATGTGCCTCCCCAGGAAGGCATACGGCGCCACGAAGCCGGTGGCACCATCCCAATGGCCATTCGTGGCCCGTGGACACCTCCCCCCCTTTCTCGGGAAAGCACTGGCTGCTGGTCAGGGTCATTGCAACCTGTGGGCGTGACTTCTACCGTAGCACGCCTGCTTGCTTTCTCACCTCACAGGTAGTCCTCGACTTACAACAGTTCACTTAGTGACCGAAGTTCCAACGGCACCGAAAAAAGGCACTGAACACCGTTTTTGTCACACTTAACAACCATCCCCAGGGTCACGTGATCAAAATTCAGCCACTTACCAACTGACTCATATTTATGATGGTCGCAGTGTCCCTGTGATTCGCTTTTGTGACCTTCTGACAAGCAAAGTCAACAGGGGAGCCAGATGCGCTTAGCAACCATGTGACTCACTTAACGACTGCAGTCATTCACTTCACAGTTGTGGCAAGAACATTCGTTAAAATCCATTTGACAGATGTCTTGCTTTGCCACGGAAATCTTTGGGCTCAATTGGGGTCGTAAGTCAGGACTACCTGTACAGAGACGGGCGTGAAGTGCGACTTGCTTCTGGAAGGAGAAAGTGGACGTCCCCAACCCTCCTCTGGTTGGTGGTCCAGACCCTTTTCCCACGGCTCATCTGCACACATCTGGCTGCCTTCTGTATTGCTGTCAGCTTCTGCCTCTCCTCCCCGTCCTAGGGAGACTGGTTTCCACCTGCAGAGAGTCCTTCAGCTTGGAGGAGAAGGAGGCCTCCTGCTCCTTTGGGGGCACATCAGCTCCCTGCTTTGACCCCGCTGGCTTCAGCTGGACGCAGGCTGAGAATGATGGGACCCCAAGGAGCAAATGTCCTTCTGGGCCCACTCTCGGATAGGTAGGGAGAAGGAGAGTTCCACCCTGTAGAGCAGGCGGGGTCTCCAACCTTGGCAATTGCACGACTTGTGGACCTCAACTCCCAGAATCCCTCAGCCGGCCAAGGTGGGAGACTCCTGCTGTAGAGCAGGGATCTCCAACCAGTGGGCCGGGGACCACTGGGGGGCCGCAAGAAAATTGTGGTGGTCCACAGAGAAATGTCCCCTCCCAAAGCAATTAATTCAGGCTGCGTGGGAACACAGGGCTGCACCTCCCACATGGCCTGCGGGAACACAAGGCTTGTGTCGCTTGCATTGCAAACCAGGCAGTGAGGGGAGGGGGGAAGGGCAGAGGGGGGAGAACTCGCCCCACTCGCCCCATGTGCCTGGCCTGGCCACCTGGCTGGTCCTTTCTGCTTCTTCCTTCTTCTGCTTTTGGCTGCACACAAGGAAAACAGCCAAAGTCTTTCTTTCTCTCCCCCAAACTCCGCCAGAAATGAGTCTTCGGGACCCTGCAAGGCCTCCTGCTCCAAGAGGCTGCGCCGGCAAAGACTCATTTCTGACGGAGTTTGGGGGAGAGCAAGAAAGACTTCTGCGGCTTCTGCTGCTTTCCTTGCATGGAGCCAAAAGTCTCTCTCTTTCTCCCCCTGAGAAAGGAACTGGAGACGGTATCCTGTGATCCCAAATATAGAACGATCGATCAGTAGGAAAACAGGGTGGGGGATTTTCCTGCAGACTTTGGGGGGGATTTTCCCAGGGTCTCTGGTCTGCAGGGTTTAAAATGATGAGTTTGGGGGTCCCTGAGGTCCAAAAGGTGGGTGACCCCTGGTGTAGAGGGCATCTCCACCGCATTGCATCATTGGTGATCCTTGAGGTCTCCAGGCTCTTGGCCAATGGGCAGTTGAAGCTGCCAGAGATGAAGGCACGATGTTCTAAGCGGTGTGACCAAGCAGAACATGCCGTTGGCCTTCTCTGGCTGCCAGATGGGACGGGTCCAACAGCAGAGTCACCTTGCCACCCTTAAACTGGTTGCAGCTGGACACCTTCTGCTCCACTCCTTTGCCTCCCAATGAAATTGAGCTCAGTGGGTGTGTGTATCTGTGTGTCAGCAGATTTTTTTTTATGGGATGACCTGCCTACAAAACAATGTGTGTGGCGGAGAGACCTTCCCGGTGAGGTTATCTTGGGCCAATCTAGGTGGGAAAGGCCAGGTCTACACCTGAAGGTTCAACGAACCGGATAGATTGCTAAAAGCCTATGCAAGGGAATCTTCTTGACTCACAGTCTCAGCAGCTGCTAGATTGGAGTTGAGGGGATTCGAGGGAAGTGGGACTTAGGTTGTGGCTATGTAAGGATGCTAGGCTGGTGCCTGGTTTGATGCCGCCCCCAGTTCTGCCATTCCCTTAAACCCACCTTGGAAAGGCAGGTGGGGGCAACCGAGACAACTTTTCCACCTTCTTCCTTTGTTCCAGGATTATCAATGCTCTTTCTGTGCTGGAGAAAACCTTGCCTGGTGGGGCAGCCCCTAGCTTGGGGGGTCTAGCAGCAGTTGTTATGGGGGGGATGTTTTCCATGGGACCTCCTCCCCCTCTCTCCCTCTCCGTCTCTCTCTTCTTCTTTCTCTCTCTTTCTCTTTCTCTCTCTCTCTTGTTCTCTCTCTTTCTCTCTTTCTCTCTTTCTCATTCTCTTCTTTTTTCGTTCTCCCTTGTTCTCATTCTCCCTTTAGCTATCTCTTTCTCATTCTCTCTCCCTCTTTATATATATCTTTCTCTCATTCTCTCTTCTTTCTCTCTCCCTCGCTTTCCCCTTTCTCGTTCTCTCACTCTCACTGCCCCCTGCCGAGCCTGGAAGGCTAGTGGAGCAAGAAAAGTGAGATTTGACTAACCTTAAACTGTAGGATTGTTACTGTAGCTTTCAGGGGTTGCTTTCCCTATAGCCCCTTTTGCATTTCAAGGTGGGGAGGGTGGATTTAAAAAAAGGGGAAGGGGATTTCATATCTTGTTACTGGACCATTTGTTTCAAAATAAAATGGAGTTCCAATTCCTTTGAGTTTCTTACTTGCAAAGAGGTGGAGACGACACGCTGCCCTGGAAGATCACGAGCAAAGCGTCTGGCAACGAGCGCCAGGATTCGAATGAGGGGCCTAAAAGAATGGGCCAGCAGCTGACAGCAAAGCCCATGGACCTGTTTTGCTGTCCAAAGTGTTTCTCAAAACCAGCGGTGGTCTTTCTCAACCTGATAGAATGATAGAGTTGGAAGCAGAGGTGAGATTCAGACGGTTCGGACTGGTTCTCACGAATCAGTAGCAGAAATGTTGAGCAGTTCAGAGAACCGGCCAATCCACCTCCAACTGGCCTCTCCAACCCCGTCTATTCTCTGCCTCCCACCGAGTCCCAGCTGATCAGCTGGGTCTCCTTTGTTGCCCTGCCCAGGAGAACGGAGCTGGAAAGCAGGTTAGTGGGGTGGGGAGGGAATGGAGGATTTTGCAGTAACCTCCCCTGCCACACCCACCAAGCCATGCCCACAGAACAGGGAGTAAAAAGATTTGAATCCCATTACTGGCTGGAAGGGACTAGAAGGGTCATCTTTGCCAGGGTTACTTGGCTCCTTTAAGAGGGGTGGACTTCAACTCCCAGAATTCACCAACAGAGAAGGTGCATATAGGTACGGTTGGGGGAGAAGGGAATGGGAAGAATTGGCAGTTTTATGACATAAAAACTAGAATGTCCCACCCTGGCGACTTTATGACTTGCGCCCAGAGGGTCATCTAAGTCAGGGGTCTCCAAACGGAGCCCCTTTAAGACTTGTGCACTTCAACTCCCAGAAATCTCCAGTCAGCCAGGAATGATAGAGTTGGAAGGAACCAGAAGGATCATCTAAGTCAGGGGTCTCCAATCTTAGCTACTAAGACTTGTGGACTTCAACTCCCAGAATCCCTCAGCCAGCCATCATCATCATCCAGCAAGGCTCAACCAAGCCTGGGACTCAGGACAGCCTACAGAGTTGCCCCTGTGTGGCCCCATGGGAGTCTGACAACCAATCAGAATACAAGCTCAAATTCAAATCCCAACAGAGGGTATAAAACCCAGCATCACTCTCAGCATCTCAGCCCTTCTTTTCCTTCACCCAACATCTTGAAGCCTGTGGTCATCCTTTTCACTTGGGAGCTCCAAGCCACGTGATCCTGTCCACCATTACACCATCTTTCCAAGCAGTCACCATGTTTCCAGTGTCTTTTTCCCCACTGGGAACTGAACCCAGAAAGATAATTCTTCCAAACACTTCAAAACATTGGAAGGAGTCCCAAAACGAACCAGAGCTGCAGCAGCCAAGAAATTCAGATTTCTAGCCAAACTCCAATTCAAGGCAGGGAAATAATAACCGGGGAGGAAACAGCGCCCCCTGCTGTCTCCTTGGATGCAAAACCTGTTATTCTGCTGGCCAGTTTCCCCCATATGGACTTCAACTCCCAGAATTCCCCAGCCAGCATGGAATTCTGGGAGTTGAAGTCCTGCCATCTTCAGGTGGCCAAGATTGAGAAACCCTGCCTTAGAGATGCAGAAGGTTTCAGGTGTCTTCACAGCCAAGAGTTATAAAGGTAGTCCTGGACTTACAAGCGAAGCCACAAAGGAACTGGAAAAAAGTGGCATGGCCGTTTTTCACACTTATGACCGTTGCAGTATCCCCGCGGTCATGCATTTAAAATTCAGACACTCGGTAACTGGCTCGTATTTATGACGGTTGCAGTCTCCCTGGGGGTCATGTGATTCCCATTTATGACCATCGGACAAGCGAAGTCACTGGAAAAGCCTGATTCACTTAATGACCGTGTTGCTAACTTAACAATTACAGTAATTAACTTAACAACAAAGAAAGGTCATAAAGATTGGGCTAAACTCATTTAGCAACCTTTGGGTTCACTTGTGGTTGTAAGGTTTTTTTTGTAAGTTTTTTTTAGAGAACAAACATAAACAAACATAAACACAAAATAACAATTAAAACCTTTCAGTTGTACAGTATGTCAGTTGGTACATATTTCTTGTGCACAATATCAATAGTCTTTCCCTCTTAGATTTAAATTTATGTTCATATGATATTAATCAACTTTCCATGTCCTGTTATGTTATTATGACATCATCATTAGACTTTAATTGCAAGTTCAATTGCAAATCTCAATTTTTACAAGTTCTAATTCATATTAGAGTTCCTTCCATAGTAATCAATTATAACATATCATTACCACTGTATTATATTTACTGTTGTATTATATACATATTATATTTTATTTTCCTATCTAACCATTGATAAAATAAATCCCATATCTTATAGCACTCTTTTCTTCTTGCTCTCTAATTGTTAATGTTAATCTACTCATTTCTGTACATTCCATTATTTTCTTTATCACCTCCTCCTCTATTGGAATTTTTTCATTTTTCCAGTTTTGAGTAAATACAATTCTAGCTGCAGTTAAAACGTTAATAATCAAATATGTCAATTCTCTGTTGTATCCTTCAGGTAAGATACCCAATAAAAATATCTCTGGTTTCAAGTCTATATGCTGTTTTGTCGTTTTTTCCAGCCATGTATGAATTTTAGTCCAGTATCTTTTGGCTTCCACACAGGTCCAACTTGTGGTTGTAAATTGAGGACACCCTGTATGTGGAAGACTTAAAGCAGGGATCTCCAACCTTGGTCACTTTAAGACTTGTGGACTTCAACTCCCAGAATTCAAAGCAAAGCTGGCTGAGGAATTCTGGTAGTTGAAGTCCACAAGTCTTCAAGTGGCCAAGGTTGGAGACCCTGACTTAGATGACCCTTCTGGTCTCTTCCAACTCTATCATTCCTGGCTGGCTGAGGAATTCTGGGAATTGAAGTCCATAAGTCTTAAAGTGGCCAAGGTTGGAGATCCCTGACTTAAAGCTAAATTTGCTCTGTTTCTTTAGATGACAAACCCATCAGTCAAACTTCAGCCACCTGAGGGACCAACCTGGGTCCAGTTTGCAGAAGCCCCTCACCCTCACCTCTGAGTAGGTGGGCAAAGCGGCAGAGCTGGAAATGCAACAGACACACAATCTCCTAAACCGGCCTTCCAGCTTTATCTTCCACACCAGCAAATTATAGCAAATTAAAGTGTTTGCAATGCCTCCCCTGTACCACGACAGGTAAATCTGCCTCCCCCCCACCTTCCATCCAAAGGTTTCCTGCCTCGGGAGAGGGATTCAGTGTCCTGATTCTGGTTTGTATAGCGGCTGCTGACATTGTGGAAAGAGAGAAAGAGAGAGAGAGAATGAGAATGAAAGAATAAGAGGATGAGAATGAGAGAAAGAGAGAAAACAAGAGAGAATGAGAGAAAGAGGGAATGGGAAAGAATGAGAATGAGAGGGAGATTGAGAATGAACGAATAAGATGAGAAAGAGAAAGAAAGAAAGAGAAAGAGAGAGGGGGAAAGAGAATGAGAAAGGGAATAAGAGAGTGAGAGAGAGTTTGAGAATGAAAATAAGAGGATGAGAAAGAGAGAAAGAGAGAGAACAAGAGAGAATGAGAGAGAGAGAATCAGAGATGGAAAGAGAGAAAGAAAATGAGAGAGCGAGAGAGAGAATGAGAATGAAAGAATAAGAGGATGAGAATGAGAGAAAGAGAAAGAGAGAGATAGAATGAGAGAGGGGTGAAGAGAGAATGAGGAAGAGAATGAGAGAGAGATTGAAAATGAAAATAAGAGGATGAGAAAGAGAGAAAGAGAGAGAGAATGAGAAAGAATGAGAGAGAGAGAGAGATTGAGAATGAAAGAGAAAGAGAAAGAGAGAGAACGAGAGAGCGGGAGGGGGGGATGCCTGCCTCCCACTGACTCATAGCTCTGGGGGCAGCTGCAACTGAGTCATCCTTCAGTTGTCTTGGTTAAGACTCCCCCGTGGGGATGGGCTGGGATGGAAATGCTTTTGCAACACACACTTATAGATGTTGCAAGAGGCTCTCTGCTCCCCGGAGACTCGGCAAAGCATTGAAACCAAAATAACATAAAAGATTGAAAGCTGAAACAATAGAAAACCACCACATCCCCATCTTCTAATGGAGGAGAATATCTGTGGCTCAGGGTTGAAGTGAGGCCTCCTCAATGCTCACTGAGCTTTCCTGGCAGACCTTTTGTGACCCAACTAGGAAATATCATCAGTGCTAAGAGGGAGAAGGATTGCAAGAGAAGAGGAGGAGGAGGAAGACTGTGGGGTCCCTGGTGCTCTCTGAGCTGGGCAATTTTCTTGCAGACGTTTCAGGACCCAACTAGGAAATATCATCAGTGCTAAGAGGGAGGAAGGTTTGCTGCCACCGTTGGAATTGCTGTCAGTTGGCAAGTGCCCAAATTTTGATTGTGTGACCATGAGCATGCCTTGACGGTCCTAAGTGCAAGGACCAGTCGTAAGTCACTTTCTTCAATGGTGCAACTTTGAACAGTCCTAAAAGGAATCATCGTAAGTCGAGGACTCCGTGTCATTCCCCCTGCACCCTTTCTTTCAATCTCTCTATCAGCCTCTTGGCCGTCTCTGCTTTCCATCCCCAAGAATCTGCAATCAGTTCCTGGATGGGACACTCACATTTTGCACAAACCCAGTTTGAATTCCTGGACAAACAGGTGCAAAAGTTGGCCAACCATCTGCGTCAGGCAGCTACACCACCAACCCCCGCTGGGCGAATTTCGTTTGCAACTTAATTCCCTGAAAATTAATCCGATGAATTTCAAAGAACCGGATATTCTGGCTAATGATGCACAATAAGAACATGAATAAAAATGTGTCTGCCAGGGATTTAATTTCTCTCAAGAACTCAGCAGCCGCCTTCCTCTGGTCTGAAGGGAAGGAAAGGATCTCCCCCCCGGTAGGATTCAGCCGGTTCTGACCAGTTCTGGAGAACCAGGAGCGGAAATGTTGAATAGTCCAGAGAACCGGCAAGTACCCACTCTGACTGGCCCCACCCCCATCTCTTCTCTGCCTCCCATTGAGTCCCAGCTGATCGGCTGGGTCTCCTTTGGTTGCCCTGCACAGGAGGACAGAGCTGGAAAGCAGGTTAGTGGGGTGGGGAGGGAATGGGGATTTTTGCAGTAGCCTTCCCCTGACACGCCCACCAAGCCACACCCACCAAGCCATGCCATCCCACACCCACTATGCCACACCCACCAAGCCATGCCCACCAAGCCATGTCCACAGAATGCCATGCCCACCAAGCCATGCTCACAGTTGATCAGCTGGGTCTTCTTGTGTTGCCCTGCACAAGAGAACGGAGCTGGAAAGCAGGTTAGTGGGATGGGGAGGGAATGGGGATTTTGCAGTTTCCTTCCCCTGCCACGCCCACCAAGCCACACCCACAGAACTGATAGTAAAACAATTGGAATCCCACCACTGCCCTGATGTGATGGATAAACTCCGAGACTAAACAAGAAGATGTGTGCTAATGGTGAAGACCTTTCTTTAGCTCCCAGGGCAAAGAAATAGATTTATGACCTTTTTAATGACCTTTCTTGCCATGTCTCACTTAGCAATGTTGGGCTCCATTGTGGTCGTAAGTCAAGGACTACCTGGGGTACAGCTGCTACCTGGCTCAATAGGAGTAACTGGGAGAGGGATCTCGGAGTCCGAGTGGACAATCCCTTAAATAGGAGCCAGCCGTGGGCAGCAGCAGCCAAAAAAGCCAACACAGTTCTAGGCTGCTTAAACAGAGGGATAGAATCAAGATCACGTGAGAATGGTGGCCTAGAGGTGGAGGCTGTGAGTTCAATCCCAGGCAGCAGCAGATATTTCTGTCTCTGGGCGCAATGAGTAATTGTTTGCTGTGAACTCTGTGTAGGCGTCAAGAAGGGCATCCGGACAGTAAGTGCTCGAGCTCCATTCAGCTGTCCCGAGTCTACCAGGATGCAAAACATTACAGGGTTGTTAAAAGAAAAAACCCTGCCACTTTATAAAGCCTTGGTGAGAACATTGCACCCAGTTTTGGTCGCCATGATAAAAATAAAGATGTTTGAAACTGTATAAAGAGTTCCCCCACAGGTGGTTTGGTCTAGTGGTTAAAGAAACCACTAGACCAAACCAGGAGAAGGGGAATTCTAGTCCTGCCGTAGGCGTGAAAGCTGGCTAGAGGACTTTGGGGCAATCACCAGGAGACGGGGAATTCTAGTCCTGCCCTTAGGTGTGAAAGCTAGCTGGGTGACTCTGGGAATATTGACCAGGAGTTTCTGAGTTCTAGTCCCACCTTAGCCATGAAAGCTGGCTGGGTGATTTTGGGCCCAAACACCAGGAGACGGGGAATTCTAGTCCTGCCATAGGCGTGAAAGCTGGCTGGGTTTCCTTGGGGCTGTCCCTCTCTCTCTCTGCCCAGCCTACCTCACAGGATTGTTGTTGTATGAGGCCTGTTGATCGCTTTGAGTTATTTATAAAATAATAAAGGCTGGAAAAATCGAATAAATAATAAATACAATGATACGATTTTTAGAAATAGTATCTTCATTAGGTTTCAACATCATACATTAAAATACAAACTAACATACAAAGAAAAAGGAAAGGGAATATTGCAAAACACATTAAAAGTGACAAAAACACACCAAACGTATATCACAAAGGTTTCTTTTAGTACAGGGAGATTAACAATACAACTGTAGCTACATTTAAAGAAATAACACCAATCTCTATAATATTTTAAAATACTGTCAACTTACTAAAAATCAGTATTCATGAAATGTATTTTTGATGTCATCTTAAAAAACAGTATATTTTAAATTTAAGGTTATTTGCATCTGATAACATTTAAAACACACAGCATTTCTTTACTCAAACACAATGTAATCTTCAAAACCCAAGGTCAAAAGTTTATTGTTCTCTTTATCCTGTAAGAAATTTATCAATGGTCACCAGATTGCCTGACATTTAATCAAATTAATTCCCAGGCAATCTCTGCAACCCAACAGAACAGACACAGACTCCAGAGAGGAATTAGGACTGCAGAAAAAACAATGGCTACCAACCTGCCTTCCATGGAGGACCTGCATCCTGCACGAGTCACAAAGAGGGCTGTGAAAATATCTCCAGGCCCCTCACATCCTAAATTGTTTCAACATCTACCCTCAAAATGATGCTATAGGGCACTACACAACAACTAGACACAAGGACAGTTTTTTCCCCTGAAGGCCATCACTTTGCTAAACAACTAATTCCCACAACACTGTCAAATTATTTACTAAGACTATTACTATTATTCTTCTCATCCTTGCTAGTACCTCTTTCTTCCCACTTATGGCTATAACCGTGCTGCTTGTATCTTTACAATGTATATTGTTTTATTTGTTTTCCTAGTATGATTCGATTGCTTATTAGTAACCTATGACTATCACTAAGTGTTGTACCTTATGATTCTTGACGAATGTTTTTCTTTATGTATGCTGGGAGCATTTGCAACAAGACAAATTCCTTGTGTGTTTAATCACCCTTGGCTAATGAAGAATTCTATTCTATTCTAGTCTCTGAGCAATGCAACCGATTTCCCCAATTCCCAGGCACTTCCATTAATTTCTAACTGCCTTACTTAGCAATGGAAAATTTGGGCTGAATTGTGGCGATAAGTTGAGGATTACTCTCCCTCTTTGGGCATATAAACACACTTACTGCTGGAGTCCTATATAAAAACAAAGCCTCAGATATCAAAAGACGTGGTAACACAATTTCTCTTTATGTGCTTGACTTGTTACAGTTTTAATTTAACAGTATAGCAGAATTGGAAGGGAAAATAGTTGCAGAGAAGATTGGCTGGAGGTTTCAGAATAACAGGGTTGAAAGGGACCTTGGAGATCTTCTAGTCCAACCCCTGCTCAAGCAGGAGATCCTATGCCATTTCAGACAAATTGATGTCCAATCTCTTCTTAAAAGCCTCCAGTGATGGAGCACCCACAACTTCTGGTGGCAAGCAGTTCCACTGGTTTATTGTCCTCACTGTTAAGATGTTTCTCCCTCGTTCTAGGTTGTTTCTCTCCTGGATGAGTTTCCACCCATTGCTTCTTCTCCTGCCTTCAGGTGCTTTGGGGAATAGCTTGACTGCCTCTTCTTTGGGGCAGCCCCTGAGATACTGGAAGGCTGCCATCATGTCACCCCGGCCCTCCTTTTCATCAGACAGGACGTACCAATAGTTTCAAACGGTTCTTCGCATGATTTAGCCTCCAGCCACCTAATTATATTTATTGCTCTTCTCCGCACTCTTTTTAAATTAATTAATCATTAATTGCCCAGATTTGTGGAAGTGGGATGGGTGGCCTTAATTTTGTGGACAAAATCCCAGTTAAAAAGGTGTGTCCAGAAAATCAGTTTCACACCTATGTACAGGTGAAACTCGAAAAATTAGAGTATCGTGCAAAGGTTCATTTATTTCAGTAATGCAACTTAAAAGGTGAAACTAATATATGAGATTGACTCATTACATGCAAAGCAAGATAGGTCAAGCCGTGATGTGTCATAATTGTGATGATTATGGCTTACAGCTCATGAAAACCCCAAATCCACAATCTCAGAAAATTAGAATATTGTGAAAAGGTGCAATATTCTAGGCTCAAAGTGTCCCACTCTGATCAGCTAATTAAGCCATAACACCTGCAAAGGGTTCCTGAGCCTTAAATGGTCTCTCAGTCTGGTTCAGTAGGAATCACAATCATGGGAAAGACTGCTGACCTGACAGTTGTGCAGAAAACCATCTTTGACACCCTCTATAAGGAGGGAAAGCCTCAAAAGAAGCTGGATGTTCCCATAGTGCTGTATCAAAGCACATTAATAGAAAGTTATGTGGAAGGGGAAAAGGTGGAAGAAAAAGGTGCAAAGCAGCAGGGATGACCTCAGCCTGGAGAGGATTGTCAGGAAAAGGCCATTCAAAAGTGTTGGGGACTTTCACAAGGAGTGGACTGAGGCTGGAGTCAGTGCATCAAGAGCCACCACACACAGACGGATCCTGGACATGGGCTTCAAATGTCATTCCTCTTGTCAAGCAGCTCCTGAACAACAAACAACGTCGTCTTACCTGGGCTAAAGAAAAACAGACCTGGTTTGTTGCTCAGTGGTCCAAAGTCCTCTTTTCTGATGAGAGCAACTTTTGCATCTCATTTGGAAACCAAGGACCCAGAGTATGGAGGAAGAATGGAGAGGCACACACTGCAAGATGCTTGAAGTCCAGTGTGAAGTTTCCACAGTCTGTGTTGATTTGGGGAGCCATGTCATCTGCTGGTGTTAAGTCCAGGGTCAATGCAGCCGTCTACCAAGAGATTTTGGAGCACTTCATGCTTCCTTCCGCAGACAAGCTTTATGGGGATGCTGACTTCATTTGGCACCTTCCCACACTGCCAAAAGCACCAAAACCTGGTTCAATGACCGTGGGATTACTGTGCTTGATTGGCCAGCAAACTCGCCTGACCTGAACCCCATAGAGAATCTATGGGGCATTGCCAAGAGAAAGATGAGAGACATGAGACTGAACAATGCAGAAGAGCTGAAGGCCGCTATTGAAGCATCCTGGTCTTCCATAACACCTCAGCAGTGCCACAGGTTGATAGCTTCCATGCCACGCCGCATTGAGGCAGTAATTGCTGCAAAAGGGGCCCAAACCAAGTACTGAGTACATATGCATGCTTATACTTTTCAGAGGTCCAATATTGTTCTATGTACAATCCTTGTTTTATTGATTGCATGTAATATTCTAATTTTCTGAGATTGTGGATTTGGGGTTTTCATGAGCTGTAAGCCATAATCATCACAATTATGACAATTCACAGCTTGAACTATCTTGCTTTGCATGTAATGAGTGTATCTCATATGTTAGTTTCACCTTTTACGTTGCATTACTGAAATAAATGAACTTTTGCACGATATTCTAGTTTTTCGAGTTTCACCTGTACCTATGGGATTGCAAGGCCACCCGTTTCTCAGTCTTCATCTTCCTTTATTAGAGGTTGAATTAATTCACGCTGGACGATTTAATAAGTCAGAAGGAGCAAAGATGGAGCAGGCGAATTGTGGGCCTTACCTCTGCCCATACTTTGATCTTTGAGGTCTACTGGCTTAAGAAAAAATCTGCACGAACTTGGGGAGTGCACTCCACCCCTCAAAGCATGCCTGCTGGGGGATTCTGGGAGTTGGAGTCCACCCATCTTAAAGCAGCTGGCTGGGGAATTCTGGGAATTAAAGCCCACCCTTCTTCTGAAAGCTCACTGGTTGGGCAATTCCAGGAGTGGAAGCCCCCCACTTAACACATGCTGGCTGGGGAATTGTGGGAGTTGTAATCTATCTTTCTCAAAGCATGGTGGCTGGGGAGTTCTGGGAGTTGTAGTGCACCCTTCTTCAAGTTTCTGCGATTGAGAAACACTGCTTTTAGTGGCCGTATCAACCGGAATCATTCACTGGTCGTGGGAACCGGCTTCACGGAAGGAGGCTCCGGGGCGACCGCCGCCAAACCCGGGTTTCCCCGTTCTCTCCCGCCCGCTCGTCTGAACTGAGCTCAGAAAGGGCGGGGATGCCCAAACCCATCCTCCTCCGCCGCGGGCAAAGAAGGCAGCGAGCGATCCCAAGAGCCGGCAGCCTCTCCCTTGGCTCGGCGGGCGAAGGCGGAGCTCAGGCGGGTCCATCCCCGGCGCCTCTGCCCGCGGAAGGCGGCGGGGGCGGCGCGACCCGCTCCTCCCTTCCTCCCTCCGGCCGGCCAGGAGACGCCCCCGGACCGCCCGCCCGCCAGCCCGCAGCCGCCCCGAGCGCAGCGCCGCCGAAGGACGCGCCGAGGCCCCGAGGGGGGCGCTGGGCTGGGAGCCCCCTGAAGCCCCCGCAGGGAAGTAAGTGGCTGGGCTGCGGGAAGGGAGGGGGAAGCCGACGGGCGCTCAGCGGGAGCCTTTCCCCGCTTCTCCCGGCGCCGGGAAACTTCACCTGTTGAGTCTCCGCCTGCGGAGAGGCGCTCCTGGGGGGAGGAGGAGGAGGAAGAAGAAGAGGAGGAGGAGGAGGAAAAGAGGAGGAGGAGGAGGAGGAGGAAGAGAGGAAGAAGAGAAGGAGGAAAAAGAAGAGGAGGAGGAAGAAGTGAAAGAAGAGGAAGAGGAGGAGGAGGAGTGGGAAGAAGAGGAGGAGGAAGAAAAAGAAGGAGGAAGAGGAGGAAAAGGAAAAGAAGAGGAGGAGGAGGAGGGGGAAGAAGAGGAAGAGGAGAAAGAGAGGAGGCAGCGGCTTCAGCGCTGATCCCCAACTCCGGAGGGCGCCAGGTCGCAGCCGGAGCTGGGATTCGCCGGGAGATGGGGGCGCTCCGAGTGCTACAAGAGCAGGGTAGCCCGCTGCATCTCTCCCCGAGCCCCGCTTTTGACCTGGATAGGCAGCTCCAGGCACCGCCGGGCCCGTCCGAGGATGCGTGGCTGTGCACGGAGCCCCAGCCCGTTCCCCACGCATCCCACCCACGCAAACCCCTTTGCGGTGGAAGGTGTTGCGCTGCCTGCCAGCTGAATAGCTCTGCAACCCCTCCAGCTCTTCCTTGTTAAAAGAGAGGTTTCAGGGCTTGGGTGGGGAGGGGGCTCCCCAGAGATTAGCCCTGCCCCTCCCTTCTCTCCTGCGCAGCTGGGTCTTTGGCACCTCCAGAGCTTTACAAGCCGCCTCTCAGCTTCCTCAAAGCTCTTCCTCTCTTCAGGGCCAGCCTGCAACTTCCCCCAAGGGAGGGCAGGGCAGCCATGGGAAATGTAGTCTGGCCTGCTCTGGAAAGGCGGTCTGGGCAGGGAGAGACGGGGTGGCCTTTCTCTGGGTGGACGAGAGTTTGTGCCACTGATTATTTTGCACCAAGGTGGTTGGAGCCATGTGCTTTCCGGAAGGACTTATTGAAAAATTGAGAAAGTGGCAGCTGGATCCCCCCTTGATCTGAACGAAGAAAATGTCTGTGTGTGTGGGGGTCTCTGAGTTTGGTGGGTTTCTGGCAGGCATTTCATGACCCAGCTAGGTAACACCATCAGTGGTAGAAGGGGGTGGGGTTGCCAGAATGGAGGAGGAGGACTGTGGGGTCCTTGGTGCTCTCTGAGCTTGGTGGTTTTCTTGCAGACGTTTCACGACCCAACTAAGGTACACCATCAGTGTTCGAAGGTGGTGGGATTTGCAGAATGGAAGAGGAGGAGGCGTGTGGGGTCCTTGGTGCTCTCTGGAGATTTTTGCAACTGGAAAGGTTAGCAACTGCTGTACATGCCATTCCTTGCTGGTTTTTGTTTTATCTATTTAGAAAAAGGGGGAGGGGCAGCGAGATGGAGGCTCTCAGGATGCCCCTCCTGGAGCCAGAAATGGGCCTGTAGTAGACCTGCAAGATCTAGTGCTGCCCTTCAGTGGTAAGAACCAAACCTCCACGGTTCGATCAGTGTTCCCAATCTTCGGAGAAGCTGCCCAGAGTCGCTCTGGCTTCGGCTGGTGCAGAAACTCAACTAACCAATGATTGTCACAACAACAGGCCATAGTTCAGTTGTTGTCCTGCTCTCCCACCCCCGGACGTGCAGCCATCCAAAGTCCAGATTTCCCACTTCTTAAGTTCTCTGGATTCTCTTTGGTGTTTCTGAAGGGGCCTCTTGGCTGAGCCCAGAGCAGAATTACACAGCGGGTTGTGGGGGGAGGTTGCCCCTCCCTACAGAGCGGGCTGGGCTGTCCCCCATCTCTGAAAGCCTCGGGGTGGGTGGGTGGGTGGGTGGGGTCTCTCTGTGTTTAGCACCATCTTGGCACTGATGGCCAAGGTTGCCCAGTGGGCTGGAGAGGAGCCCTGGAGCACCGGCTGAGCTCCTTCCGCTGCTGATCTTGGGATCCATGTTGTGTCTTGTGGGCTTGTTTGTTTATATTTTATTTTACTTTACATTACTTTCTATTTTATTTTACTTTACTTTATTTTTATTATTTTATTTTATTTTACTTTATATTTTATTTTATTTTACTTTATTTTGAATTATTTTACTTTACATTTTATTTTGTTTTGTTTTGTTTTATTTATTTATTTATTTATTTAATTTATTTATAATTGGACTTGTATGCCGCCCCCTCTCCGAGAGGACTCGGGCGCTCACAATTAAAAAACAACAATAAATATTTAAAAAAGAATTAAACCAAACAAGCCCAATCGCTAAAATTAATTTAAAATAAATTTAAACCCCCCTGCCCCAAGAGGTCAGCCCAGCCCAGCCTGTTCAAACAACCAGGTCTTCAAATTGCAGCGGAAAGAGCGAAAATTATTCTGTTTTGTTTTGTTTTTTATTTTGCTTAATTTTATTTTATTCCTGGCACCCTGGCACAGCAGTTCACGGACTGGCACTAAACCCACAATTGAGGATTATAACTTGTGCCAGGTGGGACCCATAGTTGGAGCCTGATTTTCCATTGGCTCTCAGCCAGGTGGACGTTGAGAGTGAGTCCTGCCCCATTTTCCTTTTCTTTTCTTGCCACGGTTGTTAAGCGAATCCTAGGGTCGTTAAGCGAACCCGGCTTCCCCGGTTGAGTTGGCTTGTCGGGAGATGGCTGGGAAGGCCCCAAACGGCCATTAGGTGACTCTGGGGATACTGCAGTTGTTGTAAGGGCATCCCGGTTGCCAAGCCCTGGATTTTGATCACGTGCCCGTCGGGATGCTGCGACGGTTGTAAGTGCGAGGACTGGTTGTAAGTCACTGCTTGCAGGGCGATTGGAATTTCAAATGGACACGAAAGGGATGATTGTAAGTCAAGGACTACTTACAAGTGACTCTTTTTAGGGCCATTGTAACTTCGAGTGGTCAGAGTAACAGAATGACAGAGTTGGAGGGATCTTGGAGATCATCAAGTCCAACCCCCTTGCTCCAGCCAGAGAACGTATACTATTCTGGATACATGACTCTCCAGTGGTCACTAAACGAAAAGTTGTAAGTTGAGGACTAGCTGCAGATGAATTTTTCGCAGGGCCCTTGTCACTTTCAACGGTCACTAAACAAACGCTTCTAAGTCAAGAACGACCCATAAAGATCAGCCCTGGATTCATTGGCCAAATCCCCCTTCCCCGTTGGCCTTCTGGGTACAGCTAAGCCTTGACTTACAACCGTTCATTTAGTGGCCGTTCAAAGGGACAATGACACTGAAAAAAGCGACGTAGGACCGTTTTTCACACTTATGACCATTGCAGCATTCCCTTAGGTCACGGGATCCAAATTCGGAGGGTTGGCAACTGACTCGTAGTTATGACGGTTGCAGCGTCCTGGGGTCACGCGATCCGACTTTGGCGACCACCTGACAAGCAAAGTCAATTCACTTCATGACCATATTCCTAACTAGCTGGATCCCCATGTGCTTCGCTACGAAACTCTGTGGTGGGGCTTAGTTTTTGGGGAGGAAAATAAGGGGGAAAAATTCTGCCTCTGCCTACCAGCCTCCAGGGGTATTCCTCTAGCTAGCGTCCTGTCAGTGTGTGAGAGAGTGGAGGGCTGTTTGGAAACTGAAACAGAATTTGCTGTGTTAACAAGGAGACAGCAAGGAGCCTGGGCGTGGCTTAGCTCAACTGTTCTGTACTAAAGCTGCTTGGTGCTGTGAAACTGAAACTGACACTCCTCTCCTCTGCTTGTGTTTTGCATTTGGAAGAGATTTCTCTCCAGGTGGGGAGGGGGAGTAGAACTCCTTAGCATCAGAGCGTGTGAATAATAATAATAATAATATGAAGCGGAGATAATGAAAAAGATATGGGCATGTGCAGAAATGGATAAACTAATGTTGGAATTAAAAAAATAAAGATGAATCTGAATATTATGGGATAAATTTTGGGAAAAAGGAAGGACTTAAAACTTAAACTAAAATGAGATAAGGATGTTAAGATAACAGATTAGGAGTGTAAAGAATTGCTGATATGGATGTATATACTATGTAAATATGTATTATGTGTTACCTGAAATAACTATGTATGACAATTAGGTGTGTCACGATGATTGCAGCACGTTCACTGTTTTTAAATGTTTTCTTTTTGTTCAATAATTTTTTTAAAAAAAATAATAATATAGGAAATATTCTAGTCATCCGGAAAAATCCTTTCTTAGTGAGTCTATAAGCCTATATATATATATATAAATGTATATGTATATGTATATAAGTTTGACTTCCTACCAGATACATGTGGCCTCGAATTATGACCACAATCGAGAGCTCTCTCTGTCTCTCTGTCTCTGTCTCTGTCTCTGTCTCTCTCTCTCTGTCTCTCTCTCTCTCTCTATTGTGGTTGTAATTCGAGGCCACCTGTATCTGGTAGGAAGTCAAACTTTTTCCAAGCTGGTATGAGACATCTTTGCAAAAGGCTGCTTGGCTCAGGCCTTGTGTAGGGGGTCCTGTGTGCTGGGGGTCTGGAATACCTATCCTCTCCCCTTACAAACCCACTCGGACGTTATTTGTGGCTTTGCAAGACCAGATGCTCCAGTCAGATCTGTGTAGCCTCTATAGCAGCCAAAGATTCTGGCTTTCTCTTGTCTGTTGGGAAATAACTTTTGGAGGGAGGAGGAGGAGGCAGCCCCCCCCCAAAGCCCCCAGGGGAAGAATGGCTCTTTGTGCTGGAGAAGAAGGCCACCCCTCCTGATGGTCTGGAGGTCAAGCATGGCTCGCCAAGCTCTCTTCAGCCCCTGTGCGGTCACCAAAGTTGAGCCATGAATGCTGAGGCTCGGATAGATTTCCTTTGGAGCAGGGGTCTCCAACCTTGGCCCCTTTAAGCCTGGAGGACTTCAACTCCCAGAATTCCCCAGCCAGCAAAGCTGGAAGACCAACACCCAGAATTGAAGAGAACTAAATTAAAATGGAGGGATTGCAGAGGAAGGGATCACACGAGATTAAGCAGAGCTGGCTGGGGGATTCTGGGAGTTGAAGTCCTCCAGCTTTGCTGGCTGGGGAATTCTGGGAGTTGAAGTCCCCCAGGCTTAAAGTGGCTGAGATTGCAGACCCCTGCTTCGGAAGACCCTCCCCCCTTCTTCTCTCTTCCAGGCCAGGTGAGACAGCAGGAAGGGAGGTCAGGCTGGGATTCCCCCCTCCCTCTATGCCCCTTGTGAGTCCCTGGTGGGGGGGGGTCACCTCTGGGCCCCTGGAAGGCTTTGGCTGATGGGTCTTATTATTGTGGAAGCAGATTTTTGTGTCCAGGCCCCTTGGGAAGGGCATGGAGACTGTGGTTCCCCTCTGGCCGAGTTTGGGAGTTTTCTTCTTTTCTCTTAGAGTGGGGTGGGGGTGGGGGCAGCTATTGGCGTCTCCTTTTATGAGGCCGGAAGAATGGGAGGCCTGTTCCGCCTGCCAGGAAAGGAGGGTCGGGGAACAGAGCCTCGTTCTCCTCCGGCGGCATTGCTCCATGGCTGACCTCTCCTCGCTGGGGGGAATGCCAGCCTGCCTGGTGGGATAGCCAAAGTGGCAGCGTCGGGCAGGCCAAGTGAGGAAGCTGTCCGCCTTCCGGGTAACGCTTCCCGTACCTTTTCCACTGGTGGGGGAGGCGGCAAGGCTGAGGATGATGGAAGGGGTAGTCCCAAGGGTGGGCCAGGAGGGTGAAGGTGGCCTTAGCTGTCTTGTGCTGAGTGGGCACCCTTGCGATGCTTGCATGACAGGTATGAGTCTCCACGACCCCATTGGGTTGACTTGAGAGATGGCTTTCTGCTGTGTTGTTTGTCTGGTATT